>BLSH010535245.1:839602-854754 GCA_018402905.1 Glandirana rugosa
ATCCTGTACTTGCGAACGACACCAAAGTTCTGTCTTACAAATGACACCAAAGTACTGTGTGTGTGTGTGTGTGTCTGTGTGTGTATATATATATATATATATATATATATATATATGTATATATATATATGTGTATGATATAACAGTTTTCATAACACTGTGGACGGGGTGAAATTACCGTAGAGTCACATTTGATGATTAGGGTTGTAGGGGACACATAACCTCTACTTGTTTCCGTCTGTACAATATCCAAGTTTAACTTCCTTACCGACGTGTGGCTGTAGCATCCCTACGGAAAATAACTTACACGTTTCAGTTTTGTACTGTGTGGGGTGTTCTCGGTTCGACCTCCGTTCCACCGTGTGCTTACTCATCACCCACGACAGGTGTGTGAAACGCGTCCACCTTGCCTCCAGCTTGGCTCTTGTGGGGTGTGTCATGTTTTGACTTTGCACATTCAATAAAAGGCATCCCTACGATGTCGGTGTGCAGCCATTCCTTCAATTTGAACCTATAACATGTCTGCCTTTGTTCATCTCCAATACACAGGGGATGTTGGGATTAGTAGTTTACACTGAGATGCCATTAAAGTGGGGCAGGTGTCACAATACTTTTGACAATATAGTATGTGTATATATATATATGTATATATATATATATATATATATATATATATATGTGTGTGTCTGTGTGTGTGTGTGTGTGTCATGAAACCACAGTAAACATTCTGTCTTGAAACCACAGCAAGCGTTCATGTCCTATCTGTTGCCTACCTTTGCTGCATGTGTCCAGTTAGAGGCTGGGCCTCCCTCACCTATGTGCTTTAGTAGGCCCTCCTCAGCTGGCCTCCACCCCAGGCCTTAATTGGTAACAGGATATAAGTCTGGCAGTACCAGGCTGCATTGCTGATCAATGTTTGTTAGTGTTTGGCTTGTGTGTGTGTCAATCTCCTTCGGTTTCTCTGAGTCTTATCTGTCTACTCTTTCTTGGCTTGTCTGACAATTCCTTCCTGCCTGATACCTCGATCTTTGGCTTGTCTACGGTTCCCCCTGTCTTCTGGTTGCCCTGACCCTTCCCTATCCTTCTTACTGTTGCTGTGCTGCTGCTTCCCCTCTACCACCTTGGGCTGGGCCGGGCCGAGCGTGAGCTAGGGGACCCTGGGGGCCAAGACCTGGATTCAGTTGCAGCCAAATCCATCCTCACCACTAGAGGCTCTGGTGAACACCCACTGGCTCTTAGACTCCGCGCCCTGGGGAAACGATGCACTAGCTCCCTGAGTTTCAGTGTCCGTGCTCTAGGGGGCTCTCTCCTTGTATCAGCCGGTACTACTTAGCAGCAGTCAGCCATAGGTCCACAATCTCGTGGTGCGCTAAACTCCAGTGGTACTCACCTGTCCCCAGACCCAACTGGAGTTGTGACAGTGTGTATGTGTGTTGTGTGTTTGTGTCCAATAACGTAACTGCACTTTTGGTGAATACAAAATTAGAAAATTTAAAAACTATGAAAAAATATGGTAAAAAAACTGCTTGCCCACCATGAGATATTTATCACAGCCAAAAACATAATATACCATAATATGTGCTGTGCTAATTCAGTGTAACAAATAAACAATGCATGAACAATCCAAGGTGCCCCGGAAGACGTCATCTATGACGAAACGCGTTGGTCGGGGCCTGTTGTGACGTCATTGCGTAAACTGGACATCAGCCATTTTCTGCACTCCATGTGGAGTTTGATGGTCTGATCCCCTGGTGTAGAGTGATCCTACCTTTAAAGGCATACGGTGTGAAGAGTACCATAATCCATATGGACTATGTCTAAATTAGCTTTTTGACTCTTATTGGTAATATAAAGATCTATATAGAAATATCAGGACCTCTTTCCTCCTGCTGGTGACCCCTCTAGTGATATAAAGATCTATATAGAGGAATCAGGACCTCCTTCGTCCCACTGGTGACCTCTCTGGTAATATGAAGATCTATATAGAGGATTCAGGACATCCTACCTCCTGATGGTGACCCCTCTAGTGATATAAAGATCAATATAGAGGAATCAGGACCTCCTTCCTCCTGCTGGTGACCCCTCTAGTGATATAAAGATCTATATAGAGGAATCAGGACCTCCTTCCTCCTGCTGGTGACCCCTCAAATGATATAAAGATCTATATAGAGGAATCAGGACCTCTTTTCTCCTGCTGGTGACCTCTCTGGTAATATGAAGATCTATATAGAGGAATGAGGACCTCCTTCCTCCTGCTGGTGACCCCTCTAGTGATATAAAGATCTATATAGAGGAATCAGGACCTCCTTCCTCCTGCTGGTGACCTCTCTGGTAATATGAAGATCTATATACAGGAATCAGGACCTCCTTCCTCCTGCTGGTGACCCCTCTAGTGATATAAAGATCTATATAGAGGAATCAGGACCTCTTTTCTCCTGCTGGTGACCCCCCTAGTGATATAAAGATCAATATAGAGGAATCAGGACCTCCTTCCTCCTGCTGGTGACCCCTCTAGTGATATAAAGATCTATATAGAGGAATCAGAACCTCCTTCCTCCTGCCGGTGACCCCTCTAGTGATATAAAGATCTATATAGAGGAATCTGGACCTCCTTCCTCCTGCTGGTGACCCCTCTACTGATATAAAGATCTATATAGAGGAATCAGGACCCCCTTCCTCCTGCTGGTGACCCCTCTAGTGATATAAAGATTTATATAGAAGAACCAGGACCTCCTTCCTCCTGCTGGTGACCATCTAGTGAAGCATCCTAGAAGTCTCAAAGACCCTAGTTATATTCTTTTTGAAGCCGCTATTACCAGTGCCCGGGGGCTATTATTTTGTTGCTGGGCTCTTTTGTTGGTTTCATGATTTACCCAAGCTAAATTTGGGCCAGTGAAAGTAATATATTGCATTATTCACAAGTATCTATAAAAAAAACTGTATTAAATAGATGCATGAAATAAAGCCGTTTTCCCCCATAGGTCTATTGAAATAAATTACTTCAACCCCTGTTGATTTGACAGACTTTAATGCATAATTCCATTGTCATGACTTCGCCAAGAATAGATTGCATGCAATTTGGTTTAATGTTTCTTTTTTTTTTTTTTTTTTTTTAGAGCTCATTTAAATACAAGAGAATTCTTCCTCTTACAGAATTTTTTTCAGCTTCCATTTTTCATCTCATAATGAGCTATAAACACCGTTTTGTTGTAGTTACCCTTGGCCATCGTTTGACTTGTAACCAACTGAACAGTGTTTGTAAAGCTGGAGCCCTTTCACATGTAAACACCATTTATTTCTTTTATCCACAGAATGTAGAGAACGGCTTCCTGCGTCCCCCTCGGGGGGCCATCGCAATTTGTCCCCATTTATAATGGCACTTAAGTTACATTTCTGGTGGGAAGCATAGCAAGGTTATTTACACATCAAACACATCAATGTGCTTTTTATCTTTGCATATTTTCCTTTAATGCAATCTTATACAAAAAAAAAATAAATAAATAAATAAATCAATCATAATATAAAAAAAAATAAACAGAAAATATAGTTTTTTTTTTAAAATATTGTGCATTGAAAACAAAACAGCAGCCATAGAAAAGTAAAAAAATTAACAGAAAATATAGTGTTCGTTTTTTTTTTTTTTTTTTTAAATATCATGCATTGAAAACAAAACAGCAGCCATAGAAAAGTAAAAAAATTAACAGAAAATATAGTGTTCGTTTTTTTTTGTTTTTTTTAAATATCATGCATTGAAAACAAAACAGCAGCCATAGAAAAGTAAAAAAATTAACATAAAATATAGTGTTGGTTTTTTTTTTTTTTTTTCTTAAATATCGTGCATTGAAAACAAATCAGCAACCATAGAAAAGTAAAAAGAAATTAACAGAAAATATAGTGTTTTTTTTAATATTGTGCATTGAAAACAAAACAGCAGCCATAGAAAAGGAAAAAAATAAACAGAAGGAAATCACCTAAAATAATATACTTAAGGAGAAGAGATAGAAGGAACTAACTAGGGTTAACTAAAGTTAAATTTTTTTTTTTTTTAATCAATTATTTTTCCTGCTGAGGTTGCTTTAACTTACATTACTGTGTGTGCAGATCAAAGGATACCATTTTTTTTTTTTTGCATGGGTACCCCTTAAAATGTATAATTAAAATGTCAATTAAAGGGGAACACTATGATATTTTTTCTTTAATTTTGTGCATTAAAAGCAAAACGGCCATGGAATAGTAAAAAAATAAACAGAAAGAAATCACCTAAAATAATATACTTAAGGGGAAGAGATAGAAGGAACTAATTAGGGTTAACTAAATTTAAAAAATTTTTTTTTTTGTTTTATTTTTAATCATTTTTTTCCCTGGGGAGGTTGCTTTAACTTACATTCCTGTGTGTGCAGATCAAAAGATACCATTTTTTTTTTTTTTTTGCGTGGGTACCCCTTAAAATTTATAATTAAAATGTCAATTAAAAGGGAACACTATGCCTTTTTTTTTTATTTTGTGCATTAAAAGCAAAACAACCATAGAATATTTGAAAACAGTAAACAGAAAGAAATCATCTGAAATAATATACTTAAGGGGAAGGGATAAAAGGAACTAATTAGCTGATTATGGTTAACTAAATTTAATTTTTTTTTTAATCATTTTTTTTCCTGGTGAGGTTGCTTTAACTTACATTCCTGTGTGTGTAGATCAAAGGATACCTTTTTTTTTTTTTTTTTTTTGCATGGGTACCCCTTAAAATTTATAATTAAAATGTCAATTAAAAGGGAACACTATGCCTTTTTTTTTTATTTTGTGCATTAAAAGCAAAACAACCATAGAATATTTGAAAACAGTAAACAGAAAGAAATCATCTGAAATAATATACTTAAGGGGAAGGGATAAAAGGAACTAATTAGCTGATTATGGTTAACTAAATTTAATTTTTTTTTTAATCATTTTTTTTCCTGGTGAGGTTGCTTTAACTTACATTCCTGTGTGTGTAGATCAAAGGATACCTTTTTTTTTTTTTTTTTGCATGGGTACCCCTTAAAATGTATAATTAAAATGTCAATTAAAGGTCCTTTTTTATTTTGTTCATTAAAAGCAAAACAGCCATGGAATAGCAAAAAAAAAAAAAAAACAAACAAACAGAAAGAAATCACCTAAAATAATATACTTAAGGGGAAGAGATAGAAGGAACTAATTAGGGTTAACTAAAGTAAAAAATGTTTTTTTTTTTTTTAAATCAATTTATTTTCCTGGTGAGGTTGCTTTAATTTACATTGCTGAGTGTGCAGATCAAAGGGCACTTTTATTTTTGTGTATGAGGAGTACCCCTTTAAATGTTTACCAGACCTAAAGGGCTTTGTGTAAATTAGAGGGAAACCCCATGATTTTTTTTAATTGCACTCAAAACAAAGAAACAGCCACATGAATAGAAAAAAAAAAAAATGAAAAGAAATCTAAATCACCTAAAAATATACATAAGGGGAAGGGAGAGAAGGAATTAATTAGCCAATTCTATTTTTATTTTTTAATTAGCTAATCTATTTTTTTTTATCCTGGTGAAGTTGTTATAACTTCCATTACTGTGTGTGCAGATCAAAATATATCAGTTAGAGGTTAACATAGAAAATGTACAGTATCTCACAAAAGTCAGTACACCCCTCACATTTCTGTAAATATTTTATTCTATCTTTTCATGTGACAACACTGAAGAAATTACACTTTGCTACAATGTAAAGTAGTGAGTGTACAGCTTGTATAACAGTGTAAATTTGCTGTCCCCTCAAAATAACTCAACACACAGCCATTAATGTCTAAACCGCTAGCAACAAAAGTGAGTACACCCCTAAGTGAAAATGTCCAAATTGGGCCCAAAGTGTCAATATTTTGTGTGGCCACCATTATTTTCCAGCACTGCCTCAACCCTCTTGGGCATGGAGGTCACCAGAGCTTCACAGGTTGGCACTGGAGTCCTCTTCCCCTCCTCCATGATGACATCACGGAGCTGGTGGATGTTAGAGACCTTGTGCTCCTCCCCCTTACCTTTTTAGGAGGCCCCACAGATGCTCAATAGGGTTTAGGTCTGGAGATGCTTGGCCAGTCCATCATCTTTACCCTCAGCTTTTTTAGCAAGGCAGTGGTCATCTTGGAGGTGAGTTTGGGGTCGTTATGTTGGAATACTGGCCTGTGGCCCAGTCTCTGAAGGGAGGGGATCGTGCTCTGCTTCAGTATGTCAAAAATACATAAGGGGAAGGAATGGAAGGAATTAATTAGCTGATTAGGGTTAACTAAAACAAAACAACAGCCATATGAATAGAAAAAATAAAAATAAATAAACAGAAAAAAACGAAATCATCTAAAAAATATACATAAGGAGAAGGCATGGAATAACTTAATTAGCTGATTATGGTTAACTATGTAGCGCCAACTACTCAGGTAGGAGCTAGTGAGGATTTTTTTTTGGTGAGATGAGGAAAATTTAATCAGGCCTGACTGAGGTGCATCCCTGATTGTTCTTTTTTTTGTTTCTGGGCTGGGAGTGGCTCGGGTAGGACTAGGTGATTCGCAGATGAGGTCACCAGAACCTCCCACTTCTTTCCTGAAACTGGTAGAAAGTTCTGGACAGAGAGCTGGGAGGGAGATGTAGCCATCTGGGGTATCCTAAGGAGCCCTGACCAGTCCCCAATCTGGATTAACAGGGGGCAGGCCTCCTTAAATACCCAGGGTCTGCCCAATCTGGGAGAAGTGAGTTCGGGTGGAAGAGCTGGAATGTAGCTGAGGATGCGGAGGCCTCACCTGGGAGTCCCCAGCCTGGGGGAGGGCAACCTTGTGGTCTGCGACCTTGGGTGCAGCCCGGAGGACAGTGAGATCCTAGCGGAGAAGCACAAGGGAGCAGGAAAGCAACAGAGAGTGCTACTGGAGAAGCTCAGCAAGGAGTCCACCCAGTGGTTGGTGAGTGGCACACCCTGGGAAGCTGTAGAGACATTCTGGAGTGGATTGGGGTGAGAGACAATCTGGGAAGGATGCAGAAGTCAGTAAGGGATTGTGGTGTCATGGTGGCAGTGGAGGCCAATGCAGCTTGAGTGGCTGACAGGGCCTGGAGCAAGAGGATGGGCTGGGAGTAGTAGTCCATCGGGCTGTGTCACGTACCTGGCAGATGAGTCTGACTTATGCAGGGGATCACCTCTCTTGCGGCCCTTTTTCGAGAACCCCTGGTAGTGTAGACAGGGAGCTCAGGAGCACAGGGGGGGCAAGAGGGCTGTACTGGTCCACTTGATGATAGGTGCAAGTCCACTGGGCTCGTGCAAGTAGAAGAGTAGTCATACAGTCCGGGTTGGCAGCAGGATGACTTATGCGGTAGAAGAGGAGGTGGCAGGTGGGTAGTCGGGTTCAGACAGGGTCGGCAACGTGCAGGCAGCAAAGGTACAAGAGGGCTAGACAGAAGAGTCATCGTAGGCAGGCCGGGATCAGGGCAGGCAGATAGCAGCAAAGTCCAAAGGTAACCAGGGTGACAGGAACAGGAAGTCACTCAGAAGCAGACACGGGGTCACTGGTGCAAGGCTGTCAAGCTCACAGGTCACTGGAACGCTGTAGAACGGACAGCACTTGCTACAGGAAGCACACTGTTTAAATAGAGCTGCCCGGCCCCGCCTCCTCCGGGAGCGCGAGGAAACAACAACAAACTGCAAACAAGTCCACAGCACCGTCTTCTTCTAATAGGCCGGCTAGCACAGCAGTGTTTCTACACAAATGGGGACCAACTGTCCTTACCTGTAATGGGTGGTTCTGAGGCCCTGCACACAGCATGGCAGGCCTCACCATGTGCTAGTCAGGCTGCAAAAATCAAGATTGCCCAGTAAACTTCCTTCTGGGCCTGGAAACAAGTGATGTTCAGGGGAAAGTAACTCTAGAGAAGCAAGTGAAGGGCTGGAGGACAAGAAGTGATGTATATATGGAGGTGTATATAGAGGTCCTGTGTAAATGATCAACGAATTCTGTGGGGCATCCCGCAACATCCCAATCCCCATCCAAGTTCAATCCCCCTATAAAACAAAACAAAGTACCAGCCTGTTCTGTGACTCCGGGTGCGGTATGGATGTGATTGAGGGCAGTGTGAGCAGATGAACCACAACACTCAGCCACCCCTAAGGGGGGCATTGGCTACAATTAAAACAAAACAACAGCCATATGAATAGAAAAAAATAAAAAATAAATAAACAGAGGAAAAAAATCCTAAATCCTAAAAAATATACATAAGGGGAAGGCATGGAATAAATTGATTAGCTGATTATGGTTAACATTTTTTTCTGGTGACCTCTACATAGAGACAACTGCGTCAATACTGAGAGCAAGGGTCCTCCTTTACAGCATGCTGGCAGGGGCTGGCTATTATACTCAAGCTGTAGCTGCTTTCCAAAGAAAAAAAGCTGCAAGACTTTGATGCCCCAGAAATGTATTTAGCCGATTTAAAAGAGAAGTATGAAAATCTCAAAAGAAAAAAAATTTGCCTCACCTACGTGGCTGCAGCACCGATCACAGCTGCAGCTGTCCCCCGCCGGCTGTAAAACAAGAACTGAGGGATCAAAGACCGCTGATTACTCAGCTCTTGGTCTTCAGCCTGCAGAGAACCGGCTCTCTACTCTGCCCCTCAAACATCCACTGGAGCGCTGGGCTCGAAGGTGGTGGGAACAGAGAGGCTGAGCCAGCTGCCGGTCCAAGCTTTTGGGCAAAACCTGATTGTTTCAGAGCCTGGACTAGGGTCTGTGACGTCAGGCTTTGGCCCGCTGTTGGATGAAATCGGGTCACGAACTGCACTCCTGTGACCCACAGGAGAAGTATGGCCAAATACTATTTTGCTCATACACCTCCTTTAAACTGAGGGTTTAGTTAGGCTTCGAAGAATCTTATTTTTGCCATAATGAGCAAAACCAGTCATCTCTAAACCTTCTTGCACAAGGTATTTAAACAGTAAGCAGTCAAACCACAAAAAATGTTTATACATGGGGGGCATGGGCGCACTGAGCATGCTTCATGGGGCTCTCTGTACTGATCCAGGAATTGACCCTCTCCCTGGCATTTTTCCTGATCCCGACCACCACCATCCACTTCCTCTCCTATTCAGCAAGCTGACAGCACTGTCTTATCGGCAACCTTATCGCCACTGCCTCCATGATGACCGGGAAATCCAAGGAAGAAGTTTCTGCCCAGGAGAAAAAACATGGTGCCGATGCAGCTCTTCCTCAGAGATCCCCTTCTGGCCAGGATAAGAACAAGGATGCATGTGCGAAGGCGCAGCGTGGTATGGCCGGTTGTAGAGAACAGAACTTGTGTTAATGCAGGATCCAGTAATTCACAACAAATTGGCAGGAAGACACCCGACCAGAAACACCCATGGCATATAACAGCAATGTGTAGCAGAGCAGGTCTCAGCTGACCGCTCAGTGGACAGTGTCTATCTTGAGGGACAGAATGCTGCCTGGCTGGTCTAAACCCAACTGGAGAGGTCTCCAGAAGGATGGCATGGTCTTATTTTTTACCTTCTTGTCTGGAATCTCTCCCTGTGGCTACTTACTGTCCCTGTCAAATGGGTGACCTGTCCCTACACTATCCACACACAAAAAGTGAGCCAAGCCTGGGAGCCAGGGCCTTAAATAGGCTCTGCCTGACCCATGATGGCTGCTAGAATCATATGGGGATGCAGCATCCAATTGGATAGGTTCCCCAATGACACAGGAAACCATAGAGCAGGGATATGCAATTAGCAGACCTCCAGCTGTTGCAAAACTACAAGTCCCATCATGCCTCTGCCTCTGGGTGTCATGCTTGTGACTGTGAGAGTTTTGCTATGCATCATGGGACTTGTAGTTCTGCAACATCTGGAGGTCCGCTAATTGCATATCCCTGCCATAGAGGAACCATGTTCCTCTTGACTTCCTCTTCCCCTGCAATGCCACTGTGGTTGAACGCCACCTGCAGTGAAAAAAGTAAACTGCACCTGCCTATATGCAGCCTGCAAGTTGGGGATGGCTCCTCCCCAGTCTCGTAAGGACTGCAACCTGGACATCCTTTAACACAGTAGTTCTCAACCTCAGTCCTCAAGTAGTCCCAACGGGCCATGTTTTCATGTTTTCCTTTACTCTGCACAGCTGCTTTAAATCAATATCAATGACATGGTATTAATAAGAGCTATTTTATCTAAGGGAACTTCCTAAAACATGGCCCGTTGGGGATACTTGAGGACTGAGGTTGAGAACCACTGCATTACTATACCCATTATATTATAGACATACTGTATGTATTCCCATATTATGGTTGCATAATATGGAAGTGAGGTGCCAATCATTGATCTGCATACCAAAAGAGTCCCGGGGCGGGCGACAAAAGGAGGACACCAGGCAAAGATGCCGGAACCTCCCCGATGGCAGGCATGGGTGGTACAAAAGAGCACCCACCAATGCCGAGATCAGGGGCTGAAACAGTCAATAGGTATTATGGTGGTAAAATATGTATCACACAGGATAAAAGGGAGGAGAAGATGGAGGAGAAAGGGGAAAGAATGGGATGGAGGAAAAAAGAAGGATAGAAAAATGAAAAAAGATGGAGACCAAAAAAAAAAAAGGGGGAGGAAAGAAAATGGGAGGGAGAAGGAGAAAAGAGAGGGGAAGCAGCAAACGGGAAAGAAAGGAAATTGGCAGGGGAGGCTTGGGGGGGGGGGTAATAAAGAGAAAAAAGGAAAGGGGGGTGGAGAAAAAAAGGAAAAGGAGAAGCAAAAAATAAAAAAAGAGAGCGCACTACAGTAGCGGAAAGTCACATCAGTGACCTGGAGGATAAAAGGCCACCCCTGACAGCTGAGTATCGCTCCACTACCCACCTGGTCCACACTGTCAGTGAAAAGGCAGACGATATTGAGAACAGACTGCGGTGAAACAATGTCCACTGGAACGTACTGTGGGAAGAGACTACACTGACTTTATAGAGAAATGGCTCCTGGAGGTGTTCGCCCGCAACTCCTTCGCCCTGTTATTTGCAGTAGAACATACTCATCATACTGTATGTCCACTTGCGCTCTTCCACCGGTCAATGCACCCAAACCTATACTAGGCCTGCCCTCTCAATTATAATGATTGGGAAATTATCCTCCGTTTGGCCAGAAACCACTCAGTGCCATGGCGCCTCGGTGTCCTTTTATCCAGATCTCTCCACTGAAGTACAACACAGACAGGCCAAGTTTACTGAAGCTAAGAAGAGGATGCGGAGACTCCATCTCAAATACGTTATGCTCTACCTTGCTCACCTGAGGGTTAACGTGTAGGCCAAACATACTTCTTCAATATGGCCGGTGAGGCCAACGAGTGGCTGAACGTCAACAAGGCCCCACTCGAAGCTCTACAACTAAATAATAATGTTTTTAAGTGACATACTGTACACGTTAATCGGGGGGACCCGGTGCTTTTGTCGGCATGTTGTCTCATCATACTGTATGTCCACTTGCGTCTTTCACCGGTCAATGCACCCAAACCTATACTAGGCCTGCCCTCTCAATTATAATGATTGGGAAATTATCCTCCGTTTGGCCAGAAACCACTCAGTGTCATGGCGCCTCGGTGTCCTTTTATCCAGATCTCTCCACTGAAGTACAACACAGACAGGCCAAGTTTACTAAAGCTAAGAAGAGGATGCGGAAACTCCATCTCAAATACGTTATGCTCTACCTTGTTCACCTGAGGGTTAACGCGCAAGGCCAAACATACTTCTTCAATATGGCCGGTGAGGCCAACGAGTGGCTGAACATCAACAAGGCCCCACTCGAAGCTCTACGACTAAATAATAATGTTTTTATTTAAGTGACATACAGGTTAATCGGGGGGACCCGGTGCTTTTGTCGGCATGTTGACTTGAATACAAACAAGACCTGTTGAAAGGCTCCAACCCAGTAGGCCAGATTTCTTATTGTCGGCAGCGGTGAAAGATGTCTGTTGTGGTAATTCCCATGAATTCTCCAAAAGATGTCTCAGTTGATACTATTGACACATAAGCAGTGAATGTTCTTTGGGCTCCAACTTTTTCTTTCTGAAAGGTAAAGTAGACTAAAGTTACATAAAGAGAAACATTCCATTGTAGCATTAGACAATCAAAGTTTTGTACGGTATACCCGCTGATTTAAAACTACGCCTTGTACAGTATTTTTATAAATTACATCTGCTAAACCTGAGCTGTACAAAAAACATTGTATAGCCAGTGAAGTACTTTGTTCCAAGATCTCTATTTAACCCTTTTGCTGCCAGCGCCATTTTTGCTTTTTATGCTCACATGTTTAAAAAAAATATCTTTGTAGGCTTGAAGATTCGGTAAAACCCCCAAACATAACAGTGGTTGAGTAGTAGCAAAAGACACCAGACAGGGCTGACATCATTCAGTCCACAACAATGCTGTGCCTTGTTAGCCTGTAGGCAGGTGCAGTAAGCAAATTTGCCACTAGGTGGCTCTGTACCAGAATAGTGTCTGGTTACAGCAGACAGTGTCATCAGGTGCTAGGCCCCATTTAGGTAGAGCCCTTCTGAAGTGATGACATGGTTGAGTCAGTGCCCAGCTTTAGCCAAGTTGGGAGGAGCTCTAGCTGCACTTAGGGCCTGGGACCTAAACATTCCACACCTACAGATGTCATTAGCATGTGTAGACCCTGGATAGGGCAGGAGGAGAGGGAGGAGTAGACCTGCACCCAGAAAGAGCTGGTGGTAGACTTTTTGTCTTTCATGGTGGTGGGGGGTAGGGCAGATTGCAAAAGGCCTTTTAAGCCAGGCCAAGAGTTCCCTGAATGAGGCTGCTTCTCTGGAGGGTACCGGGGGAGCTGTACATATGGAGGAGCTTTCTACAGAGAGCTTAGTCCTGTGAATACTAATGACCCCAGGTGAAGGAGAGACTGTTAGAGATAGATAGCTGCTAAAGGTGCTTTCACATGTGACTTCTGTGGACCATCCACTAAATGTGATTGACTGGGTGATGTAAAGTGACACCGGAATGTATTCCGTCAGTACAGTGTGGCAAATCTACATTTCAGGTACAATAATTTTTATTGAAAGATAAACAGATACAGATTGGCAGGTCACCCACGCAGGGGGATCAGATAAAAACCAATGGCATTGCACAGAATATCAATGAATGAACCAATAACAGGTCTATTTTGTGGAATAGGTGCTCAGAATACGACCCCGTGACACAGGCCAGAGGTCCACAAAGATGATTGGAGTCCAAAGGCACTGGCACATAATAAGAAAGAACGAGAGTGAGAAATGGCGGAAGCCTAATGTGGAAAGGAGAAAAAAGAGAAAGAGAGAGTAAGAAAGAAAAAAAGTGGGGGAAAGAAGGAAAAGGGGGGGGGGGCAAGGGGTTGGGGAGGAGGGAGTTGGAGGAGAAGGGAGGATAAGCAGCGGAGGAGGTGGGGGGAGGGTAAGCAGGGGTTAAGTCCTGGGAAAAAAAGTGTGGGAACTCATCCAAGATGTCCTCTGCCCCTTCACCCCCTCCACCCCCCTTCCCCACAGTAATGTCCTCCTCTGCCCCCTTAACCCCCCGTAATGTCCACATCTTCCCCCTTTACCCCCCCTCAGCAATGTCCTCCTCTGCCCCCTTCACCTCCCCCACAGTAATGTCCTCCTCTGCCCCCTTAACCCCCCGTAATGTCCACATCTTCCCCCTTTACCCCCCCAGCAATGTCCTCCTCTGCCCCCTTCACCTCCCCCCACAGTAATGTCCTCCTCCGCCCCCTTTTTTATGGGCACCACTGCCCGTAATGGACATATTGTGAGCTGTGTCAGTGGCTGCTGGTGTAGCGCCTGGCACACAGCTTGCATATATCAAAGGCCAGTCCTGCAGGATGTGCCTACTAACGGAAAATGGTGTTCCTGCTGTGGAAAAAGTACAGGAATGCCGTTCCCATGCATTCCTGCAGGACTCGAGCCCTGAGAGTAGGGTTGCCACATCATCCCTTTAATCCAGGACACATATGAATTACACAGGTTGTTCTGAGGCCAATTTAATGCAGATGAGGCACCAAGTGAGTTTAATTACCACTTTAATTAGCCGCAGAACCTGTGTAATTAATGTGTGTCCTGGATTAAAGGGATGATGTGGCAACCCTACCTGAGAGTAAGATACCCACAGGCTAGGGTCTAGGCCAACTCACTAATTAAGAAAAAGGCAAACTGGTCAGATGCAGTGTGGGAAGAGCGTAAGGCCACCAAGGGGACCAAATTTTAAGAAATCTGGTGTGAGAGCCATGTAAACTACTCAACATTTTCTCATTAATCATAAGGTCGGTCAATATGCTTTTCACAACAGCTATAGAAACAGGGGGGCTTCTTCCAAACTCTGCCAATGGCTCTCTTTGCGGGCAAATCTACATGTATGTGTGGACATTCCTTTCTTGGGATATAAAGGTCAATAGCCAGGAATGCCATGTGGAGGCCTCTGGCATGGAGGAGGGCATAATATGGTACAGGGTTTGGCCTCAGCAGGATGGACAGGGTTCTAGCAGGAGCCGAGGTGGGGACTTTTTGCTTTTTATTGCACAGATGATTAAAAAGTAATTTTAGTTCTGAAGATTAGTTACAACCCCCAAACATTATATATTTTCTGAAAGCAGAGACCCCAGAGAATAAAATAGTAGTAACTCCAATTTTCTATGTCACACGTTATTAGCACAACTGCCCTGCCTCCAGCATAGCTTCAGCCTCCCCCCCCCCCCACCACCAAAAAATTAAAAGTCAGTAGCTACAAATACCGTAGCTGCTGACTTTTGCTATTAGGGCACTTACCTGTCCAGGGATCCTTCGGTGTCCTCACCCAAGCTGATTCTTGAATCGGCTCTCAGGTGATGGCACCGCCATTTTGGTTCAGGGAAACCAGCAACCGGTTCTCTACTGTGCATGAGCGAATCGCCCTGTGCTTTCTCAATGGACTAGGTACCCCCTCCCCCGGCTAGTTAAAAAAATAAAGCAGAAAAGTGTGCCAGAATTTGAAACAAAATGGCGTGGGCCCCTCAAAATCAATACCAGTCCCTTATCCGAGCATGCAGCCTGGCAGCTCAGGAAAGGGGGGGGGGGTGAGACATTGCCCCCTCTTGAACCATACAAGGCCACATGCCCTCAACATGGGGCTCTGCC
>BLSH010535245.1:855558-878410 GCA_018402905.1 Glandirana rugosa
TACCTCCCTTGGTACCAACAATGGGATCCGGCTATTCATCTCAACCCATGTTGAGGGCATGTGGCCTGATATGGTTCAGGAGGGAGGGGGCGCTTGTTCCCTCCTTATCCTGCATGCTCGGATAAGGGTCCGCTATGGATTTTCAGGGGGGGGGGCCCACTGCATTTTCTTTTTTATTCAAACATGGGGTTCCCCGTAAAAACCAAGTCTAGTATAGACTGGGGGGACCCCACACCCTTTTTTTTTTTACTATTTATTTTTAACGAACTGTTTACCCAACTCTACTTATCGGCCTAGGGTAACAACCATGGTTCCCTCCATAGATAAAGCGGACCAGTGACGTAGCCACCCAGGGACAGGAAGTGTGTTATTTACTGGCTTGCCAGGTAAAAATTACAATAAAGATGCCTGAAAAAGAAAACTAACGGATCCACCATGGCATTACACTGCAATATATTCCATGTTTGTTTTTGGGGTTTGGTTAAAATTTAAGTCTTAAAAGGTAAAAGTAATTTTTTTTTTCTTAATTTACTCTTTATAAAAAAACACTTAAAATTGCACTTGCGTTCATTTAAACAGCTCTGTATGTAAGAACATAAAATGGCCAAAACTCAGAACTTCTGATCAACTTCAATATTGAATCATGACATCAACAGCAGGCTCCGCTCAACGCGTTTCGCCATAGATGATGTCTTCAGGGGCACCTTTAGACTCTTATGCCTATGAGAGTCATATGGGTCTGGTAAGCAGATTCAGAAATTACTTTTGGTGATGGTGCATGAAGATTGGCGATGTTTGTTATCTGCATTTATTTTCACAGACTTTCTCACATTCTATTTGGAGTGTTTGCTTAAATTGTTTAACTTCTCTTCTTTTTTTTTTCAAGAGTTGTAAAAGTGATTTTTTTTATTTTTAATGCAAGCGTTGTACCTCACTCTGACTTCTTGCAAGACACTAAACGTTATAGCTCAGACTTAGGTTTTGGGTGGGGGGGGACTGAGCAGTACAAGCAGCCAATCAGTTCATGGGATGACGAGAAGCATATTGATTGGAGTACAGAACAGAGTGCTAGAGGGATGAGCTGCTTCTTTTTCACTGTCCAGTCACAAGCTGGGGTGGGCGGACCCATGACTGCCTGTGTTTAATAATAATGGTGGTCATGCAAACCAAAAAAAACTGAGGACATCTTGTGGTGGGAAAGCAGTACTGCAGGAATTCAGCTCTGGATGAGAGTATTGCAACCAAAGCTGCTTTTTTATTTTAATGGGCTATTATTTAAAAAAAAATGTCTGAAGTTCTGCTTTACTGGGAAGAAAATTAAACAAGTCTCTTACCTCACTGTATACAATGAGATTATTATTTATATTATTTCGATATCACAGCCGCCAATGCACAATGCAGTTCTCATGTCCCAGGGAAATAACTTTTATATATAAAAAAAATTTGTTCCCAGTATCATATTCATTTGCTAAGAATAGGTTATGTGTCATTTCCTTTTCTCTCCCAAGCTCATTAAAGTACAAGCTGATTCTCCTTCTCCTCTTACATATACATCCTCAGCGATCCTCCTCCGTCCAATCACCACCAGCTATATGTACATGGAGTGTTGCTGTAGTCATACTTGGTCATCATTTGAGATGCAGCCAACAAAAGAATCCGTAAAACCTTTTTTTCTGTGATAGCTCTGCAGACAAAAATTAATTGCACCTCCAGTATTTGAGCCAGACAGAATCATAAAATAATTCAGGGATTTGCTTAGAGAAAAGAAATCCCTTTGCTGACATGTACCATCATCTGAAAAATAATGGACTTTTTTTCTTTTTTTTTTTTTAGTACAAAATAAAAAAATATATAAGGTAAGAACAAAATACGATGTGAGACGCATGGTCTGATTTAAATGTATTTATTTATTACATGAAATGTTTGTTATGTATTTATTATATTTATATTAAATGTATTTTATTTATTTATTACATTTATTAAACATATTTTATTAATTTATTCCCTTTATTAAATAGATATATGTTTTATTTATTTGTTATGTATCTTATGTATGTATTACATTTATATTAAATGTATATTATTTATTTATTACATTTATTAAATGGATTTTATTAATTTATTCCCTTTATTAAATATATATATATATATAATTTATGTATTATGTATATTAGGTATTTATTACATTTATATTAAATGTATATTATTTGTTTATTACATTTATATTAAACGAATGTTATGTATTCATTATAATTTTTATAAAATGTACATGATGTAATAACCACTTGCTGTCCCCTCTACCCGGTGGCACCTGGTATGCCAGTCCCAGGTCTGTTCATAGGTGTGGTGGCACACGGGGAGGGGGACTGACTGACACTTATGGGGGAAAGTAGCGATCCTGCAGCTGCGCAGCCACTGAATCACTTCTATCTGACAGCCGACAATCGGTACACACATTGCAGCTGCCAGGGGAGTGTGGAGAACCCCCTGGAGCCACCGCCATACTATGTGCTGTACAACGGTGGCATTACATGGGTTAACCCTTTCGCTGCCAGAGTCATTTTTTGCATTTTTTTGCACACATGTTTAAAATCCCTTTAGCCCTAAATATTACATTGACCCCCAAAACGTGATATATTTTCTGAAAGCAGACAGCCTGTTCTATTCCTTTGTTTTCTATTCTATTTTGTTCTCTTTGAAAATTTGAGGACTTTTCAAATTTGAATTTGAAAACTATTCGAATTTGAAAAGTATTCCAAAAGTATACAAATAGGATTTGAATTCGAATTTCATCCGAATTTTTTGTTTCGCAATTTAGTTTAAATTCGGTACTATTGTATTTGGGAAATTCGGCTACATTCGAATTTCCGAAAAAGAGGAAAAACTCCAATGTGTAGAATATCATATAAAGGATACACACAGAAGTAGGCACTTACTCAACAAATTGAGAAGTCAAATGCTCAGATCCGTAGGTAATGATAATTCTGTCTGGTAGACCGGAAGTGCGTAGGACGCTCCCTGTCTCCGTCTTGCGCGTTTTGTTATAGAGACGTCTCTATGACGAAACACGTAAGTTGGAGCCAGAGAGAGTCCTACACACTTCCGGTCTACCAGAAAGAATTATCGTTACCTACGGATCTGAGCAAGAAATTACACTTTGCTACAATGTAAAGTAGTGAGTGTACAGCTTGTATAACAGTGTAAATTTGCTGTCCCCTCAAAATAACTCAACACACAGCCATTAATGTCTAAACCGCTGGCAACAAAAGTGAGTACACCCCTAAGTGAAAATGTCCAAATTGGGTCCAATTAGTCATTTTCTCTCCACGATGTCATGTGACTCATTAGTGTTACAATGTCTCAGGTGTGAATGGGGAGCAGGTGTGTTAAATTTGGTGTTATCGCTCTCACTCTATCATTCTGGTCACTGGAAGTTCAACATGGCACCTCATGGCAAAGAACTCTCTGAGGATCTGAAAAAAAGAATTGTTGCTCTACATAAATATGGCCTAGGCTATAAGAAGATTGCCAAGACCCTGAAACTGATCTGCAGCATGGTGGCCAAGACCATACAGCAGTTTAACGGGACAGGTTTCACTCAGAACAGCGCCTCCCCATGGTCAACCAAAAAAGTTGAGTGCACGTGCTCAGCGTCATATCCAGAGGTTGTCTTTGGGAAATAGACGTATGAGTGCTGCCAGCATTGCTGCAGAGGTTGAAGGGGTGGGGGTTCAGCCTGTCAGTGCTCAGACCATACGCCGCACACTGCATCAAATTGGTCTGCATGGCTATCATCCCAGAAGGAAGCCTCTTCTAAAGATGATGCACAAGAAAACCAGCAAACAGTTTGTCGAAGACAAGCAGACTAAGGACATGGATTACTGGAACCTTGTCCTGTGGTCTGATGAGACCAAGATAAACTTATTTGGTTCAGATGGTGCCAAGCGTGTGTGGCAGCAACCAGGTGAGGAGTACAAAGACAAGTGTGTCTTGCCTACAGTCAAGCATGGTGGTGTGAGTGTCATGGTCTGGGGCGGCATGAGTGCTGCCGGCACTGGGATGCTACAGTTCATTGAGGGAACCACGAATGCCAACATGTAATGTGACATACTGAAGCAGAGCATGATCCCCTCCCTTCAGAGACTGGGCCGCAGGGCAGGATTCCAACATAACGACCCCAAACACACCTCCAAGACAACCACTGCCATCATGGAGCTGGTGGATGTTGAGGAAGCTGAGGGTAAAGGTGATGGACTGGCCAAGCATGTCTCCAGACCTTAAACCTATTGAGCATCTGTGGGGCTCCTCAAACAGAAGGTGAAGGAGCGCAATGTCTCTAACATCCACCAGCTCTGTGATGTCATCAAGGAGGTGTGGAAGAGGACTCCAGTGGCAACCTGTGAAGCTCAGGTGAATTCCATGCTCAAGAGGGTTAAGGCAGTGCTGGAAAATAATGGTGGCCACACAAAATATTGACACTTTAGGGCCAATTTGGACATTTTCACTTAGGGGTGTACTCACTTTTGTTGGTTTAGACATTAATGGCTGTGTATAACAAGAAGATGAGCCGGTACTCTTTTGTGAGATACTGTATGTGGGGGTGGAGAGGCCTCAAAATTTTATGGGGGGGATTTTATGTGCTTGGGTGTAACTTATTTTTTTTACGATTTAAAAAAAAATACTTTTTTTTATCACATAGGGGACAAAAGTTCCCTAATGTGATTTTTTTTGGAGACAGGTTCTCTTTAATGAGATATCCGGGGTCTAAAAGACCCCGGCTGCCTCATCTGTGCTCCAATTATGGCAGATTGCACTGCAATAGATGCTTTGCCCGGGAAAACTGACATGGTGAACCAGAGATGTTTTACCAGTGGCAGCCCGTCCATAAGGAGTGTGCCCGTCCCAAATCCGTGTGCCTGGCCCCTTCGGGGCACCGGATGCATGGATTCCAATGGGGAGTGTTTTATTTGAAGCACATGATTAGAGCCTGAGGCTCTAATTGGCTTCAAAAAAGGGTGGGCTCAGGGCGCAGAGCAATGCACCTTGAGCCCACCCAGTTGTGTGATGATAGCAGATTAAAATTCACTATTGTCTTCCTGATTCTCCTCCCGGCTAATCAGCAAGTGGTTCCTGAGACCGGATTGGCCAGGGAGTCTTAGGACTCCTTGACCAATCGGGTCTCAAGACACACTTCCCGTTCAGCCTGGAGAAGCTACGGCCGCATCTCTTCCTTTTGCCTGCCTCCTAAGGTGAGGTCCGTCTACCATGGGGAGGAGGAGGGGGGTGGTGGTGGATCGTCGCTGCCTTCTCGTCTGTCTAATGATGGAGGGGGGTTCTTGCAATGATTGCCACCTTCCCATCCGCTGTCTGTCTCCCACTGTGCTTGTGGTGATCGTCAGGCAGTCTCCCCCTGGGGGTGGGGTTTTGTTAGCTTTCCGCCTCCCCATTTAGCACCAGCCATCACTGTAGTTTACATATTGCTTCCGGGTCAATAAGAAGAAGGGGAGGAGAGCAAATGCTTGTCCTGATAGCCCCCTCCCCTCAACATGGCGGCACCCGCTATGCTGGTCCCAGGCCTGCAAATGGGCAGCACCGGGGGGTGTGTGAAAGCAATTTGGACCTTGCACAGGCACCAAATTGCTTCCATTTTTTGGTGACAGGTTCTCTTTAATGAAACATCTGAGGTCTAAAAGTCCCCGGATGTCTCACCTGGGCTCCAATTAGGGCAAACCGCACTGCAATAGATGCTTTGGCCGGGAAAACTGACATGGGGACCCAGCAGAGACGCTTTACACATCGCTTTCGGGTCAACAAGAAGAAGGGGAGGAGAGCAGATGCACGGCTCCCTTCCCTCTACACGGAGGCACCCGCTATGCTGGTTCTGAGCCTGCAGATGGGCAAGCGGAACCCGGAATACATGGCTGGGGCATGCACAGGAGGGTGGGGGTGTTACCAAGGAGTGTGTGGAAGCAATTGGGCACCTGCAAAGGCACCAGATTGCTTCCATCTTTTGGTGACAGGATCTCTTTAACGAGACATCTGGGGTCTAAAAGACCCTCAATGTCTCCCCTGTGCTCCAATTAATCTAATGCAGTGCATATCGCACTGCAATAGATGCTTTGGCCAGGATAACTGACATGGGGACCCAGCTGAGACGTTTTACACATCGCTTCCTGGTGAACAAGAAGGGGGGGAGAGCAGATGCATGTCCTCATGGCCTCCTCCCCTCTACATGGCGGCACCCACTATGCTGGTCCCGGGCCTGCAGATGGGCAATCGGAGCCCGGAATACATGGTGGGGGCGTGCGTGGGGGGCGTATGGAAGCAATCGGGCACCTCCAGAGACACCAGATTGCTTCCATTTTTTTGGAGACATCTGGGGTCTAAAAGACTCCCCTGTGGCCTACATCGCAGCCCCCGCTATGCTGGTTCCGGGCCTGCAGATGGGCAAGTGGAGCCCAGAATACATGGTGGGGGCATGCACGGGGGGACATTACTGTTGGCGTATGGAAGCAATCGGGCATTTCCAGAGGCACCAGATTGCTTCCATTTTTTGGAGACATCCAGGGTCTAAAAGACTCCCCTGTGGCCTACATGGTGGCCCCCACTATGCTGGTCCCAGGTCTGCAGATGGCCAAGCCAAGCTCGGAATACATGGTGGAGCATGGGCGGAGGGGGGGCCTTGCTAGGGCTTGTGGAAGCAATCAGGCACCTCCAGAGGCACCAGATTGCTTCCATTTTTTGGAGACATCTGGGGTCTAAAAGACTCCCCTGTGGCCTACATGATGGCCCCTGCTATGCTGGTCCCAGGCCTGCAGATGGGCAAGCTGAGCTCAGAATAAATGGTGGGGGCATGGGCGGGGGGACGTTACCGGGGCTTGTGGAAGCAATCGAGCACCTCCAGAGGCACCAGATTGCTTCCATCTGACAGCCAGGTATTGGCTTGTCAGATATACACACACTCCGGGTGGCCGCAGCTACTGGGAGTGTATGTAACACCCTTCGATTCAACCAGTAGCGAATTAACGGTCCAGCATGTCTTTGGATTGTGGGCGGAAATCCATGCAAACTCCATGCAGCTCATGTCCTGACCATGATTCAGAAGTGCTAACCATTCAGACAATCTGCTAAATGGATAAAAGAGGTGTCAAACATCAGTTGGCCTTCACCAGTAATTCATTTCTACAGCTTTTACATATTTGTGCTGTAAGAAAAGTGACAGAAGCAGGCCGTTGAATATGTATATTTTTCAAAGGTTGAAGGTGCCAGGTGGCCGCAATCACGAGCGCGGTAATCGGTTATGACAGGAGCGCGGCGCGCGTAGCTTACATTGGATACGTCTCGCTATCATCTCTCTCGGTATGAGCTCAGGCAGCTAAAGCTTCGACAGTATCGTTAGCAGTAGTCAGTCCTTGGCTCGCCTCGACATTTTCCTCTCGTGTTCTGGTTTTTCTTGGCTCCCTCGGCGCGGTGGCAGAGTCTACTGTCTGCCACGGGATTGTTCTGTGGTTTTTCTTGGCCGGGAGAAAATCTTTCCCATCTGATCATACCGTAACATAGAACTGTAAAAGTGCTAACAGCAGCAGTTTCCCCCCTCCTCCTCCTCCTTCGACTAGGTAATGTTCCGAAGTGTGGGCAACGTAGAGGTGGTGGGATGATGTTGGCCGGCAAGGGCTTACACCGTCTGTAACCGGCGTAGTAATTAGGAATACAGACTCGCTACAGTTGAAGTTTCCTTTTTGTTTCAGTGAAATCGGAACCCGTTTGGAAGAAGGTCTTTTTTCTCCCCAGTCAAGCGACGAGAAGGCACAGCTTGAGAAAATGAGAAGTTTCAGCTTTCAAAACCTCAAGTGAAAACCGGCCAGGAGAAATAATTGGACACCCACTGCAGGATTCCTGCTGACATGAAGTAAATGGCTAGAACATTAGAGATAGACGTCATACGTATACATTTGTATATCTTTCAGATATGGGGTTGGAAGGGGAAATTACGAAGCTTTTGTTTTCTTCTTGTTTGAAGTCATTTCCCGTCGAGCAATTTGCCGGTTGGAACTAAGGGCAAAAAATGAAAAATGGCATCTAGGCTGCAGTCTGTCACTAACATTAAAAGAGAGGTGAACCCTACTGATTGACATTTCGATTGTTAATCGTAAACCATCGCCATTGTTTTTCTATAGAATATTCATTTTCCTGTGGTGGGTTTCTTGATGGTGACCTCAGAGGACCATGGTTTAAAGTATACAAACATTGTCATAAAACATGTAGTGCTACCCCCGTAGGAGACGCTAGATAGGCTGGTTCCTCTGTTCTGTGCCTTAAACTTCTCAAGAACCTCAGCCCCTCTGACACACCAGGTTCACTTGCTTCTCAAGAACCTCAGCCCCTCTGACACACCAGGTTCACTTGCTTCTCAAGAACCTCAGCCCCTCTGACATACCAGGTTCACTTGCTTCTCAAGAACCTCAGCCCCTCTGACATACCAGGTTCACTTGCTTCTCAAGAACCTTAGTCCCTCTGACATACCAGGTTCAGGAGAAGGCCTGGCCTGGCTCGCAGTCTCTGCTCGAATTCATCCCAAAGGTGTTCGATCAAGTTGAGGTCAGGACCCAAACTCGCTCATCCATATCTTTATGGACCTTGTGCAGTGGTGCGCAGTCATGTTGAAATAGGAAGGGGCCATCCCCAAACTGTTCCCACAAAGCCGGGAGCATGAAATTGTCCAAAATGTCTTGGTATGCTGACGCCTTAAGAGTTCCCTTCACTGGAACTAAGGGGCCAAGCCCAACCATCGCCATTGTTTTTCTATAGAATATTCATTTTCCTGTGGTGGGTTTCTTGATGGTGACCTCAGAGGACCATGGTATAAAAGTATACAAACATTATCATAAAACATGCAGTGCTAGCCCCGTAGGAGACGCTAGATAGGCTGGTTCCTCTTTACCTTAAACTTCTCAAGAACCTCAGCCCCTCTGACACACCAGGTTCACTTGCTTCTCAAGAACCTTAACCCCTCTGACATACCAGGTTGACTTGCTTCTCAAGAACCTCAGCCCCTCTGACATACCAGGTTTACTTGCTTCTCAAGAACCTCAGCCCTTCTGACATACCAGGTTGACTTGCTTCTCAAGAACCTCAGCCCCTCTGACATACCAGGTTTACTTGCTTCTCAAGAACCTCAGCCCCTCTGACATACCAGGTTCACTTGCTTCTGAAGAACCTCAGCCCCTCTAACATACCAGGTTTACTTGCTTCTCAAGAACCTCAGCCCCTCTGACACACCAGGTTCACTTGCTTCTCAAGAACCTCAGCCCCTCTCTCATACTAGGTTCACTTGCTTCTCAAGAACCTCAGCCCCTCTGACACACCAGGCTCACTTGCATCTCAAGAACCTCAGCCCCTCTGACATACCAGGTTCACTTGCTTCTCAAGAACCTCAGCCCCTCTCTCATACCAGGTTCACTTGCTTCTCAAGAACCTCAGCCCCTCTGACACACCAGGTTCACTTGCTTCTCAAGAACCTCAGCCCCTCTGACATACCAGGTTCACTTGCTTCTCAAGAACCTCAGCCCCTCTGACACACCAGGTTCACTTGCTTCTCAAGAACCTCAGCCCCTCTGACATACCAGGTTCACTTGCTTCTCTAGAACCTCAGCCCCTTTGACATACCAGGTTCACTTGCTTCTCAAGAACCTCAGCCCCTTTGACATACCAGGTTCACTTGCTTCTCTAGAACCTCAGCCCCTCTGACATACCAGGTTCACTTGCTTCTCTAGAACCTCAGCCCCTCTGACACACCAGGTTCACTTGCTTCTCAAGAACCTCAGCCCCTCTGACATACCAGGTTCACTTGCTTCTCAAGAACCTCAGCCCCTCTGACACACCAGGTTCACTTGCTTCTCAAGAACCTCAGCCCCTCTGACACACCAGGTTCCCTTGCTTCTCAAGAACCTCAGCCCCTCTGACATACCAGGTTCAGTGTACAAACATACACTATATTGTCAGAAGTATTGGGACGCCTGCCTTTACACACACATGAACTTTAATGGCATCCCAGTCTTAGTCCGTAGGGTTCAATATTGAATTGGCCCACCCTTTGCAGCTATAACAGCTTCCACTCTTCTGGGAAGGCTGTCCACAAGGTTTAGGAGTGTCTATGGGAATGTTTGACTATTCTTCCAGAAGCGCGTTTGCGAGGTCACTGATGTTGGACGAGAAGGCCTGGCTCGCAGTCTCTGCTCAAATTCATCCCAAAGGTGTTCGATCAAGTTGAGGTCAGGACCCAAACTCGCTCATCCATATCTTTATGGACCCCGCTTTGCGCAGTGGTGCGCAGTCATGTTGAAACAGGAAGGGGCCATCCCCAAACGGTTCCCACAAAGTCGGGAGTATGAAATTGTCCAAAATGTCTTGGTATGCTGACGCCTTAAGAGTTCCCTTCACTGGAACTAAGGGGCCAAGCCCAACCCCTGAAAAACAACCCCCGCACCATAATCCCCCCTCCACCAAATGATTTGGACCAGTGTACAAAGCAAGGTCCATAAGGACATGGATGAGCGAGTTTGGGGTGGAGGAACTTGACTGGCCTGCACTGAGTCCTGACCTGAAGCCTATAGAACACCTTTTGGGTTGAATTAGAGCAGAGACTGCGATGCCAGCCCTTCTCGTCCAACATCAGTGCCTGACCTCACAAATGTGCCTCTGGTCAAACATTCCCATAGACACTCCTAAACCTTGTGGACAGCCTTCCCAGAAGAGTTGAAGCTGTTATAGCTGCAAAGCGTGGGCCAACTCAATATTGACAAAGACTGGGATGCCATTAAAGTCCATGTGCGTGTAAAGGCAAGCATCCCAATACTTTTGACAATATAGTGTATATATATATAATATTATAATATAATATAGAATATTTTTTTTTTTAGCCTTAAAAGATATGAATGTGTTTTTAGTGATGAAGGGTTCTTTATAAAATAAAAAAAAAGTCAGATTTATAGAAAATTTATTTGGTATGTTGTAAATTTACAAGTGGCATCTGAAAGGCACCCGTCCTCCTTCCTTTTTCCTTTAATTCTTGCTTATTAAAAAAGAAAAATATCCCATCCTAATCCTTCCCCACCACAGTTCACTGGAAGCGTTTTGTGCAGATGCCTGTAAATCCAAAGAAAGGCATTTTGCACAATGAAGTGGAAAGAGGTTTCCTTCCCATCCAGTGGCACTCTGAAAGCCCGGCTCGATCGAGCTGCAATAGAATGAGGCCAGATTACATAAGCCTCGAAATCAATGTAAATTGATCAGACGTGGTGGCCTTGGCATCATGCCCGTGTTTGCTGGATGGCGCTACCGCTCCCCAAATGATTTTAAGTCCCTTTAGCTCTTCTTCACCTGAATGCACAGCTACTATGGAAAGAGTTTAAATCTCACCTATAAAAAGTAATCCCAGCGATAACTGCAATGTTTTACATAAGCTCATTTAAAATTCACTCGATACACTGCATGCCTAAAGGAGAGTTTTACTTTTACCAAAGTTGTCCTTTAACCGCTTTCGTACCGGGGCCTTTTATGTTTTTCGTTCCGCTGATGTCTCGATTTTGCATATTATATCTTAAGGTTTTGTACTTTACCCTAATGTATTATACAAATCATATTGGAAAAAAATGAATATTAAGGTTCGGCTCAATTCTACTTCATTCACATCGTGTTCAGTCGACCTCTGATAAAGGGGAGGCCCCCCGAAACGCGTTGATAGACTTTGGATTCTCTCCCCCCAGACTTTTATTGGAATAAAGTGGTATCTGGACTTCTTAGCAGTGATGTGGCCCTTCAATTTACATTTTTTGGACACTAACATATTATACATCTTTTTTTTTAGGGCAGATAGGACTTTAACCCCTTGTTCTTTACATTGGTTATGTAGCTGTACCACAAACCGCCTTGGTGTCAGTTCCCCATTAAAGTGCTAAAGCCCACAAAGGGGAGGAGATGGGGAGAAGGATGGACTTTTTGATACTCACAAGATGTAAGACATATATATGGGAATAAAATCAAATATTTATCGAGATATCATTAAAAATAACCCCAAGAAACCTAGGGGAACATTCAACAGAATATCACAGATCCATAAAAGATATCCCATGTCACTTCATCAATACATGACAGTAAACCATAAAATACAGTGTGGTGATCCTGACTGCATAGGTTCAGAGCCCCGACACGTTTCGACTAATTAAGTCTTCCTCAGGGTGTTGCTAGCTGCTAGCATATCAAAGGGATCTCTAGAATACATACATAAGTAATTATACTTTACATTTATACTTTACTTTTAATTTATACTTTAGTAATTACATTTTTTATTTTATTTGTATTTACAGTATCTCATAAAAGTAAGTACACCCCTCACATTTTTTGTAAATATTTTATTCTATCTTTTCATGTGACAACACTGAAGAAATGACACTTTGCTACAATGTAAAGCAGTGAGTGTACAGCTTGTATAACAGTGTAAATTTGCTGTCCCCTCTAAATAACTCAACACACAGCCATTAATGTCTAAACCGCTGGCAACAAAAGTGAGTACACCCCTAAGGGAAAATGTCCAAATTGCCCCCCCCCCCCCCCATGCCACAGACCTTCTACTGTAAGGGGGCTTGCAAATAGCTAATAATGGCACCAAGAGCACAAGTCCCTGACCCGCTTCTTCTCCTACCAGAAAAAGAACCCACCCGCTGGAGGTTTTAACCCTCCGCCATCTTGTGCCTGTCTCCATTGAAGAAACCTCCTCACCCACCCTGGTATCCACTTAAAAGGGTCTTTACGCCCAGGAGGCAGCAATGACCAGCCAATCACATCCCCACTGTTATTAGATGTTACAGTGGTCACATGGCTGGCTCACAATCATTACCAGAGACCAGGAGCCCTCTTTGATAGCTTGGTCACTGGGCTGGAAACATGCAGCTAGCATGCTCTCAGCATAGAAACCTTGGCCGTCCATTGACACGTCATGTGGACGTTAAAGCTGCATTACTGTATGTCTTTATATCTGCTTGGAGTTCAGATTTAAGTCTGGGGCTGAGCTTGAGATTTCTTATTGCTGGGCTACGAGTCATGCAATTTTACTAGAAAATGTTGCCATTGTAATTGAAGCAAGCCTTCTGAATGTATAGTTCAAATACACTGATTGTATTCAGAATATCCTTAAATTAAATAAAAGCACTAGGAAAATGTACCTCATCCTCTGCTACCCGAGAGCTTCATTATTCTTTCCTCCAATGAATTTCAGTCATAAACCAGAAGACAGAACTTTATCACACAAGCTTCTGGAAATGTATTTACTTGGCAGACATCAATATGTCATGTCTACTTGATAGTAACCTTTAACTAATGTACTAAACAGTACGGTTGCTACAGAGCCTGATCACATACAATGATGTATGTCCAAATCCCCATTAAATTACTAAAGCAAGTATATTAATATACGCTCTTGCATGAAGACACATAGGGGATGGTTCACTAAGACAACTAGGCTGCTTTTCTGTCGAGACTCTATAACGAAATTATGCAATCTTGTTATGCCAATTTAAGGTGGATCTAGCATCCTCGTGGCTCTGTAAGCAACCATAAGCCTATAACTACTGTATGCCCAGCTGGGTGTGTGCTCATGAGCATAGGCATGCTGCGTAGCCTGCATACTCACAGGGGCTCACACTCAACTCCAAAAGATGAGAAGACCTACTTAATGACCCAAGAAATCGGTGGATAGTCTTCAGCCTGAGCCTGAGCTTGAGTACTGAGTTCTGTGTTTACCAGTTGCTAACCCAACTTGTCTCTTAACTACAGTTGCTTACCTGGCTTTTGCCCTGACCATGGCTTATTCCTATATACTTACCACTGGTCTGGCCTGTTTCCTGTCCACAGCTTATTGCTCTCTGCCACTTACTGATTCAGCTTATCTCCTAATCACGGGTTGTTACCATCTTCCAATTGTTGACCTGGTTTGGCTACTGACCATGGCTTGTTCCTGACTACCAGTTGCTGACCCAGTTAGTTTCCTGACAACAGTTCTGCCTGTGGTACGAGTTTCCTGACTAGTCTGTGGCCAGCTGTTGACATGGGCTTACCAAGCTCTGCAAGGCAGATTCATCAAGGTATACTGATACTGATCAACCTACTACTGGTCCTATATGTCTCCTGTCCATAGCTGGTTCTTTTCTACCAATTACTGATCTGGCTTATCTCCTAACCATGGCTTGTTCCTGTCCACCAGTTGCTAACCTGTTTTGACTCCTGAACACTGCTTGTTACTGTCTTGCCCATGTCAGCCAGTTGCTGACCTGGTTTGACTACTGACCATGGCTTGGTCCTGACCACCAGTTGCTGACCCAGTTTGTTTCCTGACAACAGTCCTGCCTGTGGTACAGTTTCTGGACTTGTCTGTGGCCAGCTGATGGCATGGGCCTTAAAAAGTTCTGCAAGGCAGATTTATCAAGGTTTTCTGACACTGATCAGCCTACCACTGGTCCTGTTTCTCTCCTGTCCACAAATTGTTTTTGTCTACCAGTTACTGATCCAGCTTATCTCCTAACCATGACTTGTTCCTGTTCACCAGTTGCTGAGTTGGTTTGGCTCTTGACCACTGCTTGTTACTGTCTTCCAGTTGCTGACCTGGCCTGGCTACTGAGCAATGCTTGTTCCTCTGTACATACCCATGGTCCATTTTGTCTTCTGTCCACAGCTTGTTCAAGTAGTCTACCAGTCTACTTATTTGGTTTATCTCCAAACTATTGCTTGTTCTTGTCTGCTAGTTTCTGACCTGGCTTGGCTCCTGACTACAGCTTGATACTATTTACCGTTTGCTGTCCTGGTTTGACTACTGACCTACTGACCATGGATTGTTTCTGATCACCAGTTGCTGACCCAGCTTGTTTTGTGGCTACAGCCCTGCCTGTGGTTGTGTTGCCTGACTGGTCTGCGACCAGCTTCTGACATGGGCCTTATCAAGCTCTGGAAGGCAGCTTCATCAAGATCTTCTGATACTGATCAACCTAGCATTCCTTGGGAGCACCACTCAACCAAGGTTTCCTTTGCAAATCTTCTCTCTGTGCCAGTATTACCAGCCTACACATAGAGCCTGTGCAACTATCATACTCTCAGCCACCACTTCAGAGGTATAGGGAAAGCTTCCGTCTCCAAAAAAAAATAAAGAGATTGGTAAGGGGGCAACAAAACTAGGGGGTGCCAGACTTTAAGAAATGTGACAGTAGGTATACAACAGCAGAGGACACAAGTTCAAGTACAGCTCAAGGAATTAAAGCAGTACTATATTCCATTACTGATGCCCAGGGCCACAATGTACACGTATGCACATGATATTTGCACATTTTAGAAGACTTGCCTGCCAAAGCGATAACCACCAGCAATGCCTCCATGACTGACCATGGAGGCTGACATCTTCTTCAGATCTCCTTCTGTCTTTAGCATCTTGAGACTTCTTGAAAGGTCAGCCTGAGAGGATATAACTTCCCTGCATTGTGTGTATGTACGGCTTAGTATATATTCAATATTGCTGTCAGGCATGAAGAGCAACTTTTATTGTAGAAAATACATACACAGCCTACCTGCCAGCAATGTTTCAGTACAAGGCGTTAGTTCCGCTTTAAAGGCACTGAAAAGCTATTGAGGCTGGGTGAAAGCGAGAGCATATAATTGCTTGGCAGATAAACAACATTCCTGAACTCCTGTAGAGCTATTTTGCATATGAGGAAATCCTTTATAGCACTGCTTTTCTTAATGCTCCTCAGCCACCTGTAAATGCATATTCAACATGTGATTATTTGTGGTGTGCCAGTTGTCATGGATAAAGTAGGCACATGGAACTTGTATTGCAGGAATGAGTGTAAGTAATGAAGGACATTTTTTGGGGAACACATTCCTGCACTTGGCCAAGCGAGAATGAGATATCAGCTCCTGGAATACAATGTCACACATCCCAGGAGGCCTTGGAGTACTCCACCACTCGTGTACTGCAGTTACTCATCAGGGAGTTGGCTGTCTGTCACAATCAGGGGTCAGGCTTGGAGACCAGTAGCTATAGCAGTAGAGAGGCTCCCACCGACCAGCTGGATAAGTACAGAAATAGGTCAACCTGGTGGATGACGCGGGCTCACCCAAGGTACAAGGTCTGAGCACTAACTGGTATCCACCAGAGCACCTGATCGGGGAGGTGGTTTTTTCTGTGTGTTAGTACCAGGTCACAGTCCTCAGGATCGCCCCACCCAGAGGTGAGAAAGCCATGGTCCAGTAGCAGATATGGCAGGCAGGGATCAAGCAGAAGTGTATGTAGGCAGGTGCAGTCTAATTTCTCTCAACCACCACAGCGGCATTGCACAGGGAGATGAAGTCAAGAATTCCTCTATGGTTTCCTAGGTCACGGGGAAACTATCCGGCTGAATGCTGCCGCTACTTTGGGTCAGGCAGAGTCTATTTAAGAACCTGGCTCCCAGGCTTGGCACACTTGTGGGTAGTGTAGGGAGAGGTCATCCATCTATCGGGTACAGTGAATGGCAGTAGGGAGAGGTTCCAGAAGAGTAGGGAAAGGACAGGGACCCGCTAGCCTTCTTGGAAGCCTCCCTATTTGGGCATGGACAAGCAGGCCACATTCCACACTTCAAGACAGACGCTATTGGCACATCCGAGACCTGCTCTGCTACACATTGTCGTTATATCCTGTGAGTGTTCCTGGTCGGGTGCCTTCCAGCCGGGTTTGTTGTAAATTGGGAACTTTAACGTTATGTGGGAGATTAGCTGGTGGGGGTCACTTTTCAGGGGAAAGGATGTCAGTCTCTTTAAAGTCTGGCGGCTTGCCTGTTTTATTTTTACAGTTTTGCAAGATCAAAACATAAACAGAAAAAGGAAATAAAATCTTGCCATCTGGCGCTACACTAAACGAAGAGTTTCCTCTCTATTCAGTGTGGGGCTGTCCCTGACACCCCCAAAACATAAGCACATTGCAAACCTTGTTTTTAGAGTCCAAATTAGCACACAGAGCTCTCTCAGTCTCCTCCCTCTGAGATCCAGGATCAAGCCCAAGTGAGATCTCTTCCTGAACATTAAATGCAGGTGGAGAGGGGTTTGAGTAGGCTAGAAGGCCAGGACCAGAACCAGCTCTGCCATGGAGGCCAGCAAAACCCGGGTCGTTCTCCCATTAGTCGCCTCAAAATGATTGCATGCGAGGCGCCAAGTATCACCCGTCCATTGTCGTGCCTCCCATAATGTCACAGTTAATATAAGTTCTATTTCTGCAACTGGGCTCTGAGTGTTTACTGCCATCACACCACGCTGCACCTCAGTAAACGTAGTCAGTAAACAAGCCAAAGGTTGGTAACAAGTGGTTGCAGGTTGGGAATAAGCAGAAGCGTAGTCAAGGAACAAGCCAAAAGTCAGTAACGAATGGTTGAAGGTTGGGATTGAGCGGAGGAGTAATCAAGGAACAAGCTAAGGTTGGTAACGCATGGTGGCGAGGATATGGACAACAGCAGTAGATACAAGAGCAAGATATTGGCTGGAGAACAGCCCAGTAGTCTGCCAAATAAGAGGTGCGAAGGCACAGCTTAAATAGGAAGTTCATGGGAGGAGCAAGGAGTTCAAGGTTCCCCAGAAACAAGGCATAAGGCAGGATTGTACAAAGGATCAGACAGGGTGCGGTCAAGAATCTCAGGTGGCTCAGTAAGAAGGACTACTGCAGGACGCAGCAGAGGTCAAAGGTTCAGATGTCGGTCCTGATACTGTCTCTATCTGGCCCTTGCAGCTGGCCTCCTGATGATGCATATGTGTTACATAATTAATCTGGTTGAAATAAGACACAATGCATCAGTCTAACCAACCTACCAGTGTCATTAGAGGTCTAGGTGCAAGAACCCAGAAGAGACAGCCAGCCCTGTAGAACATCAGAGAAGAAGATAATATTGAGTGACTGAGTGAGCAGCAGCTGAGCAACAGATCCCTACAGATATCCTACTGGATTGGCTGGACATGTGAGTACTTTTTTATGTAACCCAAAGAAAAAGGGGGGGGTAACATGGGGGTGCAAGTTTCTCTTCAAGGGCCCCCAGAAGCTCCTCTCTTCTCTCTGGGTGAGCAGCAGAAGAGCAGCAGATCCCTACAGAGAATCACTGGAGTCAGAGGGCATGTCAATATGCATTTTGTGGACAACCCAGCGAAAAAAGATAAAGGGGCAACAAAAATGAGGGGTGGTGAACTTCTTCTGATAGGGCCCTAGAAGCTTCCTCTCTGCCCTAAAATATCTTGGCCCTCTCTGAATGACTCTCTTTCAGGGGCGTCTAGTGCTCCTGCTCCTCATTCCAGAATCCTGGTTTTAGCTGTGGCACTCTCCTCGTCTGTCTACCTGCAAGGTGTTTAATTGTGGGCAGTCTCTGGGTGGAGACCAAACCTGATTAAAGCTAGCCAAGCCTGTAGTCTCATGCTTGTAAAAGCATGTGTAATATGTGCTCTTTGTCTGTTCTGCTCTGCTGTTTGGATTTCCCTATTTATGACCTTGGATCGGATATAGGCTATTCTCTGAACCCTACCTGCTTTTTGACTATTCTGAAGCTTGCCTGCCTTATACCTGGACTATCAATGAACCACCCTGCCTGTCTGGCAGCCTCAAGTACTTGTTTGCTTTGCTCAGTTCACGCATGCCCTGGCATGGTGGCCAGACACTATAGCTTTGTGTAAGTCCTGGGGGCAACCAAGTACTGGTAGGCCTGCTTGCCTTATGGGAAAGGTGGCTGCTATAGGTGAAGAACATAGAAGCCAGCTATAGTGCCTGACCACCTGCGTTAGGGGTAAGTGTGACATTCTCAGTGGCAAGAAATCTGTTTAACTAATTGGAAAAATAAAGAAAACAAGCTACATGGCAGCAGATCATTCTGTGCCATATAGCCTTGGTCACATTGGAGAATCTGCAGTACTTCAGCAAAGGGGGCCATATTTGGAATCTTGCCCAGGGCCCAAATGTACCTAAAACCAGCATGGCCATACCTAATATTCCTATAAAACGACTTCACCTTCCATAAAAGTTCATTCTGATGATGTCATGCTGAACATCGTCCAGATGACCTGTTCTTGAATTAAACCTCAAATTAAAAAGTCTACTTTTCATTGTGATGAGAGGTGTAATGATATCAGCAAAGAAATAACCGCATGTAAACAATGAAGGAAAATCCCAGAACACATGAACTGACTCACAATAGGCATTGAACTTGTGGTTTTCGTTCGATATGGACGTTCAGTTTCCTTGAAGATGTATGTCTGTAAATTTTCTTACCAGCTGTGCTCCAGCACAATATAAACCACAAGATGACATCGCAATGATGTCATCCTGCCTGCATGACCTAACGCCTAGACTGCATTTTCATAAAGTGAAGATGAAAGAAGTGCTGTAAAATATTAAATCTGCTCCTTTTCTGCTGTTTTAGCCAACATGCCTATATCTACATTTTCCCAGTCTCTCGTGTGTCTGCTTTAGGTGACGGGTCTAGGTGTAAAATATTAAGACTTACTACCATCTGCAACTTGGCTATTCAAGTTAGCACTGCAGGAATACAGCTACTCAGTGAACTTTCTTTTAGTTTTGAGAATAAGGCAAATCTGTGATGACTTTTGTAGCCCCATCCTAGATAGGTGCTAGGATTAAGTAAAGTTGATTGGTTTGGTCTGTTCTAGGTTCCAGTAGTTGCAGGATTGACTGCTTCCCCCTGATTTTAGTCCAGAAAGCTCTGGAAATTGGGCAGAGTCTAATCAGCAGCTAAATATTCATACAGCCCTGGCCAATCCCTGGGGAGGGTCACCCAGATGGTAGCTGGGGGCTTGTACAAATACTCTGAGACAGAGAGCAAACTTATCATTTTCCTTAGAAGGAGATCATAGCCTGCTTGCCCCCAGTCACGTACCTTGTGGCAGAGCATGATGTGTAGAGGAAGGCCTCTCTTACAGCTCCAGTAAGGACCACTGATGTTGCGACAGTGACCACCAGAGCGCAGTGAGGTATGAGTGCCTAACGATGTTCCATCAGCCATGGCAGTGGGTAGCAGGTACATCGCCAGAGGTCAGATCGCTAGAACAGCAGATGGCAGCAGAGACAGCAGACTCTGGTCTGGGCAAACTGCAAGCGGCAGGTGCTTGACAGGCAGCTGGCAGGTAGCAGGTCTGGCAGCACTCAGTAGGTGAAGGACTGGCAGGGACCAGGTAGCATGCTGAGCAGAACAGGTTGATTACTGGATGCAAGGTCAGATGAAGCAGGTCAGTAACAGACGGTCAGATACAGGCATGGACGGCAGGCAGAAAATGCTCAGGATGCAAGCAGAGGTCAGCAACGTAGAATCAAGCAGATGAGCAGGAGGCAGAGCAAAGTCCATAGACAAGCCAAGGTCAGGGCAGGTAGCTTTCAAGCAAAGTCAGGGAAAGCCGGGCCAATTGTGGAATCCAACACAGAAGCAGATACAGGAACTCAGGAACAGATCAGACAGCAATTCACTAGTGCAGCTGCTGCACTTATTTAGGCCACTTGGCTCCAGAGTTAGCCAATGCACACCCCTGTGCACGCTCGCCCGTACATGCAGGTGCTTGACAGGCAGCTGGCAGATAGCAGGTCTGGCAGCACTCAGCAGGTGAAGGATTAGCAGGGACCAGGTAGCATGCAGAGCAGAACAGGTGGATTACTGGATGCAAGGTCAGACGAAGCAGGTCAGTAACAGACGGTCAGATACAGGCATGGATGGCAGGCAGAGAATGCTCAGGATGCAAGCAGAGGTCAGCAACGTAGAATCAAGCAGATGAGCAAAGTCCATAGACAAGCCAAGGTCAGGGCAGGTAGCGTTCAAGCAAAGTCAGGGAAAGCCGGGCCAATTGTGGAATTCAACACAGAAGCAGATACAGGAACTCAGGAACAGATCAGACAGCAATTCACTAGTGCAGCTGCTACACTTATTTAGCATGGCTCCAGAGTTAGCCAATGCACACCCCTGTGCACGCTCACCCGTACATGCAGTTGCTTGACAGGCAGCTGGCAGATAGCAGGTCTGGCAGCACTCAGCAGGTGAAGGATTAGCAGGGACCAGGTAGCATGCAGAGCAGAACAGGTGGATTACTGGATGCAAGGTCAGGCGAAGCAGGTCAGTAACAGGCGGCCAGATACAGGCATGGACGGCAGGCAGAGAATGCTCAGGATGCAAGCAGAGGTCAGCAACGTAGAATGAAGCAGATGAGCAAAGTCCATAGACAAGCCAGGGTCAGGGCAGGTAGCGTTCAAGCAAAGTCAAGGCAAGCCGGGTCAGTCACAGGAATCCAACACAGAAGCAGATACAGGAACTCGGGAATTGCCGCAGATCAGACAGCAATTCACTAGTGCAGCTGCTGCACTTATTTAGGCTACTTGGCTCCAGAATTAGCCAATGCGCGCCCCTGTGCACGCTCGCCTGTACATGCACATATGAGCATGCCTGTACACAATAGTATGAGCACCCACAGGCCGCGCCTGTGTATTTATGTGTGCCTTAAACCTTCATTGCGCTAAGGCCAGCATGTCCCTGACATCCCTTTAATCCACCCTGCCATGTACCTGCAGGGTGCTGAGGCCTTAGTTGGGCTATCTGGAAGCCGGCTTTGCTGGAAGCTGCATAAAGCTGACTGAGGGACTGTCATCTGAGCATCTACTCTGGTATCACAAATCCTTTGTTGCAAGGACTTTGGAAGGAAGCAGCCTGTTTTCCAGGGACAGACTGGAGAGAGAGAGGGAGACCGAAAAACTGTGGGCTGAGCCGATCCCTTGTGTGCCGTTTCTGTAAAGGGGACATAGTGTCCAATGTCCTGAAGCCCTTGGTGTATTTAACCACTTAAGGACCGGAAGGATTTCCCCCTTTAGGACCAGAGCACTTTTTGCGATTCGGCGCTGCGACGCTTTAACTGAAAATTAGGCGATTGTGCGGCTTTGTACCCAAACTAAATTTGCATCCTTTTTCCCCCACAAATAGAGCTTTCTTTTGGTGGTATTTGATCCCCTCTGTGTCATTTCTGATCGCTGCTATAAACAAAAAAAGAGCGACAATTTTCCAAAAAAAAAACAATATTTCTTACTTTTTGCTAAAATACATATCCTAAAAAAACTATAAAAAAACTACTTTATTCATCGGTTATGGACGATATATATTCTTCCTATTATTTGTGGTAAAAAAAAAATCTTGATCGGCGTTTATTGATTGGTTTGCGCAAAAGTTGCCTCTTTACAAACCATGAGAATTAATTTATGGCGTTTTTAGAATTTTTTTTTTTTTTTACTAGTAATGGCGGCGATCTGCGATTTTTCTTTGGACTGTGATATTGCGGCGGACATGTCGGACATTTTTGACACTTTTTTGGGACCAATGACATTTATACAGTGATCAGAAATTTAAATATCCATTGATTACTGTATAAATGTCATTGGCAGTGAAGGGGTTAACCTGTAGGGGGAAGTAAAGGGGTTAACTGTGTTCCCTAGGCGTGTTCTAACTGTGAGGGGGCTGGGCTACCATGGGCACCAGAGATCTAACTGATCCAGAGTACAGGGATCAGTAGATCTCTGGCATGCCGCCTGTCAGAATGGGGAACTGCTGTGTTTACATCGGCGATTCCCCGTTCTGGCTCTGTCACAGGCAATAGTGGGTCGCCGGCGGACATCGAGGCCCCGCTCAGGGAGCGTGTTGCGGGCACAAACGTGCGCTGGCGGTGGTGCATGCTCTTCCCTTAGTGTTGTGCCCGCGAGTGATGACTATATGCGGCGATTCGTGGGGCAGAGCCACACTGTCACCACTTATAATCGTTA
>BLSH010535245.1:884883-916539 GCA_018402905.1 Glandirana rugosa
CTTGGGACCAACTCTTTGGGACCAGATGGGTTTCTCAACCAGGGTTCCTCTAGACCAGGGTTTCTCAACCAGGGTTCCTCTAGACCAGGGTTTCTCAACCAGGGTTCCTCTAGACCAGGGTTTCTCAACCAGGGTTCCATGGAACGCTAGGGTTCTTCCAGAGGTTGCTAGGGGTTCCTTAACCACTTCCCAACCGCGTGCCGTGTTTTCACGGCGGCAGTCGGGTTGCTGTGTGCGAATCGCCATAAAAAGGCTGAGGAGTGTGCCCGCGGCTCGGGCGGACCCGATGTCCGCCGGCGAGCCGCGATGAGCGGCCACAGGCAAAGAATGGGGAACCACCGATGTAAACACGGCGGTTCCCCATTCTGACAGTGCAGGCATGGGAGATCTACTGTCACTGGGATCAGTTAGATCTCTCATGCCTATGGTAGCCCAACCCCCCCACAGTAAGAACACCCAGGGAACACAGTTAACCCCTAGCTCTCTCCCCAGGTTAACCCCTTCACTGCCAATGACATTTATACAGTAATCAGTGGACATTTACATTTCTGATCGCTGAATAAATGTCATTGGTCCCAAAAAAGTGTCAAAAATGGTCCGACATGTCCGCTGCAATATCGCAGTACTGCTAAAAATCGCAGATCGTCGCCATTACTAGTAAAAAAAAAAAAAAACCCAGAAATGAATTCTCATCATCCGTAAAAGCGGCCACTTTTGCGCAAACCAATCAATAAACGCCAATTGTGATTTTTTTTTATCACAAATATGAGGAGGAATATAAATCGGCCAAAACCGGTGAAAAAAAATGTTTTTTTATTTATTTTTTTTGGATTTGAATTTTAGCAAAAAGTAAGAAATTTGGGTTTTTTTTCAAAATGGTCGCTCTTCTTTTGTTTATAGCGGTGATCAGAAATGACGGAGAGGGGATCAAATACCACCAAAAGAAAGCTCTATTTGTGGGAAAAAAGGGACGCAAATTTTGTTTGGGTGCAACGTCGCACGACCGCGCAATTGTCAGTTAAAGCGCCGAATCGCAAAAAGTGCTCTGGTCCTAAAGCTGGAGAACCTTCCGGTTGGTAAGTGGTTAAGCAATGAGCAATTTCTGCCTCTTAGATAAATTCCCATTGACTCCATTGATCTTTTTAGCGATCTGTAAGGGGGTAATTCTTCCCAATGACCGCAACTGTAAGGAGAATACTTCCCGCTGACCATCACACTAATGTATCATGAGTTGTATTGTAATTTTTAGCAGGGGTTCCCTGAGACCAGAATGTTTTTTCAAGGATTCCTCTATGTTGAAGAGGTTGAGCAAGTCTACCCTAGACTATTTGTTGAGCCATAGAGAGAACCTGCTATGTGCCTGGCTGCCTCTGCACTAAAAATTGGGGAAGGAACCAATGGAATTACATAAAAAAAATGCATACAAATGTATTTAAAGAGTAAATGAGATGTAAAAATCTACTTAGGAATGTACAAAAAAAAATGATTCCTTATGGTTTCCATATAAGAGAAGATGTGGCTGGATTAGTAATGAGTGTATTTTCCATGAATTGTGATTCCCCTAAGTGCTGTTTGTTGTTTTTTTATCTGTAGCTAGGGAGATGTCCTCGTACCACAGCCCTATGGGCTTCCCACACTGGTGAGGTTTGTTCCATTGGATCAATGATGCCTTTGAAGTATTTGTTACATGTTAATTTGGATCCCCATTCTAGTGGCATTTGTTTGTTATTTTCCAATTCCAATGGCCGTAGGCAGAGAATTCAATTTTTAATTCAAAGATCTATGGTCAGACTGTGTAGAGCCATTTATCTAGAAATAAAAAGTGTTGGGGGTTTAGTGGTGTATAATCATTTATTTAAAAATATTCTTTGTTGTTCTGACCCCAATATGCATTATTGATGTCAACTTTTCCTGTTTAGTAATCTTCAAGGTACAGTTACTCTCCGTCTGACCCTTCGGCCGATTACCCAACCTGCTACAAGAGTTTACATTCACATTTAATAATCATCGGAAATACTATTGTAGGAGCTGGACTGGAATGAAGGTGAAGGTTAAAGGCTACATTTGAAAGTAGGAATGTATTGGAAAGTATATCTAACCCAATCTGCCCTCTGGATCAAACAGGAACCAAGAATCCAAGCCATACAGCAAGGCCACTTTTTTTTAATGTTATTGAACTTCTGAAAAAAAATCCAAACAGACGAGGCAGTGCGGTTACAAATTGTCACGCACCTAGTAGGCGACTGAATTGACGAGGTTGGCCGCCATTGAATGTAGGAAAAGGTCTTATTGGTAAAATGAAAAAAAGACTTTATTGGTAATATGGAAATAGACCTTATTGGTAACATGGAAAGATCTTATTGGTAATGCGGAAAAAGTTCTTATTGGTAATGTGGGGAAAGACCTCATTAATAACATGGGGAAGAATCTTATTAGTAATATCGAAAAAGACCTTATTGGTAACTTGGGGAAGAATCTTAATGGTAATATGGAAAAAGACCTTATTGGTAACATTGAAAAAGACCTTATTGGTAACGTGGTGCAAGATCTTATTGGTAAAAGGGGAAAAATGCTATTAGGAATGTAGCAAAGACTTTATAGGTAATATGGAAAAAGACCTTACAGACGAGGCAGTGAGGTTACAAATTGTCACGCACCTAGTAGGCGACTGAATTGACGAGGTTGGCTTCTTTTGCATATCCAACCCAGGCCCCATTGAAGGTGGAACAGATGGTGCCAAGGGACAGGAGGAAGACGAGTGCTGGCAGGTGTTAATAGCAGAATTTTCAGCAGGAGATGCAGCATTGAGAAGTCAGGCAGGACATCAGGCCAGGAGCAGATGCGATGCTCCCCGAGCCCACCCTTTCTTGAAGCCCCTCAGAGCCTCTGGGACTAATCATGTGCTTCAAAAAAATAAACAGACCCCTTCCATTGGAATTAATGCATGTTGATCAGGGGGCCAGACGTATGGATGGGGGGGAGGGGGTGGCACCCATGCGCCCCTAATGGCTGGGCCGCCATTGAATGTAGGAAAAGGTCTTATTGGTAAAATGGAAAGAGACCTTATTGGTAATATGGGGAAGAAACTTATTGGTAATATGGAAATAGACCTTATTGGTAACATATGGAAAGATCTTATTGGTAATGTGGAAAAAGTTCTTATTGGTAATGTGGGGAAAGACCTCATTAATAACATGGGGAAGAATCTTATTAGTAATATCGAAAAAGACCTTATTGGCAACATGGAACAAGACCTTACTGATAACATTGAAAAAGACCTTATTGGTAACGTGGGGCAAGATCTTATTGGTAAATGGGGAAATATGCTATTAGTAGTGTAGCAAAAGACCTTATTGGTAACATGGAACAAGACCTTATTGGTAACATTGAAAAATACCTTATTGGTCACGTGAGGAACAAACTTGTTGGTAAAGTGGAGAAAGGCTTTATTGGTACTGTAATGTGGAAAAATACCTCATTAGTAACATGGAAAAATACCTTATTGGTAACACGGAAAAAATACCTTATTGGTAATGTGGGGAAAGGCCTTATTGGTAATGTGGGGAAAGGCCTTATTGGTAACATGGTGAAAGGCCTTATTGGTAACATGCAAAAAAGACCTTATTGGTAAAGTGGGGAGAGTCATTATTGGTAACATGGGGAAAGACCTTATTGGTAACATGGGGAAATATGTTATTAGTAATGTAGGAAAAGACATTATTGGTAAAATGGAAAAAGACCTTATTGGTAATATGGAGAAAAATCTTATTGGTTATATGGAAAAAGACTGTATTGGTAACATGGAACAAGATCTTATTGATAATGTGGAAAAAGACCTTATTGGTAACATGGGGAGAGACCTTATTGGTAACACGAGGAAAGATTTTATGGATAATTTGGGGAAAGACTTTATTGGTATAGTGGTGTTGTCACGACACCTGGGGTCAGGTGACAGGCGCGCACCGAGAGTTGCGAAGCGCAACACTAAGGTTGTGGACCTATAGCTGACTGCTGCTAATGAGTTCCGGCTGATACGGGAAGAGGGGCCCCCGGAGCACAGACATTGAAACACAGGGAACTAATACATTGGTTTCCCCAGGGCGCGGAATGTAAGAGCCAGTGGGTGTCCACCAGAGCCTCTAGTGGTGAGGATGGATTTGGCCTGTAACCGGATCCAGGTCACGGCCCCGGGGCCCCCTAGGTCACGCTCGGCTGGCTACAGGTGGAAGAGAGGAAGCAGCAGTGCAGGAACAGCAAAGAATAGTCAGAGGTAATAGCAAAGGGTCAGGGCCACAAGCAGACAGGAGAAACAGAGAACAAGCCAAAGATCGGGGTATCAGGCAGGCAGGGATAGTCAGACAAGCCAAAGATGAGTACACGGAATAAGACTCAGCGAAAACGATAGGAACAACCACACACTAAGCCGAACACGGACAAACGTTGATCAGCAATGCAGGCTTGCACTGCCAGGTGTTATATCCTGTTCCCAATTAGGACCTGGGGTGGAGCCCAGCTGAGGAGGGCCTACAAAAGCACACAGGTGAGGGAGGCCTGACCTTTAACTGGACACATGCAGCAAGGTAGGCAACAGATAAGACATGAATGTTTACTGTGGTTTCATGATAGAATGTTTACTGTGGTTTCATGACAGGTGTGCTCATTTTTGAAATAGGCTCTAGGTAGAGGAACTGAAAGGCAAATCATAAATGAGAGATTGAGTGGGGTATGATGCAAAAGATATTGTGGACCAGTCCAAGGGAAGCTTTTGATAACTTTTTTCCTTCAGAAAACATGATTGTTGAGGTATGACCAGCATACACCACCATGAATTATGTATAATGCCCCTATTCTGGCAGAATTTATATGAGGTGCATTGAAAGAGCTTTTGAAGTATCTCTGTGGTACTCAAGAACCGGTCGTTACTTGCCAACTATTTAATTTTGTTTTGAGCATCTCTGGGATAGGATCTGCATCTTTTCCAATTGTTCCATAAACTCTGAATTTCATTTTGTTCCCAGGCTGCTTTTTATTCAGGAACATCTGTCTGCTTGTAATCTGACAGCGGTGCATATTTCCAGAATACCTGACATGAAACACTCGGAGTCCCAGCAAAGGCATTGAAGCCTTCAGCCCATAACCAATCTTAGAACATTTGATCGGCATGTGGGACCAAGACGAAATTGTTTCCAATGGGGGCCTGTCATTCAGATCTGATAAATTGTACAGCCTTTTGCTCCATATGTATTTATGGATAAGCACAGAGCTGGGAGGATAGGGGACCACTTGACCAAGAATTTTTTCAGGATCTCCAGGAGGATTTTGTTAATGTAGATGTAAACCCTAACTAGGGCATACAGTCTTTGTAAAGCAGTGGATCTGACTCAGAGCATGTGAATCTTCCAGGTGCATGTGTTTTCAATGACAGTAATTGATTCACCAGCAGTCAATTCCACATTCACTGCTTTATAAATATGTCCTTTAGTAAGCTTAACTCTTTCTAGACAGTTCATGGCAGCTCTTTAAGTTCCATGACTATTGATAGAAGCCTATGTTTGTGGACAGTGGTGTCTTCCATTATTCCCATTATTACCTATAGCGCTTACCCAAACAAAAGCTACTGGTGATGATGGGTCCTCTGTTCTGACATGCCTCTTAAAAGTGCTCGGTCCCTACTGACACAACTGGTTAGAGGAGTGTCTTACACCTGGATAACTATTTATGCTACTGATAAGTTTTCCTAAGCAGAGGACCTCTAGATCAAGGGTGTCAAACTAATTTTCATCGTGGGCAGCATTAACATTATGGTTGTCTTCATAGGGCAGGTGGTATCTGTAGTACTATATAAATTTATGCAGGGCTTTTTCCTCAGAGAATAGGTGCAGGAACTCAACCACACCCCCTTCAAACCGCATTAAACAGTAGTTTTGGCCAAACTGCAGTGGGGGCAATAAATATCCAGAGTGCGTTATGTGCAGGGTTCAGTGATGTGCTACGTACAGAGTGTAGAGTTCATGGGTGCACTGCACCCAGAATGCAGAATTTAGAAGTGTGCTACACACAGAGTGCGGAGTTCAGTGGTGGGCTTTGTACAGAGTTCAGAGGTGGGCTTTGTACAGAGTTCAGGGGTGCACTGTGTACAGAGTGCAGAGTTCAGAGGTGCACTGTGAACAGAGTGCAGAGTTCAGAGGTGTGCTGTGTACAGAATGCAGGGTTCAGAGGTGTTCTGTGTACAGAGTGCAGAGTTCAGAGGTGCACTGTGTACAGAGTGCAGGGTTCAGAGGTGTGCTGTGTACAGAGTGCAGGGTTCAGAGGTGCGCTGTGTACAAAGTGCAGAGTTCAGGGGTGCACTGTGTACAGAGTGCAGGGTTCAGAGGTGCGCTGTGTACAGAGTGCAGGGTTCAGAGGTGCGCTGTGTACAAAGTGCAGAGTTCAGGGGTTCACTGTGTACAGAGTGCAGGATTCAGAGGCACGCTGTGTACAAAGTGCAGAGTTCAGAGTTGTGCTTTATACAGAATGCAGAGTTCAGAGTTGCTCTGTGTACAGAGTGCAGAGTTCAGAGATGCCTAGTTGTGTAGAGTGCAGAGTTTAGGGGTGAGCTATGCACAGTGTGCAGGAATCAGCTCTCCTTTACAGGCTGTTCACCTCACACTTCCACCCATCCCCCTGGATGTGAGGGCCACATAAAATGGCTTTGAGAGCTGGATTTGGCCCGCGGGCTTTGTGTTTGTCACATGTGCTCTAGATGATGGTGTCTCAACTACCTGGCACCTTAATGCTACTGTTGGCCAGTGTGTGGTGGGGCCCTTCTGTTGGTGGTGCACAAGAGTCTGTCTCTTCAAGAATAAGTGGTGTATAGCTGCAGGGCTACTAAGTAACAAGCAATCTATGTAGAATTGGGTGTAGCAAGGGGTTAAGAGTTGTATCTCCTCTTATCACTGGCAGGCGATGGGTCCAGTTTCACACACTTGTTGGTTAGAAGGTCCGACGTCAGGCCCCAGAGGCTTAGTCTGTCAACTCTGGATCACACGCGTGCATTCTCTGGAAGCTCTGGCAGCCTCAGCAGCAGGTCTGTCCTCCCTCTGAAGTAGGCAGTCAGGCTCCAGTAGTAAGTCCCCTCTGAGCAACTCCCTCTGTATTCAACGTGGCTGTAGCATGTCCCGTAGCAAGTCCTCCCAGCATGGTGCCCCCCTCATGGTTGGAGAGTGAGTTACACAGAGAGCCAGCTGCATTCTCCTCCCTGGCAGGGGAGGGCGAGGTGGGGAGTGTTCAGCTACATATCTTTTCTGAAATCGCATGTTTGTTGTGAAGACGGCAGACTTGCTTATTGTCCCTAGCATCCTCTATGGACCAAAAAATGGTTTAATTGCCAATTGGCTAGTTTGCAAAAATAGAATATGTGCTCACTTGCCCCATATAAAAAAAAAACAGTGCATGGTGCCAGTGCAAGTGTTGATTGGGGGCCGGGTGAGAGAGATTTCCTCTTGCAATGTAGTATTGCTCTTGTTTAGCTAGGCAGCTTAGAAGCATATAAAGTCATTTTTTTTCTTGGCACAGGAGAATACATTACATTGTAACTATGAGGTAGGGATGAGCCAATGGTTCAGTCTTAACCTGTGAATTAGGAAAATACCACATTATAGCCACTAGATGGAGCTGATGATCATAGGAAGTAAACACTTATTTATAATTGTCAGCCCCATCTAGTGGCCATAATGCATTTTTTATTGATCCACTCTATTCTGTAGTAAGAATAGCATTTGGTCTAATAGCATTAATTTTTTACTGTATTATACGTGTTTTTCAGAATAAATAGCTCTGTGATTTTTTTTAAATACACCCTCAAGTAAAAATGGGCAACCTCCAAACAGTACTAAAGCCAGAAGGTGGGGTGGTTTGACCAGTGCTAAGGAAGTGGGACAGGAGAGTAACGGCACCTCTACTGAGACCAAAAAATCCCTGGCCATGGGTCCATTGCATGTACAATTTGGGGCATAATTGTATGTTATGAGACTATTTTCTCTCCAGGTCAAATGTGTGAAAGAGGAAAAATACTACATGATGGCCACTAGATGGAGCTGATGATCATAGCCAATAAATGCTTATCTACTTATGCTTATTGTCAGCGCCGTCTAGTGGCCATAATGCTGTGTTTTACTGTTTCACTCTATTCTGTTTGAAGAATAGAATTTGGTCTAATAACATCCATTTTTGACTGTATTAGCACAGATTGCATGTACCTGTACATGCAGTTTGGCAGAATGAATAGCTCTGTGTTTTTTTTTTTTTTTTCTAAATACACCCTTAAGTAAAAATGGGCAACCTCCAAACAGTACTAAAGCCAGAAGACGGGGTGATGGTTTGACCAGTGCTAAGGAAGTGGGACAGGAGAGTAACGGCACCTCTACTGAGACCAAAAAACCCTAGTCAGGGGTCCATTGCATGTACAATTTGGGGCATAATTGTATGTTATGAAACTATTTTCTCTCCAGGTCAAATGTGTGAAAGAGGAAAAATACTACATGATGGCCACTAGATGGAGCTGATGATCATAGCCAATAAATGCTTATCTACTTATGCTTATTGTCAGCGCCATCTAGTGGCCATCACATAGTGTTTTCCTGATTCACTCTATTCAGCATGAACAACAACATTCAACCAGGACAGGAAAACAACAAATAACTCTAATTTGGCCCCCATTTGCACAGAACGAATGCACATAGTGTTTTCTTAATTCGCTCTGTTCAGAATAAAGAGTAACTTTCGACTTGGAGAAAAAATAGCCTAATAGGTCTCATTTTGTCCCCATTTGCACAGAACGAATAGCTCTGCATTTACAGTATATATATATATGAATTTTTTAAATGAACCACCAAAAATGTGTAAATACAAACCTGAAGCCAAGCATTGTGATCTCCGCTGAATCTCAGCTTGCACGAATACATTGGCTCGTCCCCGGTGATGATAATTAATGGGTAGCGGGAAGATATATTACAGAGAATAATGAGCCATTAACATCAATTTGTGAAAATGTTTCCGTAATACGAAGCAACGACCCGCAGGTGACAAAGCCGACGCTGACCGTCACAAGGTCTTCCCAGAGAGCCGTGCGCACAAAACGCATCCTCCGTGACTAATTAGTCGGCGGAAAGGAGAATGCAACATGAAAAGAAGATGTGGATTTGTGCTCATTTCATTTTTATTTTAATTTTAATTTTTTTATTGATTTTGTCATTTTTTTATTTAATTACATTTTTTTTATTTCCTTTTTTCATTTTTTTTATTTTCTTTTTTTTTTTTATAATCAAATTTGATTGTTAAAATGCCTGCAGGTGAAAAAATTCAAATAGCGATTCGTTATCAGTTATTATTAGATAATATTTAACATTCATTTATAATAATTATAATAATATTAATAATAATATAATCAGCAGGATCGAGATAGCAAAGGATAGAAATAAAAAGGTGGAAACAAGTATTTTTAAAAAATGGCAGTTGGTAATGGTGCACTGGGCTTTAGCAAACAGTATGCCAATCATTACATCTACTAGATCGATACCCAATCGCTAAGATCTCATATAAGCTTTTACATTATAAATTTATTTGAAAAGTTGTTTGATTTGTTTTTAATCTGCAGCTTCCACTACAATAATAACTGGCTATTTTTTCTATGAGGGCCCTTATTTAGCCACTTCCTGTTATGGGGGGACAACTGTCTCCCAATTGTACTCCTGTGTTGTCAACCGGTAATATAAACCCTGGTGGAGGCTACAATGGGGTGACAACTGTCTCCCAATTGTACTCTTGTGTTGTCAACCGGTAATATAAACCCTGGTGGAGGCTACAATGGGGTAACAACTGTCTCACGATTGTACTCCTCTGTTGTCAACCGGTAACATACACCTTGTTGGAGGATACAATGGGGTGACAACTGTCTACCAATTGTTATTCCATGTTGTCAACCGGTAACATACACCCTTGGTGAGGCTACAATGGGGTGACAACTGCCTCCCAATTGTACTCTTGTGTTGTCAACCGGTAACATAAACCCTGGTGGAGGCTACAATGGGGTGACAACTGCCTCCCAATTGTACTCCTCTGTTGTCAACCAGTAACATACAACCTGGTGGAGGCTTCAATGGGGTGACAACTGTCTGCCAATTGTACTCCTGTGTTGTCAACCGGTAATATAAACCCTGGTGGAGGCTACAGTGGGGTGACAACTATCTCCTAACTATTATTCTGTGTGGTCAACCGGTAACATAAACCCTGGTGGAGGCTACAATGTGGTGACAACTGTCTCCCAACTATAATTCTGTGTGGTCAACCGGTAACATAAACCCTGGTGGAGGCTACAATGGGGTGACAACTATCTCCTAACTATTATTCTGTGTGGTCAACCGGTAACATAAACCCTGGTGGAGGCTACAATGTGGTGACAACTGTCTCCCAGCTATTATTCTGGGTGGTCAACCAGTAACATACACCCGCCTGGAGGCTACAATGGGATGACAACTGTCTCCCAATTGTACTCCTGTGTTGTCAACCAGTAACATAAACGCAGGTGGAGGCTACAATGGGGTGGCAACTGCCTCCCAATTGTACTCCTCTGTTGTCAACCGGTAACATAAACCCTGGTGGAGGCTACAATAGGATGACAACTGCCTCCCAATTGTACTCCTGTGTTGTTAACCGGTATCATACACCTTGGTGGAGGATACAATGGGGTGACAACTGTCTACCAATTGTTATTCCATGTTGTCAACCGGTAACGTACACCCTTGCGAGGCTACAATGGTGTGACAACTGCCTCCTAATTGTACTCCTAAATTGTCAACCTGTAGCATACACCTTGGTGGACGCTACAAGTGGTCATGCCAATACACAATGCGCAGGCGTGTTCCTTAATTTTTACTCATAAAGTTGGATCAGAGCAACGACATGCAGCTGACACTGGACCAAGTGCATATAGACAGGAAGTGGCTGAAAGAGGCTGGAGGAGATCACTAAAAAAAGGTTAAAAAAGTATCTTATGAAAAAATGGCAATTGTTTAGGATACATGGTTCTTCGCCAAATTGTATGAAGCCTGAAGAAGAGCTCCAAGGCATCACGATAGCTTGAGTTACTCAACCAGAAAGTCTAACTGTCATACCACCCAGCCATCCAGAAATCCCCATTCTGAAACATACTCATCTTCCAAGCTATAGGAAAAAATATCATGTGTACAAATTTGCCCCACTCTGGGGAAATTCTCCGCTCTTTCAAGGGTCATAATTGTGCCCTTGAGGTGCAACACTGTCCTAGAACCTGCTGGAAAAAGACCTTGGACCTTGCGTTGTCCTAATGTAGCTGTGAAAAACCTCAAACCATATGTAGCCAAGTGCCCCATTGGGGGTGGCTGAAAGTTGTGGTTCACCTGATCACACTGCCCTCAATCACCTTTCCTCCACACATCTGGAGTCACAGAACAGACCGGTACTTTGTTTTCGTTGTTTCTTATTAGGGGATTCGAACTTGGATGGGGTAGGGATGATTATGGGATTCCCAAGGATCAAACAGTTCTTTACTTGGTACCTCTATATTAGGCTTGTGCAATTAGTTTCGTTCCGAATTTCGTTTTTACCGAATTTTGCAAAATTCGTCAATTTGGACGCATTACGAATTTCCGAATTTTTCTGAATTTTTGTTTTCCCCATTCGGAAATTTGCGGTAATTCGTTGTAATTCGGCAATTGTAGTAATTGCGGTAATTCGGAAATTTGCGGTAATTCGGCAATCGGAACAGCCGAAATTCCAAAATTCCTTGAAAATATGGCTGTTAGTGATAAATTTCATATTTAAGTTCACTAACAGCCAAATTTTCAAGGGTATTCCAATACCTATAATTTAATAGTTGTTTATTATTATTTCAAATGTTCTTTCTTATTTCCGAAATTCGGAAATTCGGAAATAAGAAAGAACATTTGAAATAATAATAAATAACTATTAAATTCTAGGTATTGGAATTTCCTTGAAAATGTGGCTGTTAGTGAACTTAAATATTAATCGTTTTCAAGGAAATTCCAATACCTATAATTTAATAGTTATTTATTAGTTAGTTATTATTTCAAATGTTCTTTGTTATTTTAGAATTTTTGGATTTCCGAACTTTCGAATTTCAGATTTTCGGCTGCCGAATTTCCCGAATTACCGCAATTGCCGAATTACCACAAATTTCCGAATTACCGCAATTGCCAAATTTCCGAATTACCAAAATTATCGCAATTGCCGAATTAACGCAAATTTATTAATTTCCGCAATTGCCGAATTACCGAATTCTGAATTCTTTGAATTCCCGAAAACATAAAAGAACAAAAAACATTAAAACGAACAAATTTTTCGGCCATTCACAAGTCTATTCTATATACACCGCCATATATATACTTCTTCTTGTACACTCCAACACTGGCACTTGCTGCACGTTTCACTCCTTGTACCTACCTCCTGCACAACGCTTGCCTCTCACAGGTGAGACCTGGAAGGATATTTACCAGGCCTCCATAACATCTCTTTAGGCCTGACTAGCACATCGTGAGGCCTGCTGTAGTTGAAGCAGGACCTCCGGACCGCCAATTACAGGCAGGGGCTAATAGCTTCCAAAGTGTAGCAAGGTACTCTGTGCTAACCAGGATGATGGACTACTACTCCCAGCCCATCTTCTTCCAGGCCCTGATAGCTGCTCCAGCTGCAACGGTCTTCTCCACTGCCACAGCAACATCAAAATCCCACTCTGGCTTCTGCATCCTTTCCAGACTTACTCTCACCCCAATCCGCTCCAGCATGCCTCCAACAGTATCCCGAGGGATGTTGCTCACTGACTCCTGACACTTGTTGTTCCACACTGGAGATCTCTCCCAATAGTGCTCTCTCCCACTGTCCTTTCCCCTCTGCCTTGTGCCTGCCCCCAAGATCTCACTCCCCCTGGCTGCACCCGAGCACTCCAGGCCCGGAGTCACCCCCCAAGCCTGGGAGCTTCCACTAGGCCGCGACAGCCACCACACTATTCTATCTTCCACCCAAACGTTTCCACCCAAATTGAGCTGACCTTGGGTATTTCAGGAGGCCTTCCCCCTGCTAATCCAAGTAGGGGATTGGTCAGGGCTCCTTAGGATACTCCAGATGGCTATACCTTCCCTCTCCACCTCTCTTTCCAGAAAACACAAGAAGGTTCTGGAAAGAAGTGGGAGGTCCTGATCACACCATCTGTGAATCACCCAGTCCTACCTGAGCCACTCCCAGCCCAAGAATCAAAACAATCAGGTCTGACTAAATTGCCTCACCTAGCAAAAATCTCACTCTAACACCTACCTAGTGTAGAGGGCGCTACACATAGAAATACAGAAAGGAGAGCAAGACCGAAACCAGATGAAAGACTCCAAGATGAATTAAATGGGGACTCCACTGTTGCTTAGCAACTGCAGTCAAGTTGTTACTCCATGTAGAGCAGCCATTCTCAAACAGGGTTCTGTGGAACCCTCAGGTTCTTTCAGAAGTTTTTGTGGGTTCCTTGAGCTGTGGTCAATTGACCTCATTTGGTCTGGCGTTCCTTTCTGTATTTCTATGTTGTGGGCTACTGCTGGATATGTAGCTTCCTTGTCCTAAACAGGGACTACTATGTCAGTTTAGTTTTTGGCTTGCCTGTAATTAGCTTAGACTACGACTGTATAGTTTTTCACCTGGTTTTTCCCTAAGCTTAAGTTGGCCTGTGTTTTCTCACTGTCGCCAGTAGATGTCACAAAGACAACTAAGTTATGAATAATGATATTTCCTTCAGCCAATCCAGTGGTAGGTTTATGGCACTGGTGCATGCTGGGGGAGGATATAAATATTTGGGACAGGCCGTGTGCTCTCGCTTTTCCTGAGCTGAGGACGAGGGAGATGCTGCTGGATGGAGTACCGCTGTTAGGCCCAATAGCCTGTTTTGGCCCAATAGCCTGTTTTGGGGCCTAACGTGTGCTGAAGTGGTCCTACCTGGTCTGAAGGAAGCTGTGCCGAGGAGGAGACCCCTTGCTGGAGAGAGCCAGGAAGAATGTTGGTCTCTCAGAAGGGCCTGGTGACTCACGTGGAGGATGAACTGTAAAACACTTACAGTGTTGTCAGGTTGGCTTAAAGGTTCTTACACTGTGAAGCTGGACATTGATCTGTATCTACTGTAAGGGATCTACTACAGTATCTGGGACCCCTAACCCTCAAGACAAAAGTGACTGGCTCCCAATATCCTTTCTCAGTCTCCACATTTTAGCCATGGACTTAGCCCTGCCCAGGGGTGAAATGTTAGTCCACCCCTGGCCTCTGGAGGTGCTATACTGCTTTTGGGGTGTCAGAGGGGTGCTGCATGTGCTTCAAAGGAAGCCTTGCCTGAGCTATTGAGCTTTTTTGGCATTCTTCTTCATATGAGTATACTCATGCAAGTCTAAAAGTTCCCTCTTTGAGTAGCCTGTGGAAAACCTCCAGGCGTATTCCCATAAGAGAAATTCTGCTTAAAAGAGAAACTTTCTGAATGTCAAGGCATTTAGCAAACCTGCATTTTGTCTTCAATTTCTCACTTTCCAAATCCTGTCTTCAGGCAGATAGATCTACGAAGACGTCTTATCCACCCATTAAGCTCCCAACATCTTGACACTTAGAGGGGGTGAAATGTTAGTCCACCTGGGGTGAATTGTTAGTCCACCCCTGGTCTCTGGAGGTGCTATCCTACCTTTGGGGTGTCAGAGGGGTGTTACAGGTGCTTCGACGGAAGCCTTGCCTGAGGCATTGAGCTTTTTTGTCATTCTTCTTCATATGAGTATACATGCAAGTCTAAAAGTTCCCTCTTTGAGTATGCTGTGGAAAACCTCAAGGCGTACTCCCATAAGAGAAATTCTGCTTAAAAGAGAATCTTTCTGAATGTCAAGGCATTTAACAAACCTGCATTTTGTCTTCAATTTCTCGCTTTCCAATTTGTGTCTTCAGGCAGATAGATCTACGAAGACGTTTTATCCACCCCTTAAGCTCCCAACATCTTGACACTTAGAGGGGGGGGTGAAATGTTAGTCCACCCCTGGCGTCTGAAGGTGCTATCCTGCCTTTGGGGTGTCAGAGGGGTGCTACTGGTGCTTCGAGGAAAGCCTTGCCTGAGCTATTGAGCTTTTTTGACATTGTTCTTCATATGAGTACATGTGCAAGTCTAAAAGTTCCCTCTTTGAGTAGCCTGTGGAAAAACTCAAGGCGTATTCCCGTAAGAGAAATTCTGCTTAAAAGAGAATCTATCTGAATGTCAAGGCATTTAGCAAACCTGCATTTTGTCTTCAATTTCTCGCTTTCCAATTCGTGTCTTCAGGCAGATAGATCTACGAAGACGTTTTATCCACCCATTAAGCTCCTAACATCTTGACTCTTGGGGGGGGGTGAAATGTTAGTCCACCCCTGGCCTCTGGAGGTGCTATCCTGCCTTTGGGGTGTCAGAGGGGTGCTACTGGTGCTTCGAGGAAAGCCTTGCCTGAGCAATTGAGCTTTTTTGACATTGTTCTTCATATGAGTATATACGTGCAAGTATAAAAGTTCCTTCTTTGAGTATGCTGTGGAAAACCTCAAGGCGTACTCCCGTAAGAGAAATTCTGCTTAAAAGAGAAACTTTCTGAATGTCAAGGCATTTAGCAAACCTGCATTTTGTCTTCAATTTCTCGCTTTCCAAATTAGTGTCTTCAGGCAGATGGAACTCTGAAGACATCTTATCCACCCATTCAGCTCCCAACATCTTGACACTTAGAGGGGGTGAGATGTTACTCCACCTGGGGTGAAATGTTAGTCCACCCCTGGCCTCTGGAGGTGCTATCCTGCCTTTGGGGTGTCAGAGGGGTGCTACAGGTGCTTCAATGGAAGCCTTGCCTGAGCTATTCATGTTTTTTGACATTTTTCTTCATATGAGTACATGTGCAAGTCTAAAAAAGTTCCCTCTTTGAGTAGCCTGTGGAAAACCTCAATGCATATTCCCGTAAGAGAAATTCTGCTTGAAAGTGAATCTTTCTGAATGTCAAGGCATTTAGCAAACCTGCATTTTGTTTTCAATTTCTCACTTTCCAATTCGTGTCTTCAGGCAGATGGATCTACGAAGACGTCTTATCCACCCATTAAGCTCCCAACATCTTGACACTTAAAGGAAGGAAGACACTGTGCATCAGGTAATAGCAATGATACAGTAACCGGCATGAAATGTCCTAAACATGTGCGCATCGCAATTGAAATTACACACCAGTCTGCCAATTTTTTCCTCTCGCATGAGTTTTAATAAATAGTTTCCTTCTCCGTTCCCTTGTGATTACAGAGTTTCCAAGACGACTGATAAACATCGGTATTAACATTTACTCTCCCATTAAGCCCCATACTTAGCCGGGTGAACCAAATTTATTTTCATCTTCCCTCTTTCTGCTTTAAACGTCAGGAAATGCAAGTTTAATCAGAATAAAACATGGTCCGAGCCGTGTCACTCAGCATAATTTATGGATCTCTGCTAAAGCCCCCTAATCTATTAGAAGCAATAGGGATCATTTGTTTCTTTTAACAGTTGCTCAAGGCTTCTCGTTGGGAAGCCAAACTGCTGGAGCCGGAATAACAGAGAAGCAGACGTGACGCGTCTTTTCAAAGGAAAAAATATGATATATTGTGTATCGGAGCACGAAGAGATGCAAATATTACAGCATTACAAGTTTATACTAAATAAATGGCATATTTTATTGCACGTTGGTTTTTTTTTCGTTGTGCATAGATTTGAGAAACCTCAGAACCTCCACCAAAGTTCACAGTATCCAGCAATAAAAGCAAAGCACATGGGTGCTGGAGTTAACATGCACCTCAAATTATATTTTTAGTCAAGGCCGAGCCACCCATGAGGCCGATGGTGGTGGTCACCTTAGGGTAGCACTCAGGGGTAGGGTGAGGCATGTCACTGAGGCCAGAGTGTCCATACAGGACAATCCACCCTCAGGGCATGTTCAGCCACTTCATATGGCTAACTCATAGGCCGCACAGTTTCATTGGTTGTCATGGTGCAGGGGACTGTAGGTGACAGTGCCCTAGCAACCAGTGATGCTGTCCTAGCAACCAATGATTCTGCGTGGCTCAATCGCCAGGGTCCTAGCAATCAATGACGCTAGGTGCCCTCACCGTCAGTGTCCTAGCAACCAAGGACACTGTGCAGTCCTGCCACCAACGTTCTAACAACTCATGATGCTGAGGGGTCCCTTGACCGATGACCTACCAACCAATGATGCTATGGGGCGCCACCACTGGCAACCTAGTAACCAATAATGATGTGTGGCCTTGCCACCAATGTTCCAGCAACTAATGATCCTGTGCAGCTGTAAGGCCCCATGACCAGCAACCTAGCAATTAAGCAACCAACAATGCTGTATCTCACCTCTGCTGGCATGACAATGTGTGGTCCCACTACCAACATCCTAGCAGATAATGATGCTGTGTGGCCCAGTAGCCAGGGTCCTAACAACCAAAGATGCTTTCGGCCCCATTATCAGTGTCCTAGCAACCAAGGACCTGCCACCATGTTCTAGCAACCAGTGATGCTGTGTGGCCCTTCCACCAATATCCTAGCAACCAATGATGTTGTATGGCCCAGTCACCAGGGTCCTAGCAATCAAAGACACTTTTTTTCTGAATAATCAGACAGATCCTTCAGGGACTGAGCATTTCATTTGATACTTCCTAAGGACCCCTTTACCCATTTATATTTTTTACATATTGGACTTGGCACAATTCCGGGTCTCCAATCTCTGTGGTTCGGGACTGGTTCCATCATTTATTTAGCGCAGGCTTTTATTTATCATTTGGACGGTATATTGATTGTGTATATTGGCTGCTGCTTCTATAGAGGATTTTAGCGCGGTATTTGCCACTTTCTCCCAAAGACGCTCTGTGCCTTCACCATCAGTGTCCTAGCAACCAAGGACACTGGGCGTTCCTGTTGCCAGTCTAACAACCCATGGTGCCCCCTGACCAGTGACCTACCAACCAATTATGCTATGCGGCCCACCACTAGCATATTGTTAACCAATGATGGTGTGCAGCCCTGCCACCAATGTCCTTGAAACTAATGATGTTGTACAGCTGTGAGGCCCCATGGCCAGCAACCTAGCAACCAACAATTCTGTGTGTCCCTGCTACCAGAATCCTACTAAACAATGACAATATGTGGCCCCACCAACACATCCTAGCAGGTGATGATGCTGTGTGGCCCAGTCGCCAGGGTCCTAGAAACCAAAGGCATTGTGTGGCCCCACTGTTAGTGTCCTAGCAACCAAGGTTGCTGCAGGGCTCTGCCACCATGTTCTAGCAACCAATGATTTTGTGAGGTCCCATGGCCAGTGACCTGTCAACCAATGATGCTTTGAAGCCCCACCATTAGCATCCTAGTAAAAAATGATGATGTGCCGCCCTGTCACCAACATCCCTGCATCTAATGACACTGTGCAGCTGTGAGGCCCCATAACCAGCAACCTAGCTATCAACAATGCTATGTGTCCCCTGCTACCAGCATCCTACTAAACAATGACAATGTGAGGTCCCACCACCAACATCCTAGCAAACAATGATGCTGTGTGGCTCGGCACCAGTGTCCTAGCAACGAATGATGCTGTGCAGGTTTGGTGCCAGTGTCCTAGCAACTGAGGACACTGTGTGGCCAGCGTCCTAGCAACCAGTGTTCAATAACAGGGTAAAAAAATACGGGGGAGCAAAAATGGCTGCCTCAGATGGCATCAGTCCCAATCACAGCCCTGTACGTAGCACTAAACTAAAACAGAGGTTCAGTACTGTTTTTTTGCAGAACAAAGCATCTGCTTGACTGTTATATTTGCACATCTGCTTACACACTAACAGTGTTACTGTCCATTGTGGAGATCTCTAAACTCAAACAGAAGTTGACTATCTGTGTATATGCCTTTCAAACAAAGCACTTATTTGATTGTTATATTTGCACAATTGATTCCATCCTACAAGGGTGCAGTGTTTTAGCAGTCGTTCATTATCGGGGGGGGGGGGAACTAAACTATCTTCTTCCCTTTTTTGATGGAAAGCTCTTGAATCCACAGAACTCTGATGGTGTATCTATCCTGATATTCCACAAATAACACAATAGTCTCCAATAGCCTTGCTGTGATAAGACCTTGATCTTATCTTATCCTGAAACCTTATCAATTATATTTTGAAGGCTGCTTTTGACAAACAACTAATACTGGATGAACCACCTGTATCTCCACGCCGTTGGTCTCCGTGACTGCACTCTTTGCTGGTTCTCATCCTACTGATCCAACCGTACCTTTAGCGTTACTTACAAATTTTGCTTCCCCCTCTCCTCTTCATTTCTCTATTGGGGGCCCCCAAGGTTCTGTTCTTGGACCTCTCCTATTCTCTACACCTCCTCCCTGGGTCACCTGATAGCCTCCCATGGCTTCCAATACCATCTCTACGCTGATGATACTCAAATCTATCTCTCTACGCCTCTACCCCTGGATGTCCCACCACTTCCTCAAATTCAATATATCCAAAACCAAGCTCATAATTCTTCCTTCCCCACGTGACTTGACTTCTCTCTCAAGATCGATGGAACAACTATCAACCCGTCCCTACATACCAAGGTTCTAGGTAAAATCCTGGACTCTGAACTATTCTTTCGGCCCCACATAAAATCAGTGTCCAAATCTTTCCACCTCAACCTCCGCAACATCTCCAAAATACACCCAAAAATTACTAACCAATGAAACCACAAAGTTCCTACACTCCTTGGTAATCTCTTGCCTCCACTACTGCAACTCCCTTCTCATTGTCGTCCCTTCAGTCCGTCATCAATGTTGCTGCCAGGCTCATCCACCTTACCAATCGTTCAGTGTCTGCTTCTCCTCTCTGTCAATCTCTCTATTGACTTTCGCTTGCCCAACAAGTAAAATACTAACAGCAACTTACAAAGACATCCACAACCTGGCCCTCTGGCTACATCACTAGCCTATCTCAAGATACCAACCTAATCGTTTTCTTTGTTCTTCCCAAGACCTTCTGCTCTCCTGCTGTCACCTCCTCCCATACTCAGGACTTTTCCTGAACCTCTCCTATCCTAAGGAACTCCATACCCCAGTCTGTCTATCTCCTACTCGGTTTGCTTTTAAACGATTCCCCCTTCTCTTCAGAGAAGCCTATCCTGCCCCCACCTAAAAACTGTACTTTTATTTTCTCCACCAGCTCATCCTCCACAGTTATTACCTTCTGTATCTCTTGACCCTCCCTCTGATTCCTCCTGTATTGAATTGTATTGCAACTGCACTGTCTGCCCGCATGTTGGGCGCTATATAAATCCTGTCTAATAATATAAATAATAGTAGGTTTTAGGGCTCATGCACATATACGCTCTGTACAGATCCGTATGCAGCATTATTATATGCTATGGGCCCATTCACACAGCTCTGTTTTGACCATAGAATTTAACTGTGAAACCTTGAGGTAATTGTAGCTGTATTAGTGCAATTGCGACAGAGAAAATACTGTCCGTTTTTATTTGCACTAACATACAATTTTTCAGGACAAGCTTTTGGGGTGTTGTCCCCTTCTTCAAGGTCCAAGCAGTACTGATTCACAAAAGTTTTAGAAGAATGTTAAAAAAAAATAAAAAATCTCAGAGGGAAAGAAAAAAAAGGAAAAACAAACACACACACACACAAGCCAATGTATATGATGATGGCAATAAAGCTAACAGCAGGGTCACTGAGATAAGACAGAAGGAGAGCTATAGTCGATCTCAGTAACCCTGCTGCTAGCTTTATTACCATCACCATATACATTGGTTTGTGTGTGTGTTTGTTTTTTTTTCCCTTTCCCTCAGAGATTTTTTTTTAACATTCCCATAAAGCTTTTGTGAATCTCTGAGGGAAGGCAAAAAAGGAAAAACAAACAAACACAAATCAATGTTTAAGGCAATGGTAATAAAGCTAGCAGCAGAATGAGATAAGACAGGGAGAGCTATAGACTGGGAAGGGGGGGGGGGGGGGGGTGACAGTCACAGAGGGGATCATAAAACTTTAGAATAATGAGTAAGGAAAGATATATTTAAATTTAGGCCTTTATTTTTTGTGCCAGTCTTAGTCCGTAGGGTTCAATATTGAGTTGGCCCACCCTTTGCAGCTATAACAGCTTCAACTCTTCTGGGAAGGCTGCCCACAAGGTTTAGGAGTGTCTATGGGAATATTTGACCATTCTTCCAGAAGCGCATTTGTGAGGTCAGGCAATGATGTGGACAAGAAGGTCTGGTGTGCAGTCTCCGCTTTAAATCATCCCAAAGGTGTTCTATCGAGTTGAGGTCAGTCAAGTTCCTCCACCCCAAACTGCCTCATCCGTGTCTTTATGGACCTTGCTTTGTGCAGTGGTGCGCAGTCATGTGAAAAGGAAGGGGCCACCCCCAAACTCTTCCCACAAGTTGTTGGGAGCATGAAATTGTCCAAAATGTCTTGGTATGCTGACGCCTTAAGAGTTCCCTTCACTGGAACTAAGGGGCCAAGCCCAACCCCTGAAAAGCAACCCCACACCATAATCTCCCCTCCACCAAATGATTTGGACCAGTGCACAAAGCAAGGTCCATAAAGACATGGATGAGCGAGTTTGGGGTGAAGGAACTTGACGGGCCTGCACCCAACAGAACACCTTTGGGATGAATTAGAGTGGAGACTACAAGCCAGGCCTTCTCGCCCAACATCAGTGCACAACCACACAAATGCGCTTCTGGAAGAATGGTCAAAAATTCCCATAGACACTCCTAAACCTTGTGGATAGCCTTCCCAGAAGAGATGTTGTAGCTGTAAAGGGTGAGCCAACTCAATGTTGAACCCTACGGACTAAGACTGGGATGCCATTAAAGTTCATGTGTAAAGGCAGGTGTCCCAATACTTTTGGTAATATAGTGGATATCCTATTTTAGACCCAATTGGTTGGACATACGCTTTAAACCAATAGATGACATATGCTTAAGGAATGGAAAATTATAAACTTGAACCTAAAAGTGGAGGTTTGCATTAGTTGCACTGTATTGTTATTGGTTTTATTTTTTTTGGGAAAATAAAAACCAAGTATGGTAAAATCTATAAAGCATTTTCATTCAAGTCGCTTTCTGAAAACTTACACAAATGAAGCACTTTCACGACAAAGCACAACGTGAGCCAGTGTGAAGTTCAGTCCATTTAATGGAGATAAAGGTTACTGCCTCAGGATTCATATTTTTCAACTTTTTTTATATTTCAGCATTTCTTTTTATGTTAGAATGAAAGGTTTCAAGGACTTTCTGTTATTGTAAAAAAAAAAAAAAAAGCTGCGGCACATACGTTTTTAATTTCGGTCGTGCTTCCCATTGAAATCTGATGTCTGAAACTGAAATTTAGTTCCGTATGGAAATAAAGCTACTGTTGTCTAGCCAACATATTTCTGCTGTATGGCAATGGGCCTTGGATTTGCATACAGTGGAATGCAAAAGCTACATTTCAGCTTTTCTAAAGCAGATGTTTAGAGAGAACATCTTTATGTGAATAACCTAAAGGGAAAATATATTCAACAAAGCCAAAGCCGAGTGAATAAAATGAGTCGAGTCGGTAAAATCTTTTAGTTTTCAAAAATAGGGAGCTAATCAGAGCTTATATTCTTGGTGGCAAGGGTATGAGTACAATGGAAGAGAAGAGCAATGCCCACAATGTGACCAAATGTTTTTGGATACCAGACCAACACCAAAATATGTGGACACTGCTCAAAATTAAGTTGCAGGGTACGGCTAATTCTACAACATACAAATATAGTTTAGACAATTTTGCTCTTCCAACCTTGTAGTAACATTATGGAGAAGACCTGTTTCTGTCCCAGCATGACTGTGCTCCTATACAAAAAGACAGCTCTATAAAGATATGGTTTGATCAGGGTGGTTTGGATTTCCTAGAGTGTCTTGTACAGAACCCTGACCTCAACCCTTCTGAATACTTTTGGGATGACCTGTAACACCGATTGTGGACCAGGTCTTCTCATCCAACATCAAGACCTGATCTCAACTCTACTAAATATCTTTGGGTTCAGGTTCTCTTATCCAACATCAGTACCTGACTTCAATCTTACTGAGCACCTTTGGGATCAGGTCTTCTCATTCAACATCAGTACCTGACCTCAACCCTAATGAACACCTTTGGGATAAGGTCTTCTCAACCGACATCACTACCTTTCCTCAGCCCTACTGAACACCTTTGGGATCAAGTCTTCTCAAGCAAAATCAATACCTGACTATAACTACTGAACACCTTTGGGATCAGGTCTTCTCAACCGACATCACTACCTGACCTCAACTCTACTGAACACCTTTGGGATCAGGTCTTCTCAACCGACATTAGTACCTGACCTCAACCCTACTGAACACCTTTGGAATAAGGTCTTCTCAACCGACATCACTACCTTTCCTCAGCCCTACTGAACACCTTTGGGATCAAGTCTTCTCAAGCAAAATCAATACCTAACTATAACTCTACTGAACACCTTTGGGATCAGGTCTTCTCAACCAACATCAGTAGATGACCTCAACCCCACTGAACACTTTTGGGATAAGGTCTTCTCAACCTACATCACTACCTGACCTCAACCCTACTGAACACCTTTGGGATCAGGTCTTCTCATACAACATCAGTACCTGACCTAAACCCTACTGAATACCTTTGAGATCTGGTCTTCTCAACCAACATCAGTACCTGACCTCAACTTTACTGGATACCTTTGGGTTCAGGTTCTCTTATCCAACATCAGTACCTGACCTCAACCCTACTAAACACCTTTGAGATCAGATCTTCTCAGCCAACACCAGTACCTGACCTCAACCCTACTAAACATCCTTGGGATCAGGTCTTCTCATTCAACATCAGGACCTTGAACACCTTTGAAAACAGATCTTCTCATCTCACATCAGTACCTGACCTCAACCGTACTAAACATCTTTGGGATCAGGTCTTCTCATCCAACATCAAGATTTGACCTCAACCCTACTGAACAATTTTGGGATCAGGTCTCCTCATTCAACATCAGGAACTAACCTTAACCCTGCTGAACATTTTTGGGATCAGATCTTCTCATCCAACATCAGGACCTGACCTCAACCCTGCTGAATAACTGTGGCTTTGAGTTCTCTTATCCAACAACAGTACCTGACGTCAACCCTACTTAACACCTTTAGGATAACGTCTTCTCATCCAACATCAATACTTGACCTCAACCCTACTAAACACCTTCGGGATGAATTGTAACACCTTTTGCAAAGTAGGTCTTCATCCAACATCAATACCTGACCTCACCCATGTTTTTTTGGTTGAATAGGCACAATTTTCCACACAAACATCCTCAAAAATCATGAGAAAAGCCATCCCAAAAAGAGCGAAGACCAACTCCATATTAATACCCATGGTTTTTGAATACGATGTCCAACAAGCTTATATAGGTGTTGTGGTCAAGTGTCCACCTGAGGGGGTTGCATTACTAAAGGGCTTGATTACTTTCAAAGATAAATTTCACTTATCTGAAACTGAGGTGAAACAAAGTGAAAATTCACACTGCAAAAAATACCCAATCAGTCGTTTAGGGTTTACTTTAAGAAAAGAAACATAGCAACTGTTTGTAATATGATAATTTAGAAAAATAAGTGTCATCCAGTTAGGGTTTAGCACTACAGAATTGTGACTATTGCTAAAACAATCATCCAAAATAAACTGTTTTGAGAAGAAAGAACTTAGATGCTGATCTGTTCTGTTAGGAGCATGGCCAACCATGGCAGTATTATTGAGAAATTTCCCCATGGAAATTTTTTAGAACCAACACTTCCAGGAGTCTTGATTGGCTGATCCCCCACTGTGCTTAGTGTGTAGGCCGGGTGCAGCACTCTGTTCCTGAAGGAGAGAAAACTCACACGGAGGCCAATTAACGCAGAAGAGTATATTAAGGAGAGGGTAGTGGAAAGGTAGAACAAAGTCTGTACTATCCGCACAACACATTGAACACATTGAACTTTGAAGCAGATGGACTAGAGCAGCAGAAGACAACACCGGGTGCCATGCCTGTCAGCTACGAACAGGAAAATGAGGCTACAACTCACACAGGCTCACCAAAATTGGATAATAGAAGATTGGAAAAACGTTGCCTGGTCTGATGAGTGTGGATTTCTGCTGTGACGTTTAGATGGTAGGGTCAGAATTTGGTGTAAACAACATGAAAGCATGGATCCATTCTGCCTTGTATCAATGGTTCAGGCTGGTGGTGTAATGGTGTGGGGGATATTTTCTTGGCATGCTTTGGGCCTCTTAGTACCGATTGAGCATTGTTTAACCACTTACCAACCGGGCCACTTTTTTACATTTGGTGGTCACAAGCTAAAAACATTTTTTTTGCTAGAAAATTACTTAGAACCCCCAAACATTATAGAATTTTTTTTTCAAACACCCTAGGGAATAAAATGGCGATTGTTGCAATACTTTTTGTCACACGGTATTTGCGCAGCGGTCTTTCAAGTGCGATTTTTTGGAGCAATTTTACTTTTTTGAGTTAAAAAAATAAGACAACAGTAAAGTTAGCCCAATTGCGCGCACTCGCGGAATGGCGACAAAGTCCGGTATTTAAAAAGTTCCATAGGCGACACTTTATAAAATTTTAACGGTTACCAGGTTAGAGTTACAGAGGAGGTCTTTTGCTAGAATTATTGCTCACACTCTGGCGATCGCGGCGATACCTCACATGTGTGGTTTGAACACCGTTTTCATATGTGGGCTCGACTTACGTATGTGTTATCTTTGCTGCGCGAGCTCGCGGGGACGGTGTTTTTTTTAAAATTTTATTTATTTATTTATTTTTAGCACTGTTCCTTTAAAAAAAAAATAAAAATCTGATCACTTTTATTGCTATCACAAGGAATGTAAACATCCCTTGTGATAGTAATATATGGTGACAGGTACTCTTTTTGGAGCGCCGGGGGGTCTAAGACCCCCCATCCCTCCTTTGCACTTCACAGTATTCAGATTGCCAAAAACGGCGATTCTGAATACTGTCATTTTTTTTAAATTGTCGCCGTTAGCCGCCGTGTAAACCGGAAGTGACGTTGTGACATCGCTTCCGGAATTTGCCGAAGGAGACCAGATCGGAGCCGATTACGGCTTCTGTCAGGTCTCCTTCCAGGTGGCGGACGCGCCGGATCGTCGCTCCTGTCTCCCGGTGGGACGGGAGGCCGGAGAAGAGCGGCGGAAGGCGGCGGGAGGGGGGGCGTCCCCTCCCGCCCCCTGGAGTAACGGTCGGTTGCTACCCCTGGATGGTCGACTGCCAGCTCTAAAAAATGACACCGGGATATAGCCTGCTGGTGCAGGCTATGTCCTGGTAGAGCCGCTCAAACCCGACCGCCGCCTATTTACGGCGCTGGTCGGGAAGTGGTTAAATGCCACAGCCTACCTGAGTATTGTTGCTGACCATGTCCATCCCTTTATGACTGCAGTGTCCCCATCTTCTGATGGCTCCTTCCAGCAGGATAATGCACCATGTCACAAAGCTCCAATTATCTCACCACATGGACCAAAATCTCAGAGGAACATTTCCAACGCCTTGTTGACTCTATGTCACGAAGAATGAAGGTAGTTATGAAGGCAAAAGGGGGTACATCCCGGTACTAGCAAGGTGTACCCGATAAAGTGGCCGGTGACCGTATATGTAAAATGACTTTGTGTATAAGTGAATTAAATATTTCATTATATCGTTTGTATTTAAAAAATTGTAATTATAACTTTGCCTTGCCTCAATTTTCTTCTAGTCAATATTACTAATTGTTTGATCATATTGTATTTTTACTCATTTGTACTGAGCAGAAGGCTCAGAGGTGTTAGGAACTCAGCTTGACCCCATTTCAGAATTTATGGGATGTTAGTCCATAACTTTCCTAGTGTTCTTCTCTGTCTTAAATTTTTGGTTGGGGGTCTAGCTTTTGACCCACCGTAAAGGGATAAATCTTTTCCGAAGATGTTTGTGCTGAATAAATAATAAGTGGCAAAATAGACTTACGTGTGGTCAATAAAATGTGCACTCCTAAACTATCAATTGCACTCGTAAAAAGGCATCACCTTCAACCTTTAGTAACCTGGAAAGACTTATTTAAACTATCTGTAAGACAATGAAGAACAGGCCTTGGGTATTTATTTAACAAAGTGCCCATCGACTTAAATTATAGCTGTTCTGTGTTGTGGCAGCTGTTAAAAGCTTGTAAGTTAGAGGTCAGGTTGCAGATTATTGGTAGCAAGCTTACTCTATAAAGGAAACCAAAAGTGTGTCCTCCTGAAATTACCAAAGGGCTACACATAGTATATTGTGGGTGCAATTCTATAGGAAACTGTCAGAGACTGTGGACATGGTATAGTAGTTGGTCCGAGACTACATTCGTAGTACAAGGGATGGACGGATCATCGGAAAATGGTACAGCTAATAAGTAGAAAATGTAGACCTGCCTGTAGGGCAGGTAGGTGACACTTCCTAAATGTTCCCCAATAACTCCTTGGGTCACATAGGAGGCCTACTCCAGGTGGGGCACTCGTAACACCTTGCCCGAAGGCATTCTCCAGGACCAAGTGAGAGTCAAACTTTAAGGCAGCCCCCCAACTCAGAGATGAGCCACTTGTGTGTAGTGTTGCATGTGGAGATCCTCAAGAAGATGTTGTTCCTTGTTGCATTAGGAGGGACATGCAGAGCCTATGCCCACTCCACCAGTCAATAAATCTCTGTTACCTCACTCCCAGTAACAGAACGGGGTACCACCGAGCACATAGTGTGGACCTAATGTGTGCTCCACTTAACCCTTCTCGTTCCGTACCAAGTGACCAGGCATTAGATCTCAATAACGTTAATCCACTCCTGGTGACTGATGGAGATAGACAGCTAAGGAGGGAGCCGAACACCAAACCCCCTCACTACCGAAGGACCTGTCACCTATTCAGATACTACGCCATTGGCTGGTTGCTGTTCTTCCTTTCGGTCACCCATGGCAACTTCCTCGCAAGTTAACATTTTGTTGTAGTGATGTTTCACAGACCCCAATGTGCCATTTCAGACCCTGGTTCCTTAGAGAGACGCCACATGCACCCCTTTAGTAACTTCAGACCAGGCTTTGAGCAGTGTAAACAACTTTACTGAACTTTTGGCAGAACATGTACAACATGCCGCAACATACTTTCCCTAACTAAACGTAAATGTGGCTGTACCATCTTTGTGAAGAATCGAAACTGAAGATAACTCAAGCAAAGGAGTTTATGTCCTTGGCAGTATTCCAATGGATCACCATTCTAAACTGACCAACAAGTTTCTTAGGACATAATTCTGAGTCTCTCTGCGTGCATTCAGAGCCTGTTCTAGGTTCCCCTGCGTGTTCTAGGTTCCCAATCTCATGGATCCAAGCCTCTTCCCCTTACATTACACAGGAAGGAGGCTGGATCTCTGGAGGAAACCCATGAACACACAAGGAAAGGTGGCACAAGCATTAACCCCTTCCCTCCCAACCTGGGCAGCTGGGTGGACTGACTAAACAAGAGTAGACAACCTGCCTACATGCTACGGTAGTGGTTGGAGAATGAGGGTATACTGTAGGAAGCAATAAGAGTCTGCAGAAATGTTGAATGCAACTGATAGAGATCATTGCCCCTACCGACTCTTTAAAAATCAATACTTTCAGATTGCGCTCTCTACAGCCCTCTAAAATTATTGGCTCCACATTTTATTCCTTTTAGCAAGATCCCTTATAGAACTGGTTCACTCAAGGCTTAAAATAGACCATCTATGTCAAACTGGAACAGCCATCATTGGACAAAGCCTTCAACACAACACATCTGTTTTCCACATATAATGCCATTCTAACATCTCTACCCAGGTGTTTTGACAATAATTCACACATTCAGCCATGTAAATCTAAGAAGTAACATGTATGTAGTCATCCAACCACCAAGAAGGAAATTGTGTAACTAGAACCAGGTGGTACCACAATTTTTACACCTCCCTTCCTGTCCTTAGACCAGAACATCTGCCTGGCCATGTTAATTGGATCAAGATGTTGGTGCTATCTGTTTGGATATCAGTGTTGGGGTATCTTCCTGACACTCATAGGAATTGAAGACGCAGCTTGGAAATATACGAAGCCTCCTCAACAGTTGAATGTGACCAGCTACTACTAGATATACCATGACCTGGAGAATGAGAACCTTCACAGAAATCCATTATAGAAGTTCAGAGAAACAAATTCAGATGGGTAGTGAAATGTCTTCAACATTACAGAACAAGTCCGGTTGAACTGACTGATAAATATATCATGACCTGAAAAAATGAGGACCTTCACGGAGATCCATTCCAGAAGTCCAGAAAACCAAAATTGGATGGGTGGTAAAACATCTTCAACCTTAAAAGACCAAATATTATATATTTTTTTTTTTGCAGAGGCCCTAGTGAATAAAAATGGTGGGTTTTGCATTTTTTTTTATGCCACTGGGTATTTGCGCAGAGGTTTTTCAAACGCAAAGTCTTTGGAAAAAAATATACTTTTATGAATTCTAATTTTAATCCAAATCGGCAGTTTTCATACCAGGCTCGCTGCTGGCACAGGAGCTCCCGGAGAGACACCGGCAGAAGGGTTGGGGGTGTCTGTAAAAGCAATCCAGTGGCTAATTAGCTGCTTGGATGGCTTTTATATAAATCTGGTACAACCACTTAAAGCCGAATGACGTACAGTGCATCCAGGAAGTATTCACAGTGCTTCACTTTTTCCACATTTTGTTATGTTACAGCCTTATTCCAAAATGGACTAAATTCATTATTTTCCTCAAAATTCTACAAACAATCCCCCATGATGAAAACGTGAGAGAAGTTTGTTTGAAATCTTTGCAAATTTATTAAAAATAAAAAATGAAAAAAGTCACAACCTTTGTCACGACACTCAGAATTGAGCTCAGGTGCACCCTCTGTTTCCACTGATCATCCTTGAGATGTTTCTACAACTTGATTGGAGTCCACCTGTGGTAAATTCAGTTGGACATGTTTTGGAAAGGCACACACCTGTCTATATAAGGTCGCACAGTTAACAGTGCATGTCAGAGCACAAACCAAGCCATGAAGACCAAGGCATTGTCTGTAGACCTCCGAGACAGGATTGTATGGAAGCACAGATCTGGGGAAGGGTACAGAAATATTTCTGCAGCATTGAAGGTCCCAATGAGCACAGTGGTTTATATCATACTTAAAAGGAAGAAGTTTGGAACCACCAGAGCTCTTCCTAGAGTGGGCTGCCCGGGCAAACTGAACAATCGGGGGAGAAGGGCCTTAGTCAGGGAGGTGACCAAAAACCTGATGGTCGCTCCAGCGTTTCTCTGTGGAGAGAGGAGAACCTTTCAGAAGAACAACCATCTCTGCAGCACTCCATAAATCAGTCCTGTATGGTAGAGTGGCCAGGCGGAGGCCACTCCTCAGTAAGAGGCACATGACAGCCCACTTGGAGTTTGCCAAAAGGCACCTGAAGGACTCTCAGACCATGAGAAACAAAATTCTCTGATGCGATGAAACAAAGATTGAACTCTTTGGCCTGAATGGCAAGCGACGTGTCTGGAGGAAACCAGGCTTAGCTCATCTCCTGGCCAATACTATCCCTGCAGTGAAGCGTGGTGGTCTCAGCATCATGCTGTGGGGATGATTTTCAGTGGCAGGACCTGGGCGACTAGTCAGGATTGAAGGAAAGATGAATGCAGCAATGTACAGAGACATCCTTGATGAAAACCTCCCCCAGAGGGCTCTGGACCTCAGACTGGGGTGAAGGTTCCTCTTCCAACAGGACAACGACCCTAAGCACACAGCCAAGATAACAAAGGAGTTATCTTGGCTACAGGACAACTCTGTGAATGGCCTTGAGTGGCCCAGCCAGAGCCCAGACTTGAACCAGATTGAACATCTCTGGAGAGATCTGAAAATGGCTGTGCACCGACGCTCCCCATCCAACCTGATGGAGCTTGATGGAGGTCCTGCAAAGAAGAATGGGAGAAACTGCCCAAAAATAGGTATTATAGCATCATACTCAAAAAGACTTGAGACTGTAATTAGTACCAAAGGTCCTTCACCAAAGAATTGAGCAAAGACTGTGAATACTTATGTACATGGGATTTTTTTTTTTAATACATATGCAAAGATGTCAAACAACCTTCTTTCACGTTGTCATTATGGGGGATTGTTTGTAGAATTTTGAGGAAAATAATGAATTTTGGAATAAGGCTGTAACATAACAAAATGTGTAAAAAGTGAAGCTCTGTGAAGATTTTCTGGATGCACTGTACATGTACATGATTTGGCGTTAAGCGGTTATAGTCCCACCAAAGAAGTCATTGCAAATGAATACTGCTGCCTTGACATTCAAGAACCTGCCCGCACACTGTGTGTAGGGAAAAGTGTGTAGGTTTAGGAGCATGCCTCCATCGCTGGGGACTTACCTCCAAGTAGCTGCCCCTGTAAGAATTGTTCAAGCCCCATGATAATGTTACCAAGCTGTTTCTCATTAAAGAAACAAGGTGAAAAAAAATCTTG
>BLSH010535245.1:946558-956831 GCA_018402905.1 Glandirana rugosa
TACAACTTAACTTAGAAGTGATGACCAAAAATAACTTAAAGACCTATATACTTATCACTTCTTCGGTTCTACGTCGGTCGTAGGATGAGAACAGTATATTTTACACCTTTCACATTTCTGTCGTTCAATATTTTACGAAATGGTCTCTTATCTTTACTTCGAAGGTGTTATTGATTTACGTACACGAGACGTCCAGTAATCAAAAAGAAAAAATGATTGGTTTACTATTTTACCATATCTATTATATACGTTCGCTTCTGTTTATCTGTGACTACCTTTTTTTCGTTATTTTTTTTTTTATGTCCTTATTATTTTGTTCTTTATACCTCTCCTAGACCGAACCCAAACGATTTTTGAAATGTCCGGGTCCGGGTCCGTGCCACGGACACCCGAAAGTTCGGTACGGACCCGAACGTTACAGTCCGGGTTCGCTCAACACTAGTCCCGAGCACCGGAGTTAAGAACCTCTGGACTAGAGGGTGGAACAACAGGATGGTCTGGATTACCGTGTCTTTTCTTCATCCTCTCCATATTTCTTGTTTTATTATTCCTGTATTTTTTTTTTTATTGCTTTTTTTCCATCAGTGTCTATTTGTCTTCGCTTGCATATATTATCTATACCATTTTATCATTTGGTTAGTAAAAAAGAAAAACTAATGACCTGCAGAGCACATGCATTTAGTTATTGTGGAAGCTTCATTTCTATTCTCTGGTAAAGCATTTTATAACTTGCTGTCTTTACACTTTCCACATTTTATATGACAAGAGTAGGATGCTGGCTGCATCTTGGCTTCTTCACTATTCATATATCCAGAAATTCAATAAAAACCAGTAGTGAAGATTCAATTCAACATATTGTAGTGCTTCCCGTAGAGGCCACTGGAAATGCACAGGTTCTCCCAAAATTGTACAGAGGCTGCCCGTCACAAGCACAGTTCCATGCACACCGACAATACAGGCTCACTCTAGTCTTTTAGGAATTTATTGCCGAATAACTTGAAACAAGAGTGGGGTTCAGGGGATTCAGGACACTCCAAACCGATCTACAGGACAACAAACATTTAGCACAAACCCTTATAGCTGCAAACACCCATGAAAGTCCCACAGTAGATCTTACTCAGTCACAATGTTCCAGGAGCTGACTGCCACCCAGCTTCCACATGTAGTAAGGGAGATAAAGCATCCTTCTCCAGACCAGGACTCCAGGATGATGCCCTCCGGTAAAAATCTTCTCCAGGCTCTTGCTGAGGCCCAGACTGCAATTTCTTGTCTCGCTCTATAGCTGTCTCTCGGGGGCAGCAGCCCAAGGAGGATGGGTACCCTCCAGGCAGAGGAAAAAACCACTGGAAATGTCTTCCTGAACATTTACCACCTTCCCAGCCACCTTCTGGGCACCCCCTTCCAGGGGTTAGCTGAGGCATGACAATTATTCATTATGAGTATTTGATCTTCCCTGCCCTATTGTGATGGACCCGGGTACTCATGAGGAGTACGTCCATCATATAAGTTTCCCTTGCTCGGTAACAGAACAATCCAAGATCCCATAGCTCACCCAGTCACTTGTCGGGACACAGCGTAGGGTGGCACAAAACATCAACTGTTTGTTGAAATACAGGCACAAGATGATATATACTCAGACGACAATTCCCTCTTTTTTACATAATGACATAGGGCGAGGTAAACTGTACATTCAATAACATGGGACTCAGGTATTTCCAAACAAATAATTTAGTCAGTAACTGGGCACGCAGACAGGGATATTATTAACATGAGCTAATTAACTAGGCACTAGTGGCAGCTTATGGTATTTTTTTGGGGGGGGCAAACAATACACCCGCCAACCCCCCCCCCAGTCGGTCAGGTCACACCACCCTTCCCCCACTTACCTTATCTAGGTCGTGGGCAGAGCTTCCTGGCGGCGAGCGGTGTCTCCTCCACCTGGTGCTTCATGCAGCTTTCCCTGTGTCTCCTCACTCCTCCTCCTCGGCGGCCAATAGGATTGCTTCTCCTCTCGGCCAATTGGGTGACGGGTCTCAGGATTGTCCGGGAGGAGAATCAGGAAGACAATAGGGAATATTCATTTTCTATTGTCACACAACTGTACGGGCTGGGGGTGCAGTGCTCTGCGCTCTGAGACCACCCTTTTTTTGAAGCCTATAAGAGCCTCTGACTCTAATCTCGTGCTTCTAAAAAAAAAACCCATTGGAATTCATGCATCCAGCTCCCTGCATGTAGATTAGGGAGCCGGACGCATGGATCGGGAGAGGTCGCCTCTGCGCCCTGCATTACGGGTAACTGCTAGGCACTTATACCAGACTAGATGACCAGAATATGTGGCCCTGAAACCCTAAATACATACTACTGTACACATTCTTATAAGCACAAAACATAACATTGCACAATAGTTTCATAACAAGTTAAAGTGGTCACAAGATTAATCTCATCTACAAGAGATGCTCCGGTAGACAGAAACAATAGAACAATGGGAATGACCTACTTTACAATAAACACATAACAAACCCCACCTCACTGCAGACTATCTTACAAAAAGTCTACAACAGTCTGTGGGACAAAGCTCATACAATGTCCCAGCAGTCTGATAAGGTGGAATTAATTTATCTTCATACAGTATATTTCTTGAGGGATATTGTTGATAAATATGACTGTCCCAAGTGAAGGAGCCTCTCCAACTTTCAACACAAACCACACATGTAAGACCCAGGATAACAGAGGTAACACTAAATGCTGAGTCTGGTATGGTTGTACTGGGAGTCTGGTTAGTGCAGATCAGACTGGGGTTCTCGATCACCCTGTGCCCCTAATAGGCAGTGACACAGGGTGACTTACACATAAGAGGGGCCTGGGGAGCTAAAAAAGGAGTTTCTTGACCTGTCTAAGGTAAGCTGGGATCTATGCCCCCCCCGCCAAAAGTGACTCCCTATATTCTGGAAACGTCTCCCAGAAGCAGGTAGGAGAAATCAAACATCCAGCTTAAGAAGCCCTGACCAGACAGAAACAATAGATCACTCCTCCGCTTACTACAGTGAGGCCAAAAACTTACTAGAGGAGGGTTCTACACTGTAAAAGCTGATCTCTAGGCAGATGAAATACATACATGGGAGCTAGCTTACAGCATTACTGGACTGAGAAAGAGGGAGGGCAAGACTAGCATTTTGTATTTTTTTCCCATCCAGTCATAAGATTTACACAGCCTTAGAAAACCAGGAAGTGAACATGAACAGTGGCGTCACTAGGGTTGGTGTCACCTGGTTAATTAAAGGGGAGTTACACCCAGGTAAAAGTCAGCAGCTACAAAAAGTGTAGCTGCCAACTTCTAACAATCGGACGCACACCTGTCCCTCGCTCTTCGCCCCCTCCCCTCCATGCAGCTGGCATCATAAGTGTGGGCACCTGGCTTAAAATGGCGACGTTTCTTCTGGAACCTGTGACGTGTCCCAGAAGATCGCCGAGAGGAAGGGGGGGAAGGTGAACTTCCTTCCGGAGCCATGGCTTCAGGAGAGGAGGTGGACCTGGGACCCTCCCCAAAGAAAATTACATGCCAATTGTGGCATGTCGGGGGTCACCTTCCCTTCACTTTTGGGTGGAACTCTGCTTTGAGAAGAACCTGTCACAAGGAAATTATATGTAGCGGGTGCCTCGCTACTTCTGCGGCTTTTGCTAAGCGGCCGCTGTAGAAACACATGCTCTTATAGAAGGGACAAATGCTCATGTCAGCCCCTGTGGTGGAACTTCTCCCTCTCCTTCTTATTTTACAGACTGAACTTAATGTAACGTGTGTAGAGTAGCACAGAAGGATCAAGTTACACTGCCTGTCTCCTGTGTTTCTGGGTGCATAGAGAGAAAGCCAATAGAAGAAGCAGTTACAGAAGCCAATCAACAGGACTTTAACAAGCTGCAAAGTATTCTGGAATATGAAGTCCTTTTACCAGACATCCCCATAGCTTTGTATGGAGTATGGAACTACAATCCAATGCATGCTCTCGGAGAGAGATTCCATCTTGATTGTCTGTGGAGAATTCATTGAAAGCATGGGAGAGGAAGAGAAAAGACCAAAGAGAGGGATGCTGCCTCTTGGGTCTCTCCACCGTGTGATCTTAGGCCTCTGGGACCAGTTAGGACATCCAGCTAGAGAGAGAGAGAGGATCCCAGGTGCACATACAGGAGCACCTGCACTGACAGAGAAGCGTTCCAGTGTGAGGTGACCAGTCACCATAAGGAAAGCGTGCCTGTCCCAGGAAGTCCGTTTGGGCCTTGATCGATCGCAGGATTGGGTGAGGGGGCTCTTGCCCATTTGCAGGAAACAAGGACACTGCACAGACGGAGTTATATTGAACCTTGTATACAGACATCATTGCTGGTAGTCATCTTTCTGATACTTGTAGTGCCTCAGGATACAAGGCCATTTAGTTAGAAAGACACTGTATACAGAGGTCATTGTCCTTTCACCCTGCTGAGGAAAATCTTGCATTCTTCACTTAAAGATCCAGACGAGTTATGTTATTTGGGCCTGCTATCCAGCAATTTAAGTGCACCAACGAGAGTGGCTAGCTGAAGATGCCAAGACGTATTTAACTTCAAAAAGACTTAAGTTACTATTACCATACAGCCTCGTACTCATATATCCAGTTCTCTGTATATGCAGTGGGTGTGTAGGACAGCCTATTTAGAAAGTGAAGATATTGACTGTTGATTTGAATATAGTATTTGTTATTGCGCCTGTGGTGCCAGGAGACAGAAGAGAGAGATCGGACATAGAGAGGGTCAGTCTTCTGCTATCCTCCTGCCTGGACTCATAGAGCCAAACTTGAGAAAAGGTAACCAATCATTTTTGTGACTTTATTGTTATTTAACCACTTCTGGACCAATGCCATCAGGTGACAGCGGTCACTTTGAAGTGGAATACCGTTGTCATGATAGCAGGTAGCTAACATAACCCCGGTATCTTCTTTTAGTGCAGGCGATTCTGCACAAGATAAAAGATAAAAGTGGTCTCAGCGGCGGATACGCCATGAGATCACTTTTATCAGCGACGGGAGGGGTTCCCCCCCCCCTGCCGGTTTTCGGTCATCTCCGCCACTTCCCGGACCCGCCGGCAGCAGCGGAGATGATCGGTTCCTCTCCCTCCAGTGTCCGTGCCCCCAGTGAGTGGCTGAAGCCGTTCACCTGGCTCCTAAACATGGCAGGGCGGAAGCGACGTTAGAAGTCACTTCCGCTCAATGGTCTTAAAGGGCCCATTTTTTTTAAAATTGCGCTTGTAAGACTGCTGCGCAAATACGGTGCAACATAAAGTTTTGCAACGGCCGCCATTTTATTCTCTAGGGTGTTAGAAAAACATATATATAATGTTTGTGGGTTCTAAGTAATTTTATAGCAAAAAAACCTTGGTTTTAACTCGTGAACACCGAACCCAAAAAACAGTCTCAGTCTTGAAGTGGTTAAGGGTTTGCTCTGCTCTTGGGGTTATTCTAAGGTTCTGCATCCCCTGAAAGCAGACGGAATGTACTATTGAGCTATAATGCTCATAACTTCAGCTAATGTTCTTCTATTGCAGTGGTTCTCAACTCCGGTCCTCGGGACCCACAAACAGGCCAGGTTTGCAGGATAACTGAAATGCATCACAGGTGATATCATTTGCTGCTCAGTGATTGCAGTATTCTAGTCTGCATCTCCCCAAGGTAATACTTAATATCTGACCTGTTGGTGGGTCCTGAGGACTGGAGTTGAGAACCACTGTTCTATTGTATTCCTTGAACATATTGCCAATGGTTATTCCACAGAAATACTACAGTAAAGACAACCTCTGTGTTTTATAATACCGTGTGTGTTTCTCATTGACCCTTGCACTCACACTATTGCCAGGTGTCCCAGAGGGGACTGAGGCTGTTATTGGGGTTGAGAGGCAGAGTAGCGGACTGAACATACTTAAGCGGCTCCTACAGGGGTAGCGCTACATATATCTGGGGACTTTTTGTCTTCTTTAAGACATACAGCATTGAAAAAAACATCAAAAAATGAAGTTACATCCAAGCACATAAGCTCCCCCCCCAAAAAAAAAAAATGTTGAGCCTACGTTGTCCCCACATATTTATTCAGTTGCTTAGCCATGTCCGACTCTTCGTGACCTCGTGGACCATAGCGCGCCAGGCTTTTCAGTCCTCCACTGCCTCCCGGAGCTTGCTTAACTTTATGTTCATTGTTTCGATGATGCTACCTGTCCATCTTGTTTTCTGTCGTCCTCTTCCCCTTTTTCCTTCCATTTTTCCCAGCATCAGGGTCTTTTCCTAGAGTCCTCTCTTCGCATTAGGTGGCCAAAGTATTTGAGTTTCAGCTTCAAGATCTGTCCTTCCAGTGAATATTCAGGGTTGATTCCCTTCAGAATTGACTGGTTTGATCTTCTTGCCATCCAAGGGACTTTCAAGAGTCTTCTCCAATATCATGGTTCAGAAGCATCAATTCTTCGGTGTACAGCCTTCCTTATGGTCCAACTTTCACAGCCATAGGTTACAACTGGGAATACCATAGCTTGGACAATACAGCACTTTGCCGGTTGGGTGACGTCTCTTCTTTTTGTAATGTTGTCTAGGTTTGCCATTGCTTTCCTCCCAAGAAGCAAGCATCTTATGGCTGCAGTCACCGTCTGCTGTGATCTTGGAGCCCAGGAAGATAAATTTGCAAAGGAGTGATGGGACCGGTTGCCATGAACTTAGCTTTCTTAATGTTCAATTTCAGGCCAGCTTTTGCGCTCTCCTCTTTCATCTTGATTAAGAGACTCTTTAGTTCTTCACTTTCTGCCATTAGCGTGGTATCATCTGTATACCAATAAATGAATAACCTGTAGGGGCTTTTAAATTGTCTGCTATGTAAACTGTAGGGTACCAAAATCTGTTGGCATTTTACCGGCACATGCAATTTTAAAGCTTGACATGTTGGGTATCTATTTAATTGGTGCAAACTCATCTTTTATATTTGACCACAAAATGGGTAATATATTGTATATGTGTGCCCTAAAATGAAACTTTGACAATTTGCACAAGTATGTTTTGGCGTCCTTTTTAACTAATCTTCAGGCCTAAAATTATATTTTTAAACATATCTGCAGAAAAACGAAAAAACAGCTCTGTCAGCAAAGGGTTTATCCACCACTCAGGGCTGGGGCAAGGGGTGGGCGAGAGGGGAGGCTATCCTGGGTACAATGATTTGCTGTAGTGATGGAGATGCCCTGTTTCTGTTACAAGGCTGACAGGAGTAGTGACAGTGGCATCACTACTCCTGTCAGCCCTAGGTGCAGCAAGGAGAGGAGGAGAGAGCTATGCACTCTTGTGTTCAGAAGCTGTTTGACATCGTTGCCCTGGGTGCTGGATGACCTTGCCCTGGACGTGCCACCACTGCAAAGGACCGTTGCTTCTCCTTGGCCCTTCTAGTATGGGTTGTGTTGGCCTAACTCAACTGGAAGTCAATGGAAATGTGCAGGCCACATTGAGATCAGAGCCTGGAAATGGTTAAGGAGTATGGAGATGGGGTGGGATGGTAACACAAAGGACCCTGGGCACTGGATGACCTTGCCCTGGCACTGCCTCCATTGCAAAGGACCGTTGCTTCTCCTTGGCCCTTCTAGTATGGGTTATGTTGGCCTAACTCAACTGGAAGTCAATGGAAATGTACAGGCCACATTGAGATCAGAGCCTGGAAATGGTTAAGGAGTACGGAGATGGGGTGAGATGGTAACACAAAGGACCCAGGGCACTGGATGACCTTGTCCTGGTACTGCCACCACTGCAAAGGACCGTTGCTTCTCCTTGGCCCTTCTAGTATGGGTTGTGTTGGCCTAACTCAACTGGAAGTCAATGGAGATTTTAAGGCCGCATTGAGATCAGAGCCTGGAAATGGTTAAGGAGTACGAAGATGGGGTGGGATGGTAACACGAAGGACCCTGGATGACCTTGCCATGGCACTGCCACCACTGCAAAGGACCGTTGCTTCTCCTTGACCCTTTTAGCATGGGTTGTGTTGGCCTAACTCAACTGGAAGTCAATGGAGATGTTAAGGTCGCATTGAGAACAGAGCCTGGAAATGGATAAGGAGTACTGAGATGGGGTGGGATGGTAACACAAAGGACCCTGGGCACTGGATGACCTTGCCCTGGCACTGCCACCACTGCAAAGGACCGTTACTTCTCCTTGGCCCTTTTAGCATGGGTTGTGTTGGCCTAACTCAACTGGAAGTCAATGGAAATGTGCAGGCCACAGAGATCAGAGCCTGGAAATTGTTAAGGAGTACAGAGATGGGGTGGGATAGGAACACGAAGGACTATGCAATGGGGACCATAGGGAATTGTGTCTGTTGAATGCCTTTCTATCAGTGGCTCCATTCTTTTGCACTGCTCTCCATTAAGCTGGTCTGGCTCAAGGAAAGGATTTGATTGATGCCTGGCAATGCAGTAGAGCGCTCTGATATTTAAACCTCAATCCCTAAAACTAACATGTAGTTAATCTTATTATAAATACATGCCTATATATATACACTCATGTTGGAGTGTGAAGGATATACTTGGATTAGCAGTCATTAAGCCCATAAGAAATAGTTCCTTTGCTGTACTTTCCTTTCCCATAACACAAATAAAAAGAAGCTCTGTTGGGGATTTAGGGTTTAAAGCTGAACTCAATGAAATACATACAATGGCGCTGTTTGACCTGGCAAGGGATTTTTATCTCTGTCAATCCAGTCCTGAGATTAACACAGCTCTGCTGCACAGCACAGCAAGGTGGATTAGATAAGGGCTAGAAGAAACAAAGTGGTCCCCCTCTAGCCTGCTGAGTGGACATTGAAGCAGCAGACTGATTAGGTTATCCCCCTGCTTGCTTTGCTCTCCCCTCCTACTCCCTCTCTAACACTTGACCCTCTCTCAAAAAAACCTATTTACTACTACATGAGGTTCAGTGCTGTCTTGCTTAAAGCATAAGTTCTTCTTAAGTCGCTCTTCTCTAGCACTGCCACCTGTGATGGAGATCTGGCGCATGTGCAGCCACACTGCACGTCTCTGCCAGGTCTAGGGGACCTGGCAAAGATCCCATGGTGTGCTTGCACATGCTCCAGATCCTCTCGTTGTATGCACATGTTGGCAACCCCGAATTGCTGCCTGCTGCTGCCAAGCTGGCCAAGGGCACCTCTACTTCTCTCCTTACTGCAGGACTCCAGCAGAACACATGCATACCTGTATACCAAAGTCATTCCACCATCTTGGTCACTTCCCATCTCCGTGCCTGAGGCCTACCGAAGGATCTCTGTAATTAAGAAATGTCCACATTGCTTGCTTTTTGGATACTTTACTCGAATCACATTGAGTCATCCCACAACACAGCACAATGCCAAGATCCTTTCCCTCTTCTTTATTACTTTACACACTCACAAAAACCAGTCTTTCCATTTCACTGCATTTCTCCAGTCCTCTATTAGGAGCGCTCCAAGGCCTCCCCAGGAGCGGCTTCTTCTTAACTTCCCACTTAGCCTTAGCATAATTACCACTGAGACCAATTCTTCCCAACGGTCTCTAAGGGTCCACCTTAAGAAGACTATTATATCTTTTCATGTGACAACACTGAAGAAATGACACTTTGCTACAATGTAAAGTAGTGAGTGTACAGCTTGTATAACAGTGTAAATTTGCTGTCCCCTCAAAATAACTCAACACACAGCCATTAATGTCTAAACCGCTGGCAACAAAAGTGAGTACACCCCTAAGTGAAAATGTCCGAATTGGGCCCAAGGTGTCAATATTTTGTGTGGCCACCAGTGGCGGCTGGTGAAGTTTTTGGATGGGGGGGCGCCAGGCCCCGCCCTTCCCTTTGACCCCTCCTACTTTTAATAAGCCCCGCCCCTTATAGAATCCACCCACTCCGTCCCCTGTATTCCACATATTGTGTCAGGAGTATACAGCTCAGCATCACAGGACAAAGTATACAGCTCAGCATCACAGGACACAGTATACAGCTCAGCATCATAGGACACAGTATACAGCTCAGCATCACAGGACACAGTATACAGCTCAGCATCACAGGACACAGTATACAGCTCAGCATCACAGGACACAGTATACAGATCAGCATCACAGGACACAGTATACAGCTCAGCATCACAGGACAAAGTATACAGCTCAGCATCACAGGACACAGTATACAGATCAGCATCACAGGACACAGTATACAGCTCAGCATCACAGGACAAAGTATACAGCTCAGCATCACAGGACACAGTA
>BLSH010535245.1:968361-986870 GCA_018402905.1 Glandirana rugosa
CACGACCTCTCTTCATTACCTCACTTCTAAATGATTCAAGTCACGACCTCTCTTCATTACCTCACTACTCAATGATTCAATTCACGACCTCTCTTCATTACCTCACTACTCAATGATTCAAGTCACGAACTCCATTACTTCTCTCCAGCACTGAACTTAGTAAATCTTCACTCCATTACTTCTCTCCAGCACCGAACTTAGTAACTCATCACTCCATTACTTCTCTCCAGCACTGGACTTAGTAACTCATCACTCCATTACTTCTCTCCAGCACTTAACTTAGTAACTCATCACTCCATTACTTCTCTCCAGCACTGAACTTAGTTTCCAGCTTGAAAGGAAATTTATCAAGCTTCTCTATTCCTTTCTCTTCACCGCAGCTAGCACACAGAGAGGCCTACTCTCAGCAGAACCTCCAAAACACCCATTACAGGGCAGGAATCACAGGCCCCTGAATGTGTAGCAAAAGTACTTGAGTGCTAGCCGGGCCTTTTGATGGACCAGCCCTTCTCTCTTCCAGGTCCCACCGACCTGCTTTTCCTCAGTGACTCTCCTTTCCCTGAACTGGATCCCAAGGCTCCCACAAACTGTCCACTATTCCTCGCCCAGCCTGCTCCAGCACTTTGCAGTTCCCAGGGACCGTCACTCACCAAACCGGTGGATCACTTTAAAGTCTCTCACTGTGTAGCACCTCCGCTGTTCTCCTGTTTCCTGTGCGACTCCGGGAATCACCACCACTCCTGGCTTCACCTGAACCTCCAGGCCCCAAGGTCACCCTCCCCAGACTGGGGAGACCTCCCGGGTATGGGCCTCCACAGCGCCTCTGCTACTTCTCCAGACTTCCACCCGACACTACTCCTCCCAGATTGGGCTGACTTAGAGTATTTAAGGAGGCTTGCCCCCTGCCAATCCTGCTTGGGGATTGGTCAGGGCTCCCTAGAATACCCCAGATGGCTCCACCTATCTCCCAGCTCTCTAACCAGAAACCCTCCTCCAGGTTTCTAGAAAAAAGTGGGAGGTTCTGGTGACCTCATCTGTCAAGTCCACTCAATCCTCCCCGAGCCTCTCCTCCCGGCCCAGATCAAAACATTCAGGTCTGCTTTTACACTCAGGCTTGACTAAATTTTACCTCACCTAGCAAACCCTACTAGAAAAATGCACCTATTCTTTGGGGGCGCTACACATAGAAGAGTGATGGCAAAAAAAAGACGAAGTGGCCTATCAAGTCCATTTTATTTCTTTTTTTAATTTAATTTAATTTTTATTTTCATTTGAATTCATATATTCATTTAATTAATTTTATTTTAATTTGTAATTTAATTATTTTGTTTTATTTTTACCTTTTTTATCAGTAAAGATCAATGTTTGTCCCAAGTGTGTTTGAGTCCACTTACTGTTGGCTGACTCATTACCACTACTAATCTTCCTGTAAAATAATACTTTCTAAGATTAGTTTTGAACTTTCCTTCGACTAGTTTGAGGTTATGTCCCATGTTCTTGATCTTACCTTCATACTGAAAATCCTGCACCTCATTTATACCCTTCATGTATTTAAAGTTTTCAATCATGTCTGGTCTTTCAGTTCTTTCCTCCAGACTATACATATTAAGTTCCTGAAGTCTACTGATATTTATTGTCACAAGACCATTATTTGCCTTTTCTGCTAGTTAAATGGTCCTTAATGGTGGAGAGAGCATCTATGAGGTAAGGGGGTAGGTTGTGATGGACATGTATGTCCTATGTCTTTCATGTTCATTAACTCTGGGTGTCATTCAACCTGGAATACTAAAGCCAGCCATAGATGGATCAAATCTAGGGCGGTTCAGAAGGGACCATACGAGATTCGATCCCTCTATGAGCAGGCTGATTGTACCCAAGTTGATCCATCGATTGACTTGGGTACAACCAGCCTCTCAGATTTTTTTTACATGCAATTACTGCTTACTACTACTAGCAGCAATCATCATGTTCTTCCTGCCGGAAAGCCTCCCTGCCAGTAGAACACAATAGCACAGCGGGAGGGAATTGAGAGATTTTCTTTCCTTACACCCATGGTGGAAGGAGAGAAGATCGAATCACCTATAGCTTGCCTGAGACTGAAGTTACAGAACTTATATATATACATATGTATACAGCATCTCACAAAAGTAAGTACACCCCTAACATTTTTGTAAATATTTTATTCTATCTTTTCATGTGACAACACTGAAGAAATTACACTTTGTTACAATGTAAAGTAGTGAGTGTACAGCTTGTATAACAGTGTAAATTTGCTGTCCCCTCAAAATAACTCAACACACAGCCATTAATGTCTAAACCGCTGGCAACAAAAGTGAGTACACCCCTGAGTGAAAGTGCCCAAATTGGGTCCAAAGGGACAACATTTTGTGTGGCCACCATTATTTTCCAGCACTGCCTTAACCCTCTTGGGCATGGAGGTCACCAGAGCTTCACAGGTTGGCACTGGAGTCCTCTTCCCCTCCTCCATGGCGACATCACAGAGCTGATGGATGTTAGAGACCTTGTGCTTCTCTACCTTCCGTTTGAGGAGCCCCACAGATGATCAATAGGGTTTAGGTCTGGAGACATGCTTGGCCAGTCCATCACCTTTACCCTCAGCTTCTTTAGCCAGGCAGTGGTCATGTTGGAGGTGTTTGGGGTCGTTATCATGTTGGAATACTGCCCTGCGGCCCAGTCTCTGAAGGGAGGGGATCATGCTCTGCTTCTCATGTTGGCATTGATGGTTCCCTCAATGAACTGTAGCTCCCCAGTGCTGGCAGGACTCATGCAGCCCCAGACCATGACCCTCCCACCACCATGCTTGACTGTAGGCAAGACACACTTGTCTTTGTACTCCTCACCTGGTTGCCGCGACACACGCTTGATACCATCTGAACCAAATAAGTTTATCTTGGTCTCATCAGACCACAGGACATGGTTCCAGTAATCCATGTCCTTAGTCTGCTTGTCTTCAGCAAACTGTTTGCGGGCTTCCTTGTGCATCATCTTTAGAAGAGGCTTCCTTCTGGGACGACAGCCATGCAGGCCAATTTGATGCAGTGTGTGGCGCATGGTCTGAGCACTGACAGGCTGACCCCCCACCCCTTCAACCTCTGCAGCAATGCTGGAAGCACTCATACGTATATTTCCCAAAGACAACCTCTGGATATGACGCTGAGCACTGCACTCAACTTCTTTGGTTGACCATGGCGAGGCGCTGTTCTGAGTGGAACCTGTCCACACCGCTGTATGGTCTTGGCCACCGTGCTGCAGCTCAGTTTCAAGGTCTTGGCAATCTTCTTTTAGTCTAGGCCATCTTTATGTAGAGCAACAATTTTTTATTCAGAGTTCTTTGCCATGAGGTGCCATGTTCAACTTCCAGTGACCAGTATGAGAGAGTGAGAGCGATAACACCAAATTTAACACACCTGCTCCCCATTCACACCTGATACCTTGTAACACTAAGGAGTCCCATGACACCGGGGAGGAAAAATGGCTAATTGGGCCCAATTTGGGCATTTTCACTTAGGAGTGTATTCACTTTTGTTGCCAGCGGTTTAGACATTAATGGCTGTGTGTTGAGTTATTTTGAGGGGACAGCAAATTTACACTGTTATACAAGCTGTACACTCACTACTTTACATTGTAGCAAAGTGTCATTTCTTCAGTGTTGTCACATGAAAAGATAGAATAAAATATTTACACAAATGTGAGGGGTGTACTCACTTTTGTGAGTTACTGTATATATATATCTATATATAGATATACAGGGTGGGCCATTTATATGGATACACCTTAATAAAATGGGAATGGTTGGTGATATTAACTTCCTGTTTGTGGCACATTAGTATATGTGAGGGGGGAAACTTTTCAAGATGGGTGGTGACCATGGCGGCCATTTTGAAGTCAGCCATTTTGAATCCAACTTTTGTTTTTTCAATAGGAAGAGGGTCACGTGACACATCAAACTTATTGGGAATTTCACAATAAAAACAATGGTGTGCTTGGTTTTAATGTAACTTTATTCTTTCATGAGTTATTTACAAGTTTCTGACCACTTATAAAATGTGTTCAATGTGCTGCCCATTGTGTTGGATTGTCAATGCAACCCTCTTCTCCCACTCTTCACACACTGATAGCAACACCGCAGGAGTAATGCTAGCACAGGCTTCCAGTATCCGTAGTTTCAGGTGCTGGAACTTATGGAACTTATTTGAGAGATAATAAATTCCCAAACATAATGGAATACGAATGAATAAACTGGATGTCCAATGTTATTTTTAATCATAATAATTCCAGGTGTAAGTATTTATTTTAATTAATTAAAAAAGTAACTGTAAGCTAAGTTTATTTTATCTTTTTTCATTTAGATTTCTTTTTGTTAAGATTTTTCAAACATCTTCTCACATTCAATGATAACGAAATCATGAGACGGAGTTTAAAATGGATTGCGGTGTAAAAATGATATCTGTGATTTTATATGATCATTGAGGCACTGCTGAGAGTCTGATGTGTTTCCTCCTTTGATGTCTCCAGTCTAATGTGGTTTTCTTATCAGGACTGTTCTATCAATCTGTGTCTCTCCTTCCTACACCTGTGTCTCATCTGCTCCATGTCTGTGATTATTTAGGGGCTCCACCCATACCAGACGGGGTCGTGGGCAACCGTCTGCATCCATCTACACTAGCTTTGTCTCTTTCAACCTTTGAGTAGGGCCTCCTTCCTTGTCTATCCTAATGAGACCTGTACTGACTTCCATGTCTTGCTCACTTTGTTATGTTGGATTTAGCCTTGGCTTCTGTTCCTGCATGTATCTTGCTCCAAATTATTAAGAAAAGTAAAGCCGGCCATAGATGATGCGATTTCTTTCCTGTAACCATATCCACTGTTGATGGAGGAATCCCGGCAGAGCTATTGTGTTCTCCCTGCGGGGGGGGGGGGGGCCCGGGGAGCCGTCCCTGCTGGGAGAACACAGTGATTGTTGCTATAGCCGCTGGCAATAAACACATGTAAATATCCAGCATGCTGGTTGCACCCACGTACAATCAGCCTGACCATAAATGGATTGAATTTTGGGTGGTCCCTGTTGAATCAGCCAAAATTTGAGCAATTCATGGCCAGCTTAAGGTGAGGACAGCAACCTGGTGTCATAAAAGTCAACATTTATTCAATAAAAGTTTTTGTGTAAGTTTAGAGTCACAGGTGTAGAAAATAGGCAGGCGAAAGAGTGGCCTCATGTGTAGTCCATGTCATTGTTAAATGGGAGCACCATAGCTGTAAGAATAACCTTCCAAGAATCCACTCTTTTCATGGCCAGCTTAAGGTAAGGACAGCAACCTGGTAAGTCAACATTTATTCAATAAAAGTTTTTGTGTAAGTTTAGAGTCACAGGTGTAGAAAATAGGCAGGGGAAAGAGTGGCCTCAAGTGTAGTCCATGTCAATGTTAAATGGGAGCACCATAGCTGTAAGAATAACCTTCCACGAATCCACTCTTTTCATGGCCAGCTTAAGGTAAGGACAGCAACCTGGTAAGTCAACATTTATTCAATAAAAGTTTTTGTGTAAGTTTAGAGTCACAGGTGTAGAAAATAGGCAGGGGAAAGAGTGGCCTCAAGTGTAGTCCATGTCAATGTTAAATGGGAGCACCATAGCTGTAAGAATAACCTTCCAAGAATCCAGTCTTTTCATGGCCAGCTTAAGGTAAGGACAGCAACCTGGTAAGTCAACATTTATTCAATTAAAGTTTTTGTGTAAGTTTAGAGTCACAGGTGTAGAAAATAGGCAGGCGAAAGAGTGGCCTCAAGTGTAGTCCATGTCATTGTTAAATGGGAGCACCATAGCTGTAAGAATAACCTTCCAAGAATCCACTCTTTTCATGGCCAGCTTAAGATAAGAACAGCAACCTGGTAAGTCAACATTTATTCAATAAACGTTTTTGTGTAAGTTCGAGTCACAGGTGTAGAAAATAGGCAGACGAAAGAGTGGCCTCAAGTGTAGTCCATGCCATTGTTAAATGGGAGCACCATAGCTGCAAGAATAACCTTCCAATAATTAACTCTTCAGGTCAGCAGTGGTGGCGTCCTTGTAACTGGGGAACACTGTGTTCTGCATGTTCCACCACCTGGTTGCATGTGCTGCTGTGTGGTATCAAAGGGATGCATTTTGTCAAGGTTGTCCACAAGGGGAGCCCTCAAAACACATTGCCTGGATACAACATGCCAGCACACATGAAGGTAATATGTCTGCAAAACATGGCTTTTGAACACTGTTTCGGGATTATTTTTGCTATCTTCCCTAAGATGCACATTTTGGTGTGGTGCAGAGTCAAATATTCACACATGGCAAGTGTGATAAACTTGTACAGAAGACATGCAGCAACAGTTCACAATAAACCCGGGAGAAAGCCAGCCACCCCACCAGGCATACTCGCGGTTCAGTAGCGTGACAGGAGTAGCTTCCAGCCGGAATGGCAGTGTCTGTTCAGAGGGGACTGAATATGGCCTGGCCCTCTGGTCCCCAGTCAAGAGAATGTCCAGAAGAAATGAGACCCTCCTCGTCAGGAACCTTTTCCTAGCACTACTACTGTCCCTCACAGATGGGGTACCTGTCCCTACTCCATCCACTCTAAAAGCGTGACAAATTCTGGGAGCCAGGGCCTTAAAAGGAATCTGCCTGACCCAAGATGGCCACCTGAGTCACTTGGGGTGGCAGCATCCAATAGGGATAGTTTCCCCAGTGACCCAGGAAACCATAGAGCAGCAATGGGGAACCTTGACACCCCATGTTTTTGGGACTACATTTCCCATGATGCTCAACTACCCTGCAGGGTGCATGAGCATCATGGGAAATGTAGGTCCAAAACATCTGGGGTGCCAAGGTTTGCCATCACTGCCATAGAGGAACCTTGTTCCTCCTGACTTCCCCTTCAGCAACAGGGCCGCTGCAGAGGAGCGCCACCTGCCTTGGAGAAGGTGGACTGCACCTGCCTATATGCATACTTTTTTTCAGTGGGAACGCAGTTCCAGCACCTCCGGCACTAAATATATGTAATGGCAAGCGGTCTATTGTTGCTGGGAAGGTCTATTGTTACTAATGGGATATCTATTGTTGCTGGGGGAGTCAAATGTTGCTGGGAGGGATTTACTGTTGAGGGAGGGGCCTATTGTTTTTAGGGTGGGATCTATTGTTGCCGGGTGGTTTATTGTTGCTGGGGTGTCTTTTTTTTTACTTTCAATACGTTTTTATTAGATTTTCCAACAGGTATGGACAAATAACCCGAGTGTGAAAAGAAAAGAATAAACAGGCGTTTAGTACATCAAGGTAACACAGGTCGAGAAAATAACAATCCAAATGGACCTCATACATCTGAAAATAACATCTTGGTATATTCTCTTTAAGATTTAATGTTATACTCAGGTATAAAAATAGTAGGGTTCAGGTCATGATCCAGGCACCCCAGGTGGGATCAGACTGTACCTCTAGGATCCGACCCCCACCCTTTTTCTGCATGGCTAGGATGGTGTCGAGAGATAGAGGAACCCCATAGGGGGATCACTATATGCGAGGTCCAACGAAATCAACAAAGAAGGAGCAAAGGGGACAGAGAGGTGAGGAAAGAGGTGAGGAAAGAGATAGAGGGACTAGAGGCGGCTCTAGGCTTTGTGAGGCCTTAGGCAAAACCTAGACATGAGGCCCCACTCACGCCCATAATGGAAAAAATAATTCAAGCGATAAAAAAATTAACTTTATAAATTGCATATATTAAGAGCTTCAAAGTGCTGGTGTCAGTACTCTCTATCTCGGTGCTGGTGTCAGTGCCAGTGGTTGTGAGGCCCCTGTGAGTGCAAGGCCTTAGGCGACCGCCTAATTCGCCTAATTAGAGAGCCGCCTCTGAGAGGGATCCTTGGCTGTCAAGGGTTAGGAGAAAGCGGAGGTCCGAGGTAAAACAAAAAAATTAAAAGTCAGCAGCTACACATACAGTAGCTGCTGACTTTTAATAATAGGACACTTACCTGTCCTGGATGTCTGCACCCGCCGCCGATCTTTGGATCAGGGGACGGGTGCAGCCGCCTCCATCATGGGTAAGGGAACCCGGACATGTAATAGTACAGCTTCACGCCCGGCACCTTACTGCGCATGCGCGAGGCTCTGCCGCGCTCTGCTATTGGCCAGGCGGCCAGTAGCAGAGCGAGCAGGGAGGTGGGAGCCGGGCTGCTGACGTCAGCGGCCGCCGGCCAGAGCTCCCGTATGTGTCTAAAGACAGGTGTCCTCTTACCCCTCCCCCCCGAAAGGTGCCAAAGTTGACACCTGAGGGGGGGAGGAATCCAACCAGCGGAAGTTCCACTTTTGATTGGAATTCCACTTTAAGAGAGAAAGGTAAGAGAAAGAAGGTCCAACAAGCCAAGCCTCGGGGTCAAACTGTTTCAATGCTTATCTGAGATCCCCAGGAAAGTGGGGAGGCCCATATAGGTCGCCCAGGGCTCCCAGATGCTGGGGGTGTCTTTTGTTGCTGGGGGGTGTCTATTGTTGCTGGCTGCAGGGCATCTAGTTTACTGCCTCTCTTGTTAACAAATTCTATATAAATTACTTACCACTACAAAATGACACGTGGTTCTGTATTCTGGGGTAGTACTGGGAGGTGTGTAGGAGGTGGAACCAAGGGTCAATGCTCAGAGATGGGTAGGGGGCAGAAAAAAAAGGGTGACTTGGAAGGGGGAGTACCTGCACCTATTCTCATAGAAAAAAAGCCCTGCTTGTAACCATACAAGTTTATCTGTACCTTTGATTGTTCTGGTGAAGGCCAGGTCCTCATGGTCCCTCCGTGACAGCCATTTATCATCAGCTGGCCAAGAACAACCTTCCTAGGATCCACTCAATGAGGGACCTGCTTCAGGACACTGCTTGTAAGTGGGTAACACTGTATTCTGCACCTTACACCTCCTGGTCACAAGTTCTGGCATGTGGTATCAAGGGGACCTGTTTTGTTAAGCCTGTCCAGAGGTGATGGGCAAAAATTCTTGCCGGGATAAAACATGCCAGTGCATATATGAAGGTAACTTGTCTGCAAGCTAAAGCTGTTGAACACTGCGTCAGGCTTATTACTGCTACATAAAAACACACACGGGGCACGTGGCCTAGTGCATTATCCTCTATAAAATGTATTCATTAAAAACAGTAGGTAACATACTCACAAGCACAGGCTTGAATACAGGCATATCAAAATTACCACCATCGTGAGGCTGTCTCGAGATGGTTACGGCTGACGCATTTCGAGGAGCACCTCTTCCTCAGAGCCATCTTATTACTGCTACATGTTTTGTGCACTTGAACTGTTATAGTCTCTGGCCTCCGCTAAGCTGTTAAGCTCTCTTTAGTTGCCTCTAAGGTGTCCGTACTGAAAGTCATACATTGATTGTTCTGGTGAAGACCAGACCCTCCTGGTCCCTGCGCGCCTTTGAAAGCCATTCAGCTGGCTAAGCAATTTATAACTATGTACTTGCTCATTTCCCATACCATTGCTTCTTCTTGCAGTTCTTGTCTTGGCATTAATCCCATACCAGTAATTAAGTTCCTGTACTGGCTTTGATCCCATACTAGTACTTCTGGACCTGTGTTGGATTTCATCCCATAACAATATTTCAGTGCATGTGTTGGCTTTTACATTTTACCAGTACTTTAGTACATGTGTTGGTTTTATTCCCATACCAGTTCTTCAGTCCCTGAGTAGGCTTTGATCCCATACCAGTACTTGTGTTCCTGTGTTGGATTTGATCCCATACCAGCTCTTCAGTCCCTGTATTGGCTTTTATCCCACACTAGTACTTCAGTCCCTGGGTAGATTTTGATCCCATAACAGTACTTTAGTCTCTGCGTTGGCTTTAATCTCATTCCAGTACTTCATTTCGTGAGTAGGGCTTGGTCCCATAGCAGTACTTTAGTTCCTGTGTTGGCTTGATCCCATACTATTACTTCTGTATCTGTGTTGGCTTTCATCCCATACCAGTACTTCAGTACCTGTGTTGGCTTGATCCCATACTACTACTTCCGTAACAGTGTTGGATTTCATTCTATACCAGTACTTCAGTCCCTGTGTTGGCTTTGATCCAATACTAGTTCTTCTGTACCTGTGTTGGCTTTCATCCCATACTAGTACTTCAGCCCCTGGGTAGATTTTTATCCCATACCAGTACTTAAGTCTCCGTGTTGACTTTGATCCCATACTAGTACTTCTGTACCTTTGTTAGCTTTCATCACATACCAGTACTTCAGTCCCTGTGTTGGCTTTGATCCCATACAAGTACTTCAGTGCCTATGTTGGCTTTGATCCCAAATCAGTACTTTATTACCTGTGTTGGCTTTAAACCCATGCCAGCACTTCAGTCCTTCTGTTGGCTTTGAACCCATACCAGTACTTCAGTCCCTGTGTTGGCTTTAATCCCATACCAGTATTTCGGTCCTTCTGTTGGCTTTGATCCCATACCAGTAATTCAGCCCCTTTGTTGCCTTTGATCCTATACCAGAACTTAAGTCCCTGTGTTGTTTTTGATTCCATACTTGATTCCATACTTCAGTTCCTTCATTGGCTTTGACCTACAGCTTGGCTGCCCAGAAGGAACTTCTCCTCCTGAACAAGAGCCCTGCTGCCTCCATTCCCGACTATTTATTTACTCCCCGGCCCCCTACTGGGCATCCATCCCCAAGGATCGGCAGAGACCACTAAAATATTCAGGCTATTGCTCTGTCTCTTCCAGCCCACTACATTTTAGAATCCACCAGAAGACAAGGGGAAGCAGCTGAGCTGCAGCTAATGAAGTCATCACACATTTCTCCATCGATTACAAGATAGCAAAAAATAACTAAATTTACCTAGCCTATCCAGCAACCTATTTAAGAGGATGCTACAAGACCAATAGGGAGGATTGACAAGTAAGGGCAAGCCAGGATCAACTCAATTTTACAGCAAAAGTTGAAAATTGAAAGATTTTCAGCAGCTTTTCATTTTCGTTCTAAAAAAACATTAACCTTATCTTTTGATTATGTATTTTTTTTTAAATGCATGCAAATATTCGGGCATAAAAAAAATAAAAGGCAATTCCTTGATTAGACTGACTTGATTTTCGAATCACTGCTGATTAGATATGGAAATATCAAAATAATATAAGTATATTATTATGTCAGCATGTTAAGTTAGTAAAGTAATCACATCTTTATATCCTGCTATTGGCAACTTAGAAGTAAGCTGCTTCTGTTAAACTTTAAAGCTGAGCTCCAGGCAAGCAATTAAATACATATATGGGTGCTGTTTTACCTGTCAAATGGTTATTGATTATTCAGAAGGTCCCGAGATTTAAACAGTCCTGCCAGACAGCGGAGCCAGGCTAGTGACCTGACTTTCCTCTACTGCAATTAAGCAATAGAGCTAGCTAGGTCACCTCTTCCCCTTTAGCCTTCTGGTGAATGTGAATATAAATGGAAGCCTTACTTGGTGTGGAATCTCCTTGAGGGTTTGAAGGCAGGCATATGCAACATTTGAGGCATTATCTTGAGGAGCAGAAGGAGTCGTTAGCATATTCACCTTCCACCAAAAGAAGGTGCCAGAAAAAGACGTAAACTTAGGATCTTCTAAAAAAAAAAAAGTCAAGGGAGAGATCGAGGAGACTAGGTGCTACCTACTATATGTTTATAGAGCTTCCAGACATGGAGTGATTGAGCTATCAAGGCATTGAGTGAGACAAAAGCTTTATGTGCAATTGAAGATGACCAGCGCAAGCCTGGAAGATAATAAGGAAGAATAGAACTTGCCTCAAATGTAATCCTGGGCACTCTGGAATTCACAATATTTCTAGGTAAACCTGGCTGCTAGGTAGCATAACCAAAACTGAGGAAGGCCAAGACCACCTGCAGATTGGGAGAGATAAATAGTTTGTTTAGAAAATCTGGGACATTTGTCCAACCACATACATTTGCTAATCTCTCTTTGGAGGCCCTTCTAGAAGCAATCTTGGGATCATGATAGGTAAAGCTCTAAAAAGGCAAAATGGCGGGGGGGGGGGGGCTGATGGTATTAACATAGCATGGGAGAAGACGGAGGGTGCTAAAGAATGTTGTGTAGATGGTAGATGGAGAGTTGCCAGAGACTATAGTGGGAGGGGGGAGGCTGGTGGAGAAAACATAGTATGGGTGAAGATGGAGGCTGCTAAAGAATATCTTGTAGATGGTAGATGGAGAGTTGCCAGAGACTATAGTGTAAGTAGCATGGTCAATAGAAGGATTAGTGTCAGAAAACATAATGTGGAGGGAGGGGGGAGGCTGGTGGAGAAAACATAGTATGGGTGAAGATGGAGGCTGTTAGAGAATATTTTGTAGATGGTAGAAGGAGAGTCGCCAGAGACTATACAGGTGGTCCCCGGGTTACAAACAAGATAGGGACTGTAGGTTTGTTCCTAAGTTCAATTTGTTTGTAAGTGGGAACAGGTACATTTTTTAAGTGTAGCTTCAGCCAAAAAAAAACTATTTTTAAGCTTTTTGGATAGCATAGGGAAGGGGTAACACCCTTCTGATGTTTGTTTTGCTGTCTATGTTTCAGTTCAGAAGATTTCACCTCACTTCCTGTCCCAATGATAATTGGATTTTGAAAATTTTGGGTTGTTGTGGAAACAAACCTTGGTGATAAAGCTTCAGTGGAGACCCCTTTCCCCATGATAACCCTTACAGGAGTGAATTTCCCTTCCTAGGGGGAGATTTCCTCTCACTTCCTGTTGGTTCCCTCCGTCTGTAAGTAGGAGTCGTTCGTAAGTCGGATGTTTGTAACTAGGGGGCCGCCTGTAGTGGAAGTAGCATGGTCAATAGAAGAATACGTGCCAGAAAACATAAGGCTGCTAGAGAATGTCTTGTAGATGGTGGAATGAGAGGTGCCAGAGACTATAGTGGAAGTAGCATGGTCAATAGAAGGATACATGCAGGGCCATCTTTAACGCAGGACAAAAGGGGCAGCTGCACCAGGCCCAGTCATTGTTGTGGGGCCCAAAGCAGCTATCCCTTGTGCCCACGCTGCCTGTAAATAGTTGATAAGTGAATTCAGGTGGGCCTAAGAAAATATTTTCCCAGGGTCCAATCAATATTAAAGACAGCCCTGGATACATGCCAGAAAACAAAATGTGGAGGGTTGGTGGAGAAAACATAGTATGGGCGAAGACGGAGGCTGCTAGAGAATGTCTTGTAGACAGTGGAAGGAGAGCTGCCAGAGACTATTGTGGGAGTAGCATGGTCAATAGAAGGATACGTTCCAGAAAACATAATGTGGAGGGTGGAGGGTTGGTGGAGAAAACATAGTATGGGTGAGGAAGGAGGCTTATATTGAATATCATGTAGATGGTGGAAGGAGAGATGCCAGAGACTATAGTGGGAGTAGCATGGTCAATAGAAAGATACGTGCCAGAAAACATAGAGTGGAGGGTTAGTGGAGAAAACATAGTATGGGTGAAGACCGAGGCTGCTAGAAAATGTCTTGTAGATGGTGGAAGGAGAGCTGCCAGAGACTATAGTGGGAGTAACATAGTCAGTAGAAGGATATGTGCTAGAAAACATAATGTGGAGTGGGGGGAGGCTGGAGGAGAAAACCTAGTATGGGTGAACACGGAGTCTACTAGAGAATGTCTTGTAGACGGTGGAAGGGGAGCTGTCAAGGACTATAGTGGAAGAAGCATGGTCAATACATGCCAGAAAGCATAATGTGGAGGGTGGAGGGTTTGTGGAGAAAACATAGTATGGGTGAAGATCAGAGCTGCCTGAGACTATAGTGGAAGTAGCATGGTCAATAGAAGGATACATGCCAGAAAACCTAACGTGGAGTGTTGGCTGAGAAAACATAGTATGGGTGAAGACCAAGGCTGCTAAAGAATGTCTTATAGATGGTAGAAGGAGAGCTGCCAGTGTCTTTAGTGGAAGTAGCATGGTCAATAGAAAGATACATGCCAGAAAACATATGATGGAGGGTTAGCGGAGAAAACATAGTATGGGTGAAGACCGATGCTGCTATAGAATGTCTGGTGGAAGGAGAGCTGCCAGGAACTATAGTTGAAGCAGCATGGTCAATAGAAGGATACATGCCAGAAGACATAATGTGGAGGGGGGGAGCAGCTGGTGGAGAAAGCACAGTATGGGTAGAGATGGAGGATGCTAGAAAATGTCACATAGGCAGTGGAAGGAGAGCTGCCAGAGAAAACAGTGGGAGTAGCGTAGTTAATAGAAGGCTGGTGGAAAAAACATAGTATGGGTGAAAAGGGAGGCTGCTAAAGAATGTCTTGTAAACGGTGGTAGGAGAGTTGCCACAGACTATAGTAGAAGTAGCATGGTCGATAGAAGGATATTTGCCACAAAACATGATGTGGAGGATAGAGGATTAGTGGAGAAATCATAGCATGGGTAGAGATGGAGGCTGCCAAAGAATGTCTTGTAGACGGTGGAAGAAGAGCTGCCAGAGACTATAGTGGGAGTAGCATGGTCAATAGAAGGCTATGTGCCAGAAAATATTGTGGAGGGTTGGTGGAAAAACATAGCATGGGTGAACACTGAGGCTGATACAGAATTTCATGTAGATGGTGGAAGGAGAGCTACATGAAACTATAGTGGGAGTAGCATGGTCAATAGAAGGCTATGTGCCAGAAAACATTGTGGAGGGTTAGTGGAGAAAACATAGCATGGGTGAACACCGAGACTGATACCGAATTTCATGTAGATGGTGGAAGAAGAGCTACTAGAAACTATAGTGGGAGTAGCATGGTCAATAGAAGGCTATGTGCCAGTAAACATTGTGGAGGGTTGGTAGAGAAAACATAGCATGGGTGAAAGCCTAGGCTGATACAGAATTTCATGTAGATGGTGGAAGGAGAGCTACATGAAACTATAGTGGGAGTAGCATGGTCAATAGAAGGCTATGTGCCAGTAAACACTGTGGACGGTTGGTGTAGAAAACATAGTATGGGTGAACGCCGAGGCTGATATAGAATTTCATGTAGATGGTGGAAGGAGAGCTGCTAGAAACTATAGTGGGAGTAGCATGGTCAATAGAAGGCTATGTGCCAGAAAACATTGTGGAAGGTTGGTGGAGAAAACATAGCATGGGTGAACACCGAGGCTGATACCGATTTTCATGTAGATGGTGGAAGGAGAGCTACTAGAAACTATAGTGGGAGTAGCATGGTCAATAGAAGGCTATGTGCCAGTAAACATTGAGGAGGGTTGGTGGAGAAAACATAGCATGGGTGAACACTGAGGCTGATACAGAATTTCATGTAGATGGTGGAAGGAGAGCTACTAGAAACTATAGTGGGAGTAGCATGGTCAATAGCAGGATATGTATGCATGAGGGTTGAGGTTGTAAGAGAAAAATAGTATGGCTGAAGATGGAAGCTGCTAGAAAATGTAATGGACAATATGTAGAGAACTCGTGCACCCCCAATATAAAAATGAGCCACCCCTTCATGTCAAGGCCACACCCCTTCCTATTTAGGACCCACCTTGAAATTTTCCATTGGGGACACTAGTTCTTAGGACTTTGGGGGGGGGGGGGGTCAATGGATTTCCTTAATTTGCAGAGATTCCCTCACACTTTCTTTTTGCCATGGGGTAGCACAGCAACTCATTGGTTGGGGTCTGCCGCTTGTGCCCCTCAGGGCGCCCGGGTCCCCTACATATGTATGGCTTGTTCCCCCTGATGGCGGCCCCGCCCAGCTGCTTTATGGGGGGGTGCCAGACTGATTTGCCTCCCGGCCCAGCCCACCCCATAAGACTGGCGCTACACTAAGAGCGCAAGCCGTCAAGGACTCTTTTTTTGCTGCCCCCCTGCAAAGTGCCGCCCTAGGCCTGTGCCTTGTCGGCCTAGGCCAAGATACAGCATTGGGAGGAGTCTAGCTTATGCAGGGAACAACCACTCTTGCACACCCGATTCAGGGACCCCTGGTAGAGCAGACAGGGAGTCCAAGAGTGCGGCATGGCACGAGGGCTGGATGGTCACTGATGGTAATGTGAGATCCCAGGTGGTCGTGCAGATCAGAAGAGTGGTAGTACAGGCTGGGTCGGCAACTGGCTGGCTGTGCGGTACAAAGGGGTCAGGCAGGAGAATGGTCAAGTTCAAGCAAAGTTCGTTATCGGGCTGGCAGCTGAAGTACTGAGGGATCAGACAATCGGGTGGTCGTGGATAGCCGGGGTCGGTTCAGGCAGATATCAGCAGGTCAGGTCAAGCCGGGTCAAACAGGAAACAGGAAGGGTCACAGGTACTGGAAAACAGGAACGGAGCTGGGGCTCACAGGTACTCAGATGCTGTAGAATGGACAGGGGGTTTAAATAGCACAGTTTGGCTCAGTTTCCGGCGCGTGCACTTGAGCGCACACATGGGCGCTAACGTCCACAAAGGCACCAATTTTCCCTAACAGCGACCCATATCACAAACCCACAGATACTCTACAACTCTACTTTTTGAAAATATTATACTTCCTACACTGCCAACCAAGATCTTCCACAATTAAACATGAAGCTCCCTTCCATATTACCCTTCATATTAAAATTGTGTGTGGGAAAATTCCCATTTTTAGCCATTCCAGGTTGTAAATTCCAACATTAAAGCCTTCTTCTTTTTTTTTTTCCATCCCGTTTTTGCACAATCGCAACCAATATCTTAAATTGCGTAGATTAGTCTTTTTCCTTAATTGTAAACAATCTCCCAGTGGTTTTGATTTGTACTTTCACATGGAACAATAAACTTCACATGGGAGCAATGAACTTCTGCTTTATGTTACCCAAGAGCAGCTCTTTGACACGATGCTGGTCAAGTTCCTCAAGCTCATTTATGTAAAAACTGAAAGAATAATGGATTCCCGAAAAAAAAAAAAAATGAACCAAAAATTTCATGTCTACTTAGAGGTTCCAAGCCAAAGTTAACATTGGAATCGCTGGCAATAGGTTGCTATGTCAACATAATAAAGTGATACTAAAACACACAGAAGCCTCTTTATTTCCTTCAGTTAATATGATCTCAGAAAATAGCTGAGGACGAACTCCATGCAGGGGCCACATGTAGTAAATTAGCCTTGAACTATGAAAATGTCACATAAACAGTTATCTACTAATGATTGTTTTTGTAACATCGAGGGTGAGTGGACCGTGGCCAGACTGCTGAATGCATGGAAAACTGGAACTATATTAAGATACAAGGAGAGAACCTGAAGAGACTCGGATTGAAAGGCCACCGCCGTACCACAATTAAAGAGGTCTAGGCTTAGAGATTGAGGCAGTTGTCTACTTTGATTTAATGCATGATTAGAGCTTGCGGAGGCACGGCATTTGATATTTATCCAACAATTAAAGGAATTGAATATAAATAAAAGTTCATTTATTTGAAGGGTTTTTTTTTTTGTAGCATTCGCATTTGTAACAAGACCAAGTATGAAAGGTCAAAATTAATGTTACTCCATGCCGACGGTTTTGCTTATATAGCAGATAAGGGGGATTTATCCAAATGTTTTTTTAGTTCACTCAACATTTTGGGAGTTTTCATTGAAGTTTTAGAGAAACTCATAAAGAGTTCATTTATTTGTGATCTGTGTTAGTCCAGTGCTAGAAAAACGAGGACCAAGTAATGCAAAAGTGGGCAAAACTTTTTTTATTAACTTACATGGGTCGTTCACATGCTGGGAGAGTAACTCTTCCTCTACAATAGTGGTTTCCAAACTGTGGCCCTTTGCTTGCTTTTACCCAGCCCTTGGGGAACTGTTTTATCCACTGATACCAACAATGGGGCATAATTCCTCCAAATGATACCAAAGATGGGGCACAATTCGTCCCATTAACACCAAAGATGGGGCACAATTCCTCCCATTAGCACCAAAGATGGGGCACAATTCCACCCAATGACACCAATGATGGGGCACAATTCCTCCCATTAACACCAAGGATGGGGCACAATTCCACCCAATGACACCAAAGATGGGGCACAATTCCTCCCATTAGCACCAAAGATGGGGCACAATTCCACCCAATGACACCAATGATGGGGTACAATTCCTCCCATTAACACCAAGGATGGGGCACAATTCCACCCAATGACACAAATGATGGGGTACAATTGCACCCAATGACACCAATGATGGGGCACAATTCCTCCCATTAACACCAAGGATGGGGCACAATTCCTCCCAATGACACCAACACTGGGGCACAATGCCGTCCAATGATGGGGCACAATTCCTTACCATGACACCAACGATGGGGCACAATTCCTTTCAATGACACCGATGATGGGACACAATGCCTTCAAATGATGGGGTACAATTCCTTACCATGACACCAATGATGGGGCACAATTCCTTCCAATGACACCAATGATGGGGCACAATGCCTTCCAATGGTCGGGCACAATTTCTCCCATTAACACCAAGGATTGGGCAGTTAGGAACCACAATTACCCTCTTTAACACGGGCTGGTAACCTTCCGTAACACGGGGTAGTAACC
>BLSH010535245.1:1007084-1026288 GCA_018402905.1 Glandirana rugosa
GCGTGTTTAGTCTAGCCCGTGTCTATGGTTCCTGTAGGTTGTAGGTGCCTCATCCTATCCCTGTCCTTCGGTGCAGTGGGTTTGTGAAGTCCTCCGGAATGGGGTCTATCCCCTTTTCTACTCCCCTAGGCCCATCATAGTGGTTATTGGAAGGCGCATGTGTTAGTAGGGTACTTGGGTTGTATCTTTGTATCTTTTCACTGCCGTCTTTTTCTGACTCATCAGGTAGCTCAGACGGGGAAAAATAAATAAATAAATAAATAAAAAAATAAATAAATAAAAATAAATATATATATAAAAAATGTATTTGGAACAACAGACTATTTTACTGAAAGGGTGGTTGATGAATGGAATAAACTACCAACAGAGGTTGTGAGACAGTCAACAGTAAATGGCTTTAAACATGCTTGGGATAAACATAAATCCATAGTCAGACAACAAGGTTTATGTAAAAAATATATATATAAATAAAAATAAATAAATAAAAAAATAAATAAATAAATAAATAAAAAGGGGCAGACTCGATGGACTACTCAGTCTTTTTCTGCCGTCACTTTTCTATGTTTCTATGTTGGGTTCATGGGATGATTGTGTACGCGGAAGGTTATTGGTGATACTACCCGGATCCCCTCATCTTTTCCCCTATCTGGGGTAAGGCCTCCTGAAGTGTTTGGGTGACGTGGCTTCCTGTCCCTATCCTACTCCGTGGATGTTGGATGTCCTTGGTATCTGTGCCCGATCTGATTTGTGCGCATTTAACCAGATACATCTGGTAAGAGTACCTCATCCATATCTGGTGGCGGTTTCACTTTGCATGTTGGTGGATTATTTCTGCACATTGCTTACGTTCAAATATCTGTGGACTTTTCTCTTCCCAAGATTGTACACACTTACTATTTATTATCTGGACTAAGACAGTCCCTGAACGGTGGACGAACTCATAGTTTATCATAATTTATGTTATAGGGTGGTTGCAACATCATCCTATGGTTTATGGGTATTTATGTCCATGCATTTTATGCATTTATCACTTTAATCAGTGGTTGTACTGTAATTTATGTACATAAGCGCTGCACATTTTTTGATGTATGTTTTGAGTTCAGTATACGTTAGCGCTGATTGTGCTGGCTGCTCACAAATTTATTGGGTAGCGCGATATTTTATCTACTTTATGGTACAGGAGATAGTCAGGGACTGCGGACATAGTACAAGAGACGGTCAGAGACTGCAGGCATGGTACAAGAGATGGTCAGAGACTGCAGACATGATACAGGAGACGGTCAGAGACTGCAGACATGGTACATGAGACGGTCAGAGACTGCAGACATAGTACAGGAGATGGTCAGAGACTGCAGACATAGTACAGGAGACGGTCAGAGACTGCTGACATAGTACAGGAGACGGTCAGAGACTGCAGACATGGTACAGGAGATGGTCAGAGACTGCAGACATGGTACAGGAGATGGTCAGAGACTGCGGACATGGTACAGGAGACGGTCAGAGACTGCAGACATGGTACAGGAGATGGTCAGAGACTGCGGACATAGCACAGTAGACGGTCAGAGACTGTGGACATGGTACAGGAGACAGTCAGAGACCGCAGACATAGTATAGGAGATGGTCAGAGACTGCAGACATAGTACAGGAGATGGTCAGAGACTGCAGATATGGTACAGGAGATGGTCAGAGACTGCAGACATAGTACAGGAGGTGGTCAGAAACTGCAGACATAGTACAGGAGATGGTCAGAGACTGCAGACATAGTACAGGAGATGGTCAGAGACTGCAGACATAGTACAGGAGATGGTCAGAAACTGTGGACATAGCACAGTAGACGGTCAGAGACTGCATACATAGCCCAAGAGGATAAGGAGCTAGTGGGGAACCCCCAATTGGATCCCTGATTCCAGGGTAGGGCAACAGCCCCCCCTTGCCCCTACCTGTGGATGCCCATGCCTTTAAGGCACTCCATCCAGTGTTACACGCAATCCTGTTAAACCTACTATTCATTTTGTTGTACTGCACCCCAGATCAGACAGGGCTGATCCAATGCAGAGAATCCCATGATAATGGCTCATTCAAGATCCATAGGCTGATCATCATGCGACTCCCATATAATCAGTCCAGCAGCTGAACTACAATGAAAGTGCTATGCAATTCTGAGCGTATTCCCTTCTCTGTGTTACTCGATCAGCACAAATGGTATTTAAATCAGGAATGTCGCTCGTTTTTATGAGGCTGATTTTGGCAATCCCCACTTTTTAACACACTGCTATGGTGCAATAAAAATCATTAATAATGCTATTAATAATTACAATAATAAAGATAGTGTGACGGGGATTAGGGCAAGCCGAGAGCAGAATTCTGCGATTTCTGGTAAAGTGCGTGAACCTATTTTTCATGATGTTTGGCGTCATGCCTCATTGTGTACGGCTTTCTTCAAAGAGAATTACACTTTTGTTCAAAAAAAAAAAAAAAATGATAACATATAAAATTGCTACATGAGCAATTGTAATTGTAATTTATTGTTAATAAAAATGACTTTTCCATTTCAATCTGAATTTGCAGAAGTTTTCTAAAGCTGGCAAAGAAATTCAATGCAATATGGCAACCTGGAGGCGCTCTGTACCCAGTTGGCATAGGGAACGCCCCCAGATATGTCACTTCCTGCTTGTGTGATTGGCTCACTGATTTTCCCAGAAGTCTGCACTAAGATACAAGCCAAATTTTAGGCACCTCCTGCAATAATAATTTCATTGTTTGTAAGTTAACTGCTTCTGAAGGGATCCAGACACTACAACTTTTCCTCATTACAATATTAAAAATGCATCAGGTTCTTATAATGAACCAGGCCCTTCCCATTCAGGAAGCAGTCCGGAATAGATAGAGCGGAACAAACAACTTCTTCAGAAAAGAAAAAGGTAGGAATCTGCCACTTTACCCACTTCAATACCGGGCACTCCCCCCCCCCCTTCCTGCCCAGACCAGTTTTCAGCTTTCAGTGCTGTTGCACTTTGAATGAGAATTGCGCGGTCGTGCGACGCTGCACCCAAACAAGGTTTTTTGCGCTACAAATAAAAAAAGACCTAAAATTTTGAATAAAAAGTTTTTCTCTGTTTCTGTTACAAAGCTTTGTAAATAAGTATGTTTTCTCCTTCACTGATTGGCACTGATGAGACAGCACTAATGAGCTGACACTGATGCTGATGAGGAGGCACTTATATGCAGCACTCATGGGCACTGATAGGCGGCACTGATAAGCAGCACTGATGGGCACTGATAGGTGGTACTGATATGCAGCACTGATGGGCACTGATAGGTGGCACTGATAAGCAGCACTGATGGGCACTGATAGGTGGCACTGATCAGCATCACTGATGGCACTGATAGGTGGCATTGATAAGCAGTGCTGACAGGCACTGATAAGTGGCACTGATATGCAGCACTGATGGGCACTGATAGGTGGCACTGATATGCAGCACTGATGGGCACTGATAAGTGGCACTGATAAGCAGCACTGACGGGCACTGATAGGTGGCACTGATATGCAGCACTGATGGGCGCTGATGAGGCAGCACTGATGAGATTGCACTGACGGGCACTGATGATGAGGTTTTATATGCAGCACTGATGGGCACTGATAGGTAGCACTGACAGGTACTGATAAGTGGCACCAATAAGCAGCACTGATGGGCACTGATAAGCAGCACTGATGGGCACTGATAAGCAGCACTGATGGACACTGATAGGTGGCACTGATATGCATCACTGGTGGGCACTGATAGGCAGCACTGATAAGCAGCACTGGCGGGCACTGATAGGTCAGGGTGGGCTTCCTGATCAGCTCCCTGGTGGTCCTGGGTGGGCTTTCCCTGGTGGTCCCTGGGTGGCGATCCTAGGGGGGGCTGCACTGATAAACAATCAGCACAGACCCCCCCCTGTCAGGAGAGCCACCGATCGGCTCTCCTCTACTCATGTCTGCAGACGCAAGTTGAGGAAAAGCCGTCAAACGGCTCTTCCTGTTTACACTGTGGCCAGCTGTGATTGGTCACAGCTGATCACATGGTAAAGAGCTGCCGATGAAAGCTCTTTACCGAAAACGGTAATGCGGTGGGTCAGACTGACCCCCCACACCACCGATCACCACAATGCACGCCCCCACGGGCGCGCGATCGTGGGTTATCCCGAAAGACGTCAATAGACGCTCGGAAAGATAGTGAATCCCTATAAAATAACAATAAAAAAAATACACAAATGAATCTAATCCAACCAATAAAAAAAGAAAAAAGTAATGTAAAACCTCCATATGCACAACCCTATGCCCACAGTTGATCCAGAGGAAGGCAGAAAAACTACAATAAAGTATGGTCCAATTTACTCCAATGGGAGAAAAAAAATTTATGATCCCCCAGGAGGCAGCATCACTTCCTGTTACAGACTGACAATGCTATGCCACAGCCTTTCCATTAGCAGCAGTCTTGTCAACCCGCCATGTTCGCTCCTTCAGTTTGCCGCTGGGCTACATATCAGAAATGGCAACCCAACGGCCAACTGAAAGAGTGCAGATGACAGGCTGACAACACTGTCACTAAGGGTGAGGCAGTGGCTTCAGCCTGCGACAAGGTTTACATACACTTTAATTCAAACAATAAATAGGAGGCATATAAATATCTGGGACTTTAGAAACAGAAAAACTGAAAACTGTATCATATACATACCGCAGCTTTCCTTTCCTGGCGCCAACCCATGGCAGCATACATGTGGTAATAGGCAGCAATGTTGGCTCCAGGAAAACAAAAATTTGTATCAAATGCTTACCATAATTTTCCTTTTCTGGCACCAATCTTTGGCAACATACATGTTGCAGTATGCTGCCATGTTGGCCCCAGGAAAACAGGAAATTGTGTCAAATAGTACATTTCCTTGTCTTGTGCCAATCTATGGCAGCATACCTGTGGCAGTATTCTGCCATGTTGGCAGCAGGAAAATGGAAAATTGCACTAAATACTTACTGTAATTTTCCTTTCCTGGTGCCAATCCATGACAGCATACCTGTGGCAGTATTCTGCCATGTTGACACAAGAGAAATTTAAATTTGTATGAAATATTTACCATAATGTTTCTTTCCTGGTGCCAATCTATGGAAAGATACCTGTGGAAGTATGCTGCTATGTTGGCACCAGGAAAGTGTAAAATTGTTTCAAATGCTTACCATAATTATCAATCCTTGGCAACATACATGTTGTAGTATGCCACCATGTTGGCTCCAGGAAAACAGGAAATTGTGTCAAATACTTACCGTAATTTTCCTTGTCCTTGTGCCAATCTATGGCAGCATACCTGTGGCAGTATTCTGCCAAGTTGGCACCAGGAAAATGCAAAGTTGTACTAAATACTTACTGTAAATTAACTTTCCTGGTGCCAATCCATGACAGCATGCATGTTGCAGTAGTTTGCCAATTTGGGACCAGGAAAATTGAAAATTGTACTAAATACTTAGTGTGTTTTTTCTTTACTGGTGCCAATCCATGACAGCATGCATGTGGCAGGATTCTGCCAAGTTGGCACCAGGAAAATTGATAATTGCACTAAATACTTACTGTAATTTTCCTTTACTGGTGCCAATCCATGACAGCATGTATGTGGCAGTATTCTGCCATGTTGGCACAAGCAATATTGAAAATGGTATCAAATACTTATCGTAATTTTTCTTTCCTGGTGCCAATCCATGGAAGGATACCTGTGGAAGTATGCTGATATGTTGGCACCAGGTAAGTGTAAAATTGTTTCAAATACTTACCGTAATTTTCTTTTCCTGGTGCCAATCCATTGCAGATTACACGTGGCAGTATGCTGCCATGTTGGTGCCAGAGAAAATTATATTAAATACACACCAAAATTTCCTTTCCTGGTGCCAATCCATGGAAGCACCCATGTGGTTATATGCTGCCATGTTGCTTCCATGAAAACAGGATATTGTATTACATACTTACTGTGATCTTCCTTTCCTGGCACCAATCCATGGCATCATGTATGTGGTAGTGTGCTGCCATGTTGGTGCCAGGAAAATGAAAAATTGTATCAAATACTTACTGTAATTTTCCTTTACTGGCGCCAAGCCATGGTAGCATACTACCAAATGTATTCTGCCATGTTGGTGCCAGGAAATATCTTTTCAGAGGTAATGCTTATTGGAAAGGAAGAAGGGGCATGGGCAACTATGGAATGCTTTCAACATTACAGAGCAAGTCCAGTTGAATGTGACCAAGTCACTACTAGATATTCTATATTATATTTTTATCGTAATTTTCCTTTCCTGGCACCAAGCCATGGGAGCATACTACCAAATGTATGCTGCCATGTTGGTGCCAGGAAAACATAAAATTGTGTCAAATACTTACCTTAATTTTCCTTTCTTGATTATTTTTCTTTCCTGGGCCAATCCATGGAAGGATATCTGCGGTAGTATGCTGTCATGTTGGCACCAGGAAAGTGTAAATTGTTTCAAATACTTACCGTAATTTTCCTTTCCTTGAGCCAATCTATGGCAGCATACATGTGGTTATAGGCAGCAACAGTGATGCCAGGAAAACAGAAAATTGCATCAAATACTTACAGTAATTTTATTTTCCTGGTGCCAATCCATTGTAGATTACATGTGGCAGTGTGTTGCCATGTTGGTGCCAGGAAAATTATATTAAATACACTCCAAATTTTCCTTTCCTGGTGCCAATCCATGGAAGCACACATGTGGTTATATGCTGCCATGTTGCTTCCAGGAAAACAGAAAATTGTATTAAATACTTACTGTGATCTTCGTTTCCTTGCACCAATCCATGGCAACATGCATGATGGTGTCAGGAAAATGGAAAATTGTATCAAATACTTACCGTAAATTTCCTTTCCTGGCGCCAAGCCATGGGAGCATACTACCAAATGTATGCTGCCATGTTGGCGCCAGGAAAATAGAAACTGGTGTCAAATACTTACCTTAATTTTCCTTTCTTTTGCCAATCTAAGGAAGCATGCATGTGGCAGTATTCTGCCAAGTTGGCATGAGTAAAATTGAAAATTGTATCAAATACTTATTGCAATTTTTCTTTCCTGGTGCCAGTCCATGCAGATTACACGTGGCAGTGTGTTGCCATGTTGGTGCCAGGAATATTGTGTCAAATACATACCAAATTTTCCTTTCCTGGTGCCAATCCGTGGAAGCATACACATGGTAATATGCTGCCATGTTGGCACCAGGAAAACTGAAAAAGATATCAAATAATTACCACAATTTTTGTTTCTTGGCTACAATCCATGGCAGCGTGCGTGGTAGTATGCTGCCATATTAGTGCCAGGAAAATGGAAAGTTGCATCAAATACTTACCGTAATTTTCCTTTCCTGGCACCAAGCCATGGCGGCATACATGTGGTAATATGCTGCCATGATGGTGCCAGGAAAATGGAAAGTTGCATCAAATGCTTACCGTAATTTTCCTTTCCTGACACAAAGCCATGGCGGCATACATGTGGTAATATGCTGCCATGATGGTGCCAGGAAAATGGAAAGTTGCATCAAATACTTACCGTAATTTTCCTTTCCTGGCACCAAGCCATGGTTGCATACATGTGGTAATATGCTGCAATGATGGTGCGAAGAAAATGGAAAGTTGCATCAAATACTAACCCTAATTTTCCTTTCCTGGCACCAAGCCATGGGAGCATCCTACCAAACGTATGCTGCCACGTTGGTGCCAGGGAATATCTTTTCAGCAGTAATGCTTATTGGAAAGGAAGAAGGGGCTTGGACAACTACGGAATGCCTTCAACATTACAGAGCAAGTCCAGTTGAATGTGACCAAGTTACTACTAGATATTCCAGGTGTGAGATACAAGCATACTAATGGGTGCACCGGTAACTCCAGGTCACACCTGGCTACCCCTACGTGACTCATTGACTGTGATAGACTGCATTGTCTTTCTTACTATAATCTTATGCACTCTCAGCCATAAGTATGAGAAAATGTGCCGTTGCCATAGGCAGGAATAGCTGGATGTGTGCCTAGTGATTCACAGGTGTGGAGAGCTCTGCAGAGGGTGGACAAATGAGTCACATGCATTAAGGTCTCATTCAGGAAAACAGATTTACCTTGCAGGGTTAGCTTACCGGTCTACACTTCTGCGGCAGCGAGACAGATGTTCCTGAATGAATGATGGTCTATATATCTCTATTGGGGGAGCATTGGAAAATACATCGGCACGCTCAGGAGTTGAGCCTGAATGACAGCTCCTTTCATCGATAGACCTTGATGGGAAGTCTGGTGCAGAGCAATCAGCTCACCGTTCATTTGAATGAGCCTGAAGCACAAGCTGAGCTCCAGCCAGCTACCCAGCTACCAATAAAAATGCAATTAGGGTGCCCCATACCCCTGTATACTAATGAATTACTAACATTTATTCTGGGGGGGGGGGGTTACTGTGATGAGCCCATTTACCACTGACAGGGGTGCTTGCAATGATCAGCTTTTATTCATTCATGTAAAAAGTTCAGCTTCAATTCGTTAGTGTACCTAAATCAGCTAGTCCATCTAACACTCCCCTATATATTTACATATACTGTATGTGTGGCCAGCTGAGGAACCGGTTTGTGCCTGCACCCCCCACCCCTCCTGGCAGCAGATGCTTTGAGCCAATTTGAGGTCCAGGGAAATTGTAATTCGGCCGCAATGGACCATGGGACATGTAGTCCTTGTCATGCTTCTTATATTCCCTTGTTAATTGCTGAATATGTTATGGTATGTGAAGTGGATTGTAATGTCGCCATCTAGTGGCTCTTTTGCATACTCAGTATCTGTAAATAATTTACTGCAGTTAGACACTTTGTTCCTTGAAAGCCACCATAGTTTTCCCATCATTTCAATGGTCTTAACAATGAGGTCTTAGAGACAGCGCCCAGTATCCATCTTATTCTCATCCATGCATCATCTCCAGAGGACTCCACACCTTCAGCTGCAAATCTGTTGTTAGCCTTACGGAAACATTGCCGGTATGTTTAAAGCGGAGTTCTACCCAGAATTTTTTTTTTTTTTGGCATCCACTCTTAATACTAAATAAATGTAACCTTTTGTTTCCTTACTTTCAAACCGCCTAGTAATTACATTTATTTTTTACTCACAATTTCATTTCTCTCACTGCTGGACTTTTCCATTTTAGGTGAGGGCACCTGAAGCCCATCCGTAGTCTCCTGGCATCTCTTCCTGAAAGAAGTGCATGGTGGGTAACCATCATGCACTCCTCGATCTCGGTCCGCCTTAAATCGCGTCATTTCCTGTCTGGAAATCACACGATTTTACAGTACAGGGAAGCCCACTGACTCCTGGGAAATGATGAGTCACATCTCCCAGGAGGCCAGGGGAAGCAGGAAGTGAGGAGAAGAGCCTAGGACCTAAAAGGGGCAAATTACAGAGACCACCTAGCAACAAGCGACTTAGGGTGAGCATAAAAAAATTTTTCCTTCAAAGTTAAGTTTATATAGGCAAAGGACTTGAATGATGTAAAAAATAATTTCTGGGTGGAACTCTGCTTTAACCACTTCAGCCCCGGAAGGATTTCCAGCTTTAGGACCGGAGCCCTTTTTGCGATTCGGCACTGCGTCGCTTTAACTGAGAATTGCGCGGTCGTGCGACGTTGTACCCAAAAGAAATTTGCGTCCTTTTTTTCCCACAAATAGAGCTTTCTTTTGGTGGTATTTGATCCCCTCTGCGTCATTTCTGATCGCCGCTATAAACAAAAGAAGAGCGACAATTTTGCAAAAAAACCCAAATTTCTTACTTTTTGCTAAAATACAAATCCAAAAAAAAAATATAAAAAAACATTTTTTTCCCCGTTTTTGGCCGATTTATATTCTTCCTCATATTTGTAATAAAAAAAAATCGCAATCGGCGTTTATTGATTGGTTTGCTCAAAAGTGGTCGCGTTTACGGATGATGAGAATTCATTTTTGGGGTTTTTATTTTTTTTATTTTTTTACTATTAATGGCGGCGATCTGCGATTTTTAGCGGTACTGCGATATTTCAGCGGACATGTCGGACCATTTTGACACTTTTTTGGGACCATTGGCATTTATACAGCGATCAGTGCTATAAAAATGCATTGATTACTGTGTAAATGCCATTGGCAGTGAAGGGGTTAACCTGCAGGGGGATACTCTAAGGGTTAACAGTGTTCCCTGGGCGTGTTCTAACTGTATGGGGGCTGCCCTAGCTGGGGAAGGGAAGTGGTCACAGTCTCCATGTAGAGGAAGGCTGTGATCACAGCCCTTCCCCCCTCACAGAACGGAGGTCCGTGTTTACTTACACGGACCTCCGTTCCTTCACTCCGGGGGGGGGCATCGCGGGTGGCCGGCGGAGATCGACTCCGCCGCACCCGCTCCCTGGCCCCCCCGGACACAGTGAGCGCGCGGGCGTGCCTCCGGCGGCGTGTGTGCGATTCGCCTTACAGAGCCACTTTGCCGCCGTCAAATGCCGATCGGCGGTCGGCAAGTGGTTAAAACCCCTTTCCCTAGCTAGACTAGTGTTTCAGGACTGTATATTTTGTATATTGTATATACTAATTGTATGTCATTTCCTTTATGTTTTAGTTTTACTCTAACTTCCCTGCATTAAAATTTGAAAGAAGGACCTCACGCTTGCCTTAATGAGTTGTTAAGGAAGGAGAGTTAGCTGTCTGTCTAATTATACCTCAGCCACGTGTAGCAAGGGCAGAACAGTCCTGGAAGGAGAGCTGTTCAATGGAGGCTAATGGGCAGAAAACTTCAATGCCCACAATTCCCTAACACACAGGGGAGGATAAGGGAGACTTTTCCCAGGCTTTGAGGAGGACATTAGGTGTCTTATGTGCAGGGAAAGTATGGATCTTGTCCTGGGTTCTGTGTCTACAGAGGCAGAGGACTGAGCCACAGACAGGTCCTGCTCTGTGGGAGGCCGGAGTGCCATCGCTGAGCGTGTGAGGACCAGAGCTGAGAACTGAGCCTCTGAAAGTTCTTTTGCTGTGCCGAGAGCTGAAGGAACCTGTTACTGTGCACATGCCTACAGCAAGGGAGATCTGGTGAGAGTCTGAGTGCTGGGACTGAGCCTTGTGAGGCCAGACTGCTATCACTGAGCCTGTGAGGACCAGAGCTGAGAACTGAGCCACTTAAAGTTCTTCTGCTGTGCTGAGAGCTGAAGGGACCTGTTACTGTGCACGTGCCTACAGCAAGGGAGAACTGGTGAGATTCTGAGTGCTGGGACTGAGCCTTGTGAGGCCAGACTGCTATCACTCAGCCTGTGAGGACCAGAGCTGAGAACTGAGCCACTGAAAGTTCTTCTGCTGTGCTGAGAGCTGAAGGAACCTGTTACTGTGCACATGCCTACAGCAAGGGAGATCTGGTGAGAGTCTGAGTGCTGGGACTGAGCCTTGTGAGGCCAGACTGCTATCACTGAGCCTGTGAGGACCAGAGCTGAGAACTGAGCCACTTAAAGTTCTTCTGCTGTGCTGAGAGCTGAAGGGACCTGTTACTGTGCACGTGCCTACAGCAAGGGAGAACTGGTGAGATTCTGAGTGCTGGGACTGAGCCTTGTGAGGCCAGACTGCTATCACTCAGCCTGTGAGGACCAGAGCTGAGAACTGAGCCACTGAAAGTTCTTCTGCTGTGCTGAGAGCTGAAGGAACCTGTTACTGTGCACATGCCTACAGCAAGGGAGATCTGGTGAGAGTCTGAGTGCTGGGACTGAGCCTTGTGAGGCCAGACTGCTATCACTGAGCCTGTGAGGACCAGAGCTGAGAACTGAGCCACTTAAAGTTCTTCTGCTGTGCTGAGAGCTGAAGGGACCTGTTACTGTGCACGTGCCTACAGCAAGGGAGAACTGGTGAGATTCTGAGTGCTGGGACTGAGCCTTGTGAGGCCAGACTGCTATCACTCAGCCTGTGAGGACCAGAGCTGAGAACTGAGCCACTGAAAGTTCTTCTGCTGTGCTGAGAGCTGAAGGGACCTGTTACTGTGCATGTGCCTACAGCAAGGAAGAACTGGTGAGAGTGTGAGTGCTGGGACTGAGCCTTGTGAGGCCAGACTGCCATCGCTGAGCCTGTGAGGACCAGAGCTGAGAACTGAGCCACTGAAAGTTCTTCTGCTGTGCTGAGAGCTGAAGGGACCTGTAACTGTGCGCGTGCCTACAGCAAGGGAGATCTGGTGAGAGTCTGAGTGCTGGGACTGAGCCTTGTGATGACCTGATCGTGAGGACCAAGCTACTGCAGATCAGATTCCTGAGGACAGCAGACTGTTAAGAGTCCAAGAAGGTTTACTGTATGCCAGGGCTGGTGAACGGATTTGACTGTAGTTACTTCACCTCTGTTTATGTCAGGGCTCCGGATCGTCACCGTGGCCGCATGGGCATGTGCGCGTGGGTTTATACAGGAGTCTCCCTGATGGATCGCCGGCACATGCTCATGCGCGGGAGTGCACGCCCATGCTAGTGTGCTTTGCCACCCATAGGCATTTAAAGGGACAGCAACTGCACTAGTGCAGTGCTGTCTGATCTGCAGCTTTACCCCCCGTCTTATCCTGGACCTGCTGATGCCTGATTTACCTAAAGTGACTCGGCCTGTCTGACTATCCTGCCTTCTCTTATCCTGAAACGGCTTGCCTTGACTTTGCACATATCTGTTGCCGAATCCTGCCTGTTTACCGATTACTCTTTGCCTGCCATTTGCCATATATGCCTGCTTGTGTTTGACCCAGCTTATCTCACCCTGCTTCAGTCTGTATCTGCATCCAGTTCCTGGGGTCGCTGACCTGCATCTGCCTCATCTGCTGGCTACTGACTTCTACCAGTTCATCCAGGAGTCAGCATCCAAGGTAGGCACTCCTACCTCGCTGCGCTCTTGAAACCACTGTCACCACTCCAGTGGGTTCAGAGCCAGGGCTGTATGAGAGGTCTCCTCCTACAAGAGATAGGCTCTGCTACAAGGTATGTGACAGTTTAGCAGCTCATTGCCAGAGAAGACTGCCCTTTACTTAGCAGCCCCAACAGATTTCACTGCATGACAGTAAATTAAGTGCACCAGAAGGGGCCCCAATGTTAGCCGGCTTAAGTCTGCAAATTAGACACCAAATACTATACAATCACATTCCAGAGGTTATCTGCTCAGGAAACATCCACATACCCACACCCAGGGGTAAAATTTTGGAGTGCACTCCAGGACTCTTTGTGGTTTCTCTTAGTGCCATTTATTTTGCTCACTGTTAATGTAGGTTTTATTAACTCTGTGCATACCATTTTTTTGGTTTAGCATTATTGCAGTCTAAGTTATTGCCATATTTGAGACTAGTATTAAGATCAGCTATTCTAACACATTCTAATATATTCTCTGACCTGTTTATTTGTTGGTGCATTGCGTTCATCTTCGCCTTGCCATAATATACTGACCATCTACCATCAAGCAATCTGTGGCTTATTTCATGTATGTCAAAATACCATAGTAGTATACTAACACTTACTGTAGGTTATGCAGGTGTGTGCAACCTTCGGCCTTTTGGCAAAGATCAAGTGTAGTATCTGTTCTTATCAGTGTCCAATAGGGGTGCTCTGCCATCTTTCTGACCTTTTGGCAAGAAAGACTGGCTGTATAGTACCTCTGCTGGTATGATGGGGCCCCAAGGAGAATTACTGGTAGCTGAGGAATCCAAATGAGCGTGCACCACGTAAGGTGTAGGTCCGTAGTACTCCTTTGGTGCATAGGGTTCCAAGGAGCCCGGTGCCACCTTATCTGAATGGTGCTACCTGGTCTGGCCATAGGCTGGGAAGGCAGAGAGCCCATGGTGTCAGTGCCCCCCTGGGAGTTAGTCACCATAGGAATGTTCATTAGAATCCTCTTGGGTGTAGGAAACACTGTGAGAACGAGCACTTGGCCGCGTTACCCGTTGCTTTTTCTGCACAGCGTCTCCTTCGGCTAGGAATTTTGGCTAAGTCTGGGAAATTTTTGTTACCAGGCCATAAGGCCATACAATGCACCCACACTGGCACTTTTTCTACACAAGTTTGTAATTTTGCACTTTTGTATCTGTTTCTTTTCATTTGGATGAAGAGTGTGGGTCCTTGGGCCTACCATGAAGTCTAGGGGGAGGATGTGTGCCCATCAGGTATCGCTTCTCGGCCTTTTGACTAAGATCAAGTGTAGTATCTGTACTTTTCAGTTTATGGGAAGGAGAATGCGGTGCCTCTTGTTGAGTGAGAGTGCTGGTTAGTATCCCTTCTGATGTAATTAGGTATAGAACGGTAGGAGGGTTCCTTTTCCTTCCGGGTTGATTCTGGCTTGTCCCCGGTTAATGACAGGGCTCTCCCTAATTTCTAATGCATTCCTGGTAGGGATGGGGCTGCGCTTGTCTGGCCGTGGGTCATGCTGGGAAATAAGCCCTTAATGCATGTGCCCCTGGAGAGGCAGTCCAAGGGTGCAGTGATTCTCACGATGAGGGAGATCACCTTGGATTTTTGTCACCATGGCCACTGCACCCTTTACACGCTTGTTTTGCACCTGCCTCTAGGGCCGGGCTTTTTAGCTAGGACCAGAGGAATTTTCATAAATATATTTATCCACTTCCCCTCACCCTTTTTTTATGTGTGTTTGTCACTGCACTTTTTTGCACAGCATGGTATGCACTTCCCGATTAGTAGGGCAAATATGTCAAACGCAAGGCCCGCAGGCCGAATGCGGCCCTCCAGGCCTTGTCATGTGGCCCTCGCACCCAGTCTTGCAGCCGAAATGTGTCAGAACTCCATTTTGCCACCTCCAACTTTCACCCTCCGCTTCCGCTCCCTGCAGGGTGAGACAAAGCCACCTACAAAGGGAGGTAGTAGAGCCAGGCAAGGTAGGAGAGAGATGCAAGGATGCTTCAGTGAGGGGGTTGGTGTTGCACATTGTGCATAGCGCACCCCTAAACCCTGCATTCTGTACACAGCACGTCCCTGAACTTTGTATGTAATGCACTCCTGAACTCTGCACTCTGTACATAGCATAAACCTCGGTTCTGCACTCTGTACATAACGTCCTCTTGAACCCAGCACTTTTTACGTATCGCACCCCAGATACAACCGGCCCTTTTAGGGCAACCATACAGCTAATGCGGCCCTCGATGAAATGGAGTTTAACACCCCTGGTGTAGGGTGTCCTGAAAGTCTTTGGGTAGAGGGCACGTGAACTTTTGGTCAGGTTCTCCCCCTTCCATGGGGCGGTCTCGGCAGGCCTACCGAAGAAAGGGGTCCACCTGGTTTCGGACGGGTGGACCAATGAGTACCCCAGTCCCTGTTAGAAACCTTGCACCCCGGGGGACCAGGGCAAGGGTTCTTTCTCTTCAGAGGTGGACCATGTGTACACCCTGTGCACTTTTTTGTGTCTCACTTTTGTGTGCTCACTTTTTTATGCACTGGGTGTTAACTTGTGTGAGTGTGTTTCACTAGATCGCGAGACAAACTTAAAAAAAAAAAAAGTGTGGCCATCAGGTTTCTTCCCCCACTGAAGGGGGTCTCTCTTCGGGATAGCCCCTCAACCTGTAATCTGTGGTTGGCTTTGGGTGACCATGAAGAGAGGGGTCTGTCATGCCTTTTGGCTCCATGGACCATGAGTGTACCTTGTCCCTGTCAGGAGTCTTGTGCCTCAAGGGGGCAGGGTAGGGTCCTACTTCTTCAGGAGATGGACTAGAGACACACACTTAGATGCACTTTTTTGTGTGTGTTTTTTCACACGCACTTGTAGCGATCTCCCTGACCTCAGGAGGCCTGATGGCGACCTCCAGAGTCAGGGATAGCTGTTATTCCTCCTCAGGGTGCAGGTTACTAGGCATAGTGGGTGTAGTGCAAAATGGAATGATGGGCACCAGTCACTTTTTTGTAAAAATGAACAAAAAGAGTTTTATTTCTCTTAAAAGGAACAAGGGAGAGAGGGTTAGGGCACAGGACACCCTTAGGCAAATGCGATGGCAAATTAGCAGATTCCGCAGACAAAAATAGAAATAGGCAGACAGCAATACAGAAAAAAGACCTTTAAGCTGAATGCAGCAATCTATATCTTTGTAGCAACCGCTGTCTCCTATAGCAACACTTCACTCTCAATATCTCACTGTAGATCTGTACACGTAACTTGCAGTATCCCATTGTAGATCTTCACAAATCTCCCCATCTTTCCCTAGACTTTTGGGACTCCTAGCCACCCGCTGGATCCCCTAAGCTCTTCTCTCAGCTAACCGCTGTATCCCTCAAGCTTCATCCACCCTACCCACTGGGTCCCTGGCTTGACTCACAGCTACCCGCTGTACTTATTTTCAAGGTGCACCCACGCCACCTGCTGGGTTCCTTGATGAGTCTACTGAAGCTTTCCCACTTCTCCACCGTCCCCGGCTAGTGAAGAGTCTGCTCTGGTACTCCATCCTTGCTGCACCTGCCTCTGGTAACAGGAGTGGTCATCCCTTTGTGGCAACTGCGTCTCCTTTAGATCAGTATCTATTTTGGTCATGAGAATTAAATGTAACGATGTTGTATGATGTGATATATTTGAACATGGTTTTTTATTCTTTCTATTTTTTCTTCTATGTTTTTTGTTTTTAATGCTATGACCACCCACCCCTGAGGAAGATCTAAAGATTCATGATGATTCATCATCGAAACGCGTTGGGGTCTCCCTGCCTCCCCTGGCAGAGTACAGTGGCCATATTGTTTGTTTTCTGTTCAAATTCACTGTCATACCCATACTTTGAAGTGCATGAAGTGTATGTAGCTATTCACAATTGTATATTTTATCATTGTCCATGTCTTTCCTTGGAACCCTTGCTGTGGGTTTATTTGAAAGGAACCAATAAATGTTTAAAGTTTTATTCTATACTCTTTTCTTGACGAGTTGGTTCTCCCTGGAAAAGTCCCATTGGGGGTCTCTTCTGCCCGCGTCCCCTTTAGAAGGTGGAGGCAAAGCCTCCTCAACTTAGCTAGGTGTCCAACTTGAAGCCTTATGCAATGCTGCTGCTCTGATTCCTGGATAGGCCTTGGACAGGCCTAGCAGCCAGGAGCTACCGGAGTAGGCCTCAGGCTTCTGGCCTAGCAACCCGAAGCGATTCGACACACATCCACCCAGGCAGCCGCCTGGGTGGAAAAGAACACTGATCACCTGACTCCTTCCAAATAAATAGACTATCACAGTAAGCCAAAATAAACTCCTGCTGATTGTCTGGAACAACATATCTACTCATAACCCGAATTCACTGTGATTCATCATCCTAATGTCAAAGGCAGCAGCACCACCTATTGACAGAAGGGAGAGACTACACACCAGACCCAGGCTTAGGACAGAAATCAGTGGATCCTAATTACCAATTAGCCAGGCTAGTTACCACCTAGCACAACTAAATTTTCTAGCAGCCCTGTTTAGGACCAGGGTGCTACACACCTTTATTTTTTTTGTCCACTCACAGGTCTTTCGTTTCTCCAAAAAAAAGGTGCGGGCAACCATCAGCTTATATGACCAGGTGTGTCAGGGGGGGACAAAGCAGTCTACAGAGCCATGACAGAGCAGAGAAACCATTATACCAAACAGCTGTTGTGGGGGTAAGCGCTATATAATTTTTTTTATTGTTTTCTCAAATGTCTAATTTATGGTATTGATTTGGATTGACTTGTTCTTGTTGGATTGGCCTGTTCTTGTTGAATTGGCCTTTTCTTGTTGGATTGGTTTGTTCTTGTTGGATTGGTCTGTTCTTGTTGGATTGGCCTGTTCTTGTTGGATTGACCTGTTCTTGTTGGATTGACCTGTTCTTGTTGGATTGGCTTGTTCTTGTTGGATTGGTCTGTTCTTGTTGGATTGGTCTGTTCTTGTTGGATTGGCCTGTTCTTGTTGGATTGACCTATTCTTGTTGGATTGATCTGTTCTTGTTGGATTGGTCTGTTCTTGTTGGATTGGCTTGTTCTTGTTGGATTGGCCTGTTCTTGTTGGATTGGCCTGTTCTTGTTGGATTGGCCTGTTCTTGTTGGATTGACCTGTTCTTGTTGGATTGGCCTGTTCTTGTTGGGTTGGCTTGTTCTTGTTGGATTGGTCTGTTCTTGTTGGATTGGTCTGTTCTTGTTGAATTGGCCTGTGCTTGTTGGATTGGTCTGTTCTTGTTGAATTGGCCTGTTCTTGTTTGATTGGTCTGTTCTTGTTGAATTGGTCTGTTCTTGTTGGATTGGCCTGTTCTTGATGGATTGGCCTGTTCTTGTTGGATTGGCCTGTTCTTGTTGGGTTGGCCTGTTCTTGTTGGATCGGTCTCTTCTTGTTGGATTGTCCTGTTCTTTTTGAATTTACCTATTCTTGTTGGATTGGTCTGTTCTTGTTGGTTTGGTCTGTTCTTGTTGGATTGGCCTGTTCTTGTTAGGTTGGTCTGTTCTTGTTGGATTGGTCTGTTCTTGTTGAATTGGCCTGTTCTTGTTGGATTGGCCTGTTCTTGTTGGATTGGTCTGTTCTTGTTGGATTGGCCTGTTCTTGTTGAATTGGCCTGTTCTTGTTGGATTGGTCTGTTCTTGTTGTATTGGTCTGTTCTTGTTGGATTGGCCTGTTCTTGTTGGATTGGTCTGTTCTTGTTGGATTGGCCTGTTCTTGTTGGATTGGCCTGTTCTTTTTGGATTGACCTATTCTTGTTGGATTGGTGTGTTCTTGTTGCATTGGCCTGTTCTTTTTTGATTGACCTATTCTTGTTGGATTGGTCTGTTCTTGTTGAATTCGCCTGTTCTTGTTGGTTTGGTCTGTTCTTGTTGGATTGGCCTGTTCTTGTTGGATTGGCGTGTTCTTGTTGGATTGGTCTGTTCTTGTTGAATTGGCCTGTTCTTGTTGGATTGGTCTGTTCTTGTTGGATTGGTCTGTTCTTGTTGAATTGGCCTTTCTTGTTGGTTTGGTCTGTTCTTGTTGGATTGGCCTGTTCTTGTTGGATTGGCCTGTTCTTGTTGGATTGGTCTGTTCTTGTTGGATTGGTCTGTTCTTGTTGGATTGGTCTGTTCTTGTTGGATTGGTCTGTTCTTGTTGGATTGGTCTGTTCTTGTTGGATTGACCTGTTCTTGTCGGATTGACCTGTTCTTGTTGGATTGGTCTGTTCTTGTTGGATTGGCCTGTTCTTTTTGGAATGGTCTGTTCTTGTTGGATTGGCCTGTTCTTGTTAGATTGACC
>BLSH010535245.1:1026696-1043254 GCA_018402905.1 Glandirana rugosa
TAGGTTGTTCTTGTCTGGTTAGGTTGTTCTTGTCCGGTTAGGTTGTTCTTGTCTGGTTAGGTTGTTCTTGTCTGGTTGGGTTGTTCTTGGGCTTGTTCTTGTTGGATTGGTCTGTTCTTGTTGGTTTGGTCTGTTCTTGTTGGATTGGCCTGTTCTTTTTGGATTGACCTATTCTTGTTGGATTGGTCTGTTCTTGTTGGTTTGGCCTGTTCTTGTTGGATTGGCCTGTTCTTGTTGGATTGGTCTGTTCTTGTTGGGTTGGCCTGTTCTTGTTGAATTGGCCTGTGCTTGTTGGATTCACCTGTTCTTGTTGGATTGGCCTGTTCTTGTTGGATTCGCCTGTTCTTGTTGGATTGGTCTGTTCTTGTTGGATTGGCCTGTTCTTGTTGGATTGACCTTTTCTTGTTGGATTGGTCTGTTCTTGTTGGATTGGTCTGTTCTTGTTGAATTGGCCTGTTCTGGTTGGATTGGTCTGTTCTTGTTGGATTGGTCTGTTCTTGTTGGATTGGCCTGTTCTTGTTGGATTGGTCTGTTCTTGTTGGATTTTTCTGTTCTTGTTGGATTGGCCTGTTCTTGTTGGATTGGTCTGTTCTTGTTGGATTGGTCTGTTCTTGTTGAATTGGTCTATTCTTGTTGGATTGGTCTGTTCTTGTTGGATTGGCCTGTTCTTGTTGGATTGACCTGTTCTTGTTGGATTGTTCTGTTCTTGTTGAATTGGCCTGTTCTTGCTGGATTGGTCTGTTCTTGTTGGATTGGCCTGTTCTTGTTGGATTGGTCTGTTCTTGTTGGATTGGTCTGTTCTTGTTTGATTCGCCTGTTCTTGTTGGATTGACCTGTTCTTGTTGAATTGGCCTGTTCTTGTTGGATTGGCCTGTTCTTGTTGGATTGGCCTGTTCTTGTTGGATTGGCCTGTTCTTATTGGATTGGCCTGTTCTTGTTGGATTGATCTGTTCTTGTTGGATTGGCCTGTTCTTGTTGGATTGGTCTGTTCTTGTTGGATTGGCCTGTTCTTATTGGATTGGTCTGTTCTTGTTGGATTGATCTGTTCTTGTTGGATTGGCCTGTTCTTGTTGCATTGGTCTGTTCTTGTTGGATTGGCCTGTTCTTGTTGGATTGGCCTGTTCTTGTTGGATTGGTCTGTTCTTATTGGATTGGCCTGTTCTTGTTGGTTTGGTCTGTTCTTGTTGGATTGGCCTGTTCTTGTTGAATTGGCCTGTTCTTGTTGGATTGGTCTGTTCTTGTTGGATTGGCCTGTTCTTTTTGGATTGACCTATTCTTGTTGGATTGGCCTGTTCTTGTTGGATTGTTCTGTTCTTGTTGGATTGGCCTGTTCTTGTTGGATTGGTCTGTTCTTGTTGGATTGACCTGTTCTTGCTGAATTGGCCTGTTCTTGTTGGATTCGCCTGTTCTTGTTGGATTGTTCTGTTCTTGTTGCATTGGCCTGTTCTTGTTGGATTGGCCTTTTCTTGTTGGATTGGCCTGTTCTTGTTGGATTCGCCTGTTCTTGTTGGATTGGCCTGTTCTTGTTGGATTGGCCTGTTCTTGTTGGATTGGCCTGTTCTTGCCCTTGTCCTTCGGATGTCAGGTCATTGACCTCTCCTCTGGTCGTTATTGCCTAATAACTCAAAATCCGCTTGTTTTTCTTCTTTATCTCAGCGCGATTATCTGTTAAGAGGACCAGATGGCATATATAAAAACTAGAAGCCGTTGCCATAGACTGGATATCAGTTTTCCTAGCAGCCCAGCCTGGCTGCAGCATGCGGATAAATTAATGATCATCCCACGAGTGATAATGGTAAGCGATCCTCACAATGAGTGAATAATAATTAGTAGTATAAAAATAGTAACAGTATGCTAATCAAAGGCATCAACAACGCTAGAATGCAGAGTGAAGTGACCTGTATTCTACAAAAGGTCCAAGTGCATTTTTTTTTCTCCATTGCAGCACATTGGAAGTCCATCTATAATGAATGGTCTACCTTAACCACCTCAATACCAGGCACTCCCCCCTCCCCCTTCCTGCCCAGGCCATTTTTTAGCTTTCAGCACTGTCGCATTTTGAATGACAATTGCGCGGTCATGCAACACTGCACCCAAATTCATTTTTTATCTTTTTCTTCACACAAATTAGAGCTTTCTTTTGGTGGTATTTAATCACTGCTGGGATTTTTATTTTTTACTGAAAAAAAAAAGACAGAGAATTTGGAAAAAATAAATGTTTTTCTTATTTTCTGTCAGTAAATTCTGTAAATAAATCCTTTTTCTCCTTCAATGATGTGCGCTGATGAGGCTGCGCTGATGGACACTGATTAGGGGACACTGATGAGGAGGCACTAAAATGCCATACTGATGGGGACTTATGGTGAGCACTGAAAAGTGGCACTGGTGAGCACTGATATGTGGCACTGGTGGGCACTGATAAGTGGCACTGGTGGGCACTGATAGGTGGCACTGGTGGGCACTGATAGATGGCACTAGTGGGCACTGATGGGTGGCACTGGTGGGTACTGATGGGCGGCACGGATAGGCAGCACTGATGGGTAACGCTGGTGGGCACTGGTGGGCACTGATAAGTGGCACTGGTGGGCACTGATAGGTGGCACTGGTGGGCACTGATAGATAACACTGGTGGGCACTGATGGGTGGCACTGGTGGGCACTGATGGGCGGCACAGATAGGCAGCACTGATGGGTGACACTGGTGGGCACTGATGGGCACTGATGGGCAGCACTGATGGGCACCGATTGGCACTGATGGGAGGCATTGACTGGCATCATTTATGGGCACTGATTGGTGGCACTGATGGGCACTGATTAGTGGCACTGCTAGGGCTTTGCTGTAATCAGGGCACTGATGATCAGTGCCCTGATTACATGCCCAGGTCTTCTGTGAGGGGAGATGCCACTGATGGGCACTCCTCGCCACACATTTTGTCAGTGTGAGGCGAGGAGAGCCAATTACCGGCACTTCCTTGTTTACATGTGACCAGCTGTGATTGGACACAGGCGATCACATGTCTAAAGAGCCGCGGCTCTTTACACAGATCGGGCTCCCGCAATAGTGCACGTTCTTGGCAACGTCCCAGAACGAAAGCCACCCCGCCATCATTTGACAGTGGGCGGGTGGCAAGCGGTTAAAGCAACACACATGAGTTGCATTGCATTGCATTGGATGCAGCAGGTCCTTATTAGGAGAGCTTAGATTGCAGGTAAAGCAGAGCAGTGCCAGTTCTTTTTTTTGGTCAAATGCTAGATTTTCCATTCTTCTTTTAACCCCTTCAGCCCCAGAAGGATTTCCCATGTTAGGATCAGAGCACTTTTTGCGATTCGGTACTGCGTCGCTTTAACTGACAATTGCGCGGTCGTGCGACGTTGTACCCAAACTAAATTTGCATCCTTTTTTCCCCACAAATAGAGCTTTCTTTTGGTGGTATTTGATCACCTCTGCGTCATTTCTGATCACCGCTATAAACCAAAAAAAGAGCGACAATTTTGCAAAAAAAACAATATTTCTTACTTTTTGCTAAAATACAAATCTAAAAAAAACCCAAACCCAAGGCTAAGCAACTCAACTATGCAGGAAAACAGAAGGTCTGAGGTGCAGAACAATGGCAGCAGGTGATCTGGACAATGTGAAGTATTTGGCTGTAGCAGGAGGCAGTTTCTTGGGGGAAGGCCTGTAGAGCGGTACAATAATGAGTGTCTACAGGCAACTGCGAAGCATGGTGGAGGTTCCTTATAGGTTTGGGGCTGCATTTCTGCAAATGGAGTTGGAGATTTGTTCAGGATCAATGGCGTCCTCACTTATCCATCATGCCGAACCATCAGGGAGTCGTGTGATTGCCCCCCAAATGTATTCTGCAGCAGGGCAATGACCTCAGACATAAAGCCAATGTCATTAAGAACTATCTTCAGCATAAGGAAGAACAAGGAGTCCTGGAAGTGATGGTTTGGCCCCCACAGATTCCAGATCTCAACAACATGTGGTCTGTCTTGGGTGACATGAAGAGATGGAAGGATTTGCGGCAGCCGACATCCGCAGAAGATCCGTGCTTAGTTCTCCAAGATGTTCGGAACAACCTACCTGCCGAGATCCTTCAAAAACTGTGGGCAAGTCTACCTAGAAGAATTGATGTTGGTTTGAAGGCAAAGGGGGGGGGGGGTCACCCCAAATATTGATTGGATTTGGATTTCTCTTCTGCTCATTTACTTTCCATTTTGTTAGTTGATCAAAATAAACTATTAATACTTCTATTTCTGAAAGCATTCTTCATTTCAAGGGTGGTCCCACCAAATATTTGATTTCGATTGTTCTTCTGTTGGCTCCCTCTGTTGATAAAAAAAATAAACAATTAAAATATAGGTTTTTTGAAAGCATTCTTACATTACATTATTTCTTCACGCCTGCCTAAAACTTTTTGCACAATACTGTATGCGGAGTAAAAAAAAAATGCGCCTGTAGCAGGGCAGCCATCAGAAATTTTCGGGCCCCTTACACAGCTTCAGACCTGGGCCCCCCCCCGTCTGACCACCAACATTCCCCAGGGCCCGCCCACTGCCCATCTCACCACATCCACCCACTGCCCAGGGGTGCACACAAGTCACAGCCGCAGTAGGAATTATACACCCTGGCACACTTACCAGGTGTAGCCTGCCAAGCATGACCCATTCAAGTGAAGTGTGCAATGCCTGCTAGTGTGGGATCCAAGGGGTTAAAAACGATTGCACAGGCAGCACAGCCTCACCAGATGCTTGCAATAAGGCCACGCACCGAACCATAGGTGCTGGAGATCCCAAACCTGGACCAGTTATGGTCCAGGGTAATCTCTCCGTGTGACCCAAGTGTGGTATTTTTATCGCCTATGGTTCGGGAGAACGGTGTCCCCAAACCGGGTGCCCCTCTCCCATAGACTCCAATGTTAAGTCCAAAATTCACCCAATTGCCGTCAATGATTAGTCACTTTGAGGACCCAGTACGGCCGAACCATAGGTGCTGGAGGACCCAAGCTTGGACCAGTTGTGGTCTAGGGGGCCCTCAACATGTGACCCAAGTTTGGTATTTTTATCACCTATGGTTCGGGAGAACGGTGTCCCCAAACTGGGTGCCTCCCTCTTATAGACTCCAATGTTAAGTCCGAAATTCACCCAATTGCCGGTCAGTGACTGGTCAATTTGAGGACCCGGTACGGCCAAACCATAGGTCCCAAACTTGGACCAGTTATGGCCCAGGGGGCCCTCTCTATGTGACCCAAGTTTAGTTATTTTATCCGCTATGGTTCAGGAGAACGGTGTCCCAAAACCGGGTGTCCACCTCCCATAGACTCCAATGTTAAGTCCGAAATTCACCCAATTGCTGGTCAGTGACTGGTCAATTTGAGGACCCGGTATGGCCAAACCATAGGTTCCAAACTTGGACCAGTTATGGCCCAGGGGGCCCTCTCTATGTGACCCAAGTTTAGTTATTTTATCCGCTATGGTTCAGGAGAACGGTGTCCCAAATCCGGGTGTCCACCTCCCATAGACTCCAATGTTAAAGACTACTAAAGTCTTTGTTGTAAGGGCCCCTTGAGACACTGGGGCCCCTTACAACAGTACTGCCTGTACCCCCCTGATGGCGGCCCTGGCCCAGGAAATCTCTTTCCTCCCTTTACAGAATTATTGCATAGCAAAAAGATATTTTACCTAACATTTGACAGTAAAAGGCGCCTCATTCGCCTCTCCTTTAGTAAATGAGTCCCAGAGATTTCATACTTCAGACTTACGAGAGAGACAACCTCTGTCTTGCATGAAGACGTTATTGCTCCTCAAGCTCCTTTATCTCTGTACTCCCTTTAGGTCCTACATCCCAGGAGAACCGAAGGATTACAGAATGGAAATAAAACTTGTACTGACATAAAAAAGCATCAGAAAATAATGTATTTTTGGAAAATTTTATCCACGCCAATTCCTGTCATTGTTATAACTCAGGATGTTCTGTTTAAACATGTGTGAACGAAGTAATAACGTGAGATTTTTCATATTACGGAAAAAAGCCTCCAGCACGTGTTTCCTTGTTTAACCAAGACAACTACAGATATTTATTTCTACACAACTATATGCATTCCTCTAGTCTGCAAAGATATGACTATACAGTGCATCCGGGAAGTATTCACAGCGCTTCACTTTTTCCACATTTTCTTATTTTACAGCCTTATTCCAAAACGGATTAAATTCATTATTGTCCTCCAAATTTTACAAACAATCCTCCATAATGACAATGTGAAAGAAGTTGGTTTGAAATCTTTGCAAATTTATTAAACATAAAAAACAAAATCAAATCTATTTTAGTGAATAAGATAACATAAGGTGTTATTAAGACTCCTGAAGAAGCCCACATGATGGCGAAACATGTCGAGCAAGCACTAATACACATATCTTGTATGATTCACTTCTGATCATAAGTATTCACAGCCTTTGCCATGACACTCAGAATTGAGCTCAGGTGCCTCCTGTTTCCACTGAGATGTTTCTACAACTTGACCTGTGGTTATTTCAGTTGATTGGACATGATTAGGAAAGGCACACACCTGTCCCACAGTTAACAGTGCATGTCAGAGCACAAACCAAGCCATGAGCTCCAAAGAATTGTCTGTAGACCTCCGAAACAGGATTGTATGGAGGCACAGATCTGGGGAAGGGTATAGAAACATTTCTGGGATAAGAGAGGACACTGCGCTAGACCATAGAATTAAGGACTGGAAACAATAGCAGCAACCAGACAGTACTAACCATATACCTTTACTCAGCAATATTCACAAACAACTGGTCACGCTAATAATATTGACAAATGAATATTGAAAATGTCATAATTGGAACAGTATGTGAATAACAATTGTAATATAAAAGTCCGCAAAAATTATAGACAGATCAGATGGAACAAAGGCATGGATATATCTTCGTAGACATGAACCACCACGTGACAGATCAAGGCCAGATGTGGCACCTCCACCTCTTATCTAGTAGCAATGCAGCTCTTTGGCTGTACCCCAGCCCGGGTCCCCACCTGGGGATACACAGGATCCCAGCAGGGCAGATGTGACTTGACTGTACTAGAGGAGTGGAGGAATGGGCCACCCAGATCCACCTCAGGGCAAACTTGGGATGGCAACAAAAGACTCACTCGTCCCCAAAGCCAATCTCACCACTGGCACCGGGAGGGAAAGGATAACACCAATAGTGTGATACCATTTGAGAGGTTTATTAAGATAAAAAATATTGCACTTACATCAGCGTAAAAACATTCAGGCATCCGAACAGAGTAAGCCGGCCGGCTTCTGGTAACGAACTCTCGGCAGTGACGTCATCGCGTCTTCCCCTAGTGGTGCCAGTGGTGAGATTGGCTTTGGGGACGAGTGAGTCATTTTGTTGCAATCCCAAGTTTGCCCTGAGGTGGATCTGGACGGCCCATTCCTCCACTCCTCTGGTACAGTCAAGTCACATCTGCCCTGCTGGGATCCTGTGTATGCCCAGGTGGGGACCCGGGCTGGGGTACAGCCAAAGAGCTGCATTGCGCTTACATCTGGTGAGCTGCTACTAGATAAGAGGTGGAGGTGCCACATCTGGCCTTGATCTGTCACGTGGTTGTTCATGTCTACGAAGATATATCCATGCCTTTGTTCCATCTGATCTGTCTATAATTTTTGCAGACTTTTATATTACAATTGTTATTCACGTACTGTTCCAATTATGACATTTTCAATATTCATTTGTCAATATTATTAGCGCGACCAGTTGTTTGTGAATATTGCATTGAAGGTCCCAATGGACACAGTGGCCTCCATCATCTGTAAATGGAAGAAGATTCGAACCACCAGGACTCTTCCTAGAGCGGGCTGTCCGGCCAAACTGAGCGATCGGGTGAGTAGGGCCTTAGTCAGGGAGGTGATCAAGAAGCTGAAGGTCGCTCTGACAGAGCTACAACATTCCTCCTGGAGAGAGGAGAATCTCCCAGAAGAACAACCATCTCTGCACCACCAATCAGGCCTCTATGGTAGAGTGGTCAGAGGGAAGCCACTCCTCAGTAAGGGCTATCTCTCTTAATACCAGTCAAAGCTCATGTCACTAAACAAAATGGTTAGCTTACAGTCCTGTTTACACCTTGTATTGGCTTTGCTTTGCTTCAGCTTCGCTTCAAAAATGATACCTCATGTAGCTTTAGTGGTGCTTCAAAGCATCTTCAAAGCCTCCATAGAGCTCTATGACAAAGGTCATTTGAAGCACCTGAGGCTTTTGAGAGGCTTTAATTCAGCTTTAGCTTTGCTTTGTTTTGGAGAAATTGCAGGTGTGAGATATCAACACACACACAGGGCATCTGGCAAGCTTCAACAAAGCTTCAAAAGAGCACCGCCGAAGCTTCATTGAAGCACCACCCAAGCCTCATCGAAGCACCACCAAAGTATCAAAAACACATCATAAAAGCTTGTTGTGCAGTAGGAGCTTTAATGTGCATTGAAGACGAAGCAAGTGTAAATGAGCCCTAAAAGGCACATGACAGCCCGCCTGGAGTTTGCCAAAAGGCACCTGAAGGACTCTCAGGCCATGAGAAGCAAAATTCTCTGGTCTGATGAATTAAAGATTGAACTCTTTGGCCTGAATGGCAAGTATCATGTCTGGAGGAAACCAGGCACCGCTCATCACCTGGCCAATACCATCCCTACAGTGAAGCATGGTGGTGGCAGCATCATGCTATGGGGATGTTTTTCAATGGCAGGTAATGGGAGACTAGTCAGGATCGAGGGAAAGATGAATGCAGCAATGTACAGAGGCATCCTGGATGAAAACCTGCTCCAGACCTGGACCTCAGACTGGGGTGAAGGTTCCTCTTCCAACAGGACAACGACCCTAAGCACACAGCCAAGATAACTAAGGAGTGGCTATGGGACAACTCTGTGAATGTTCTTGAATGGCCCAGCCAGAGCCCAGACTTGAACCCGATTGAACATCTCTGGAGAGATCTGAAAATGGCTGTGCACCAACGCTCCCCATCCAACCTGATGGAGCTTGGGAGGGCAAACTGGGCAAAAATAAAAAGCATAATGGGGGTCTGGAGAACTACAGGACTTATTTGTATATAATACAGGCACCAACTCCCTGGTAATATTAAAAATGTGAAGTTTTTTTAAAAGGAGAAGGGATTTCAGGATGCCACAACAATAATTTGTTGATTTTTTTATATAAAAGTATTTTTTTATTTAACAAAAAAAAATAATAAAATTCATAGAAAACATTTTAAAATGATCAGAAGTGAATCATACAAGATATGTGCATTAGTGCTTGCTCGACATGTTTCGCCATCGCGTAGGCTTCTTCAGGAGTCTTAATAACACCTTATGTTATCTTATTCACTAAAATAGATTCGATTTTGTTTTTTTATCTTTAATAAATTTGCAAAGATTTCAAACAAACTTCTTTCATGTTGTCATTATGGGGGGGTTGTTTGTAGAATTTTGAGGAAAATAATGAATTTAATCCATTTGGGAATTAGGCTGTAACATAACAAAATGTGAAAAAAAACGTAAGCACTGTGAATACTTTCCGGTTGCGCTATACATGAAGTCATAAGTCCGTAGATCGGTGGATATTAACTCTACGTATTTTTTTTTAATATCATCCAACATTCCAAATTCCGGGACTGCATGGAGACCCAACCTCAACTAACCTTTCATGAAGGGTTATCTAAACAGTCTGCTCAGGTCAAGGTACCATTCAGTATATTTAATTTAAAGGGATTAACCTGTCACCAAGGGAAAGCAGACATTTGTAAATGCTGAAGAATGGCTTTATAAATAAGCAACGTGATTGATAATTAGACTGAATATTTATTGTTGTAAACGCGCTAATTTTGATTGATGCCATTGGCCATGGATGGGTTGCTTTGATTGTCGTATAGGACGTGTGAATTTGTTTAATTAAGAAAGGAAGCACAATCCTTGGCGGTGAATTTTTTTTTTTTCCAGATCAGATTATGTTTTCAGAAACAAGATACACAGAACAATATACGAAACAACGGAAAAATCTAATAATAATGAAAAATAACCAAAAAAGCAGTATCAATAAACATAATGTTCAACGAAAAAGAAAAATTACTTTGTACCAGCCACGTTATCAAATTACACCTCTTTATCATAGGTTACTATACCTCTATATTATGTAGGAAAATGCCATGGTATAACAATCCCTATTAAGACCAAAACCGCCATGTTGTACATAAGACCCTCATATCATGGGTGGTGAAATGAGGGTCCTATGTATTGCCCATGGGTGATATAAGGGTCCTATGTGTGCCAATTGGTGAAATGACTGTGCTATGTGCACCCATGGGTGATTTAAGGATACTGTGTGTACCCGTGGCCGATATTATTATTATTATTATTATACAGGATTTATATAGCGCCAACAATTTACGCAACGCTTTACAACTTGAGAGTAGACAGTACAGTTACAATACACTTAAGTACAGTAGGAATCAGAGGGCCCTGCTCGTTAGAGCTTACAATCTAAAAAGGGAAGGTCAAGAGATACACGAAGTAATAACTGTGGGGGATGTGCTAATAGAGAAGATAAATGTACAGTTGTTAGGTGGGAGCCAGATAGGCTTCTCTGAAGAGATGAGTTTTCAGGGATCGTCTGAAGGTGGACAAACTAGGAGAGAGTCGGACAGATTGCGGTAGAGCATTCCAGAGGATGGGAGAGGCTCTGGAGAAGTCCTGGAGATGAGCGTGGGATGAGGTGACAAGGGAGCTGGAGAGCAGGAGGTCTTGGGAGGAGTGAAGAGATCGATTTGGTTGGTATTTTGAGACCAGGTTAGTGATGTAGCTGGGGGCCAGGTTGTGAATTGATTTATAAGTTATTGTTAGGATCTTGAATTTAATACGTTGGTTGAGTGGCAGCCAATGTAGAGATATGAGTGTTCTATGTGTACTCATGGGTGATATGAGGGTCCTATGTGTACCCATGGGTGATATAAGGATCCTATGTGTACCCATAACCGATATGAGGGTTCTATATGTACTCACCGGTGATATGAGGGTCCTATGTGTACCCATGGCCGATATGAGGGTCCTATGTGTACTCATGGGTTATATGAGGGTCCTATGTGTACCAATTGGGAAAATGAGGGTGCTCTGTGTAACCATGGGTAATATAAGGACACTGTGTGTGCCCATGGCCGATATGGGTGTTCTATGTGTACTCATGGGTGATATGAGGGTCCTATGTGTACTCGTGGGTTATATGAGGGTCCTATGTGTACCAATTGGTGAAATGAGGGCGCTATGTGTACCCATGGGTGATATAAGGCTACTGTGTGTACCCATGGCCGATATGAGTGTTCTATGTGTACTCATGGGTGATATGAGGGTCTTTTGTGTACCCATGGATATTATAAGGATCCTATGTGTACCCATAACCGATATGAGGATTCTATATGTACTCACCGGTGATATGAGGGTCCTATGTGTACCCATGGCCGATATGAGGGTCCTATGTGTACTCATGGGTTATATGAGGGTCCTATGTGTACCAATTGGTGAAATGAGAGTGCTATGTGTAACCATGGGTAATATAAGGACACTGTGTGTGCCCATGGCCGATATGAGTGTTCTATGTGTACTCATGGGTGATATGAGGGTCCTATGTGTACCCATGAGTGATATAAGGATCCTATGTATACCCATGGCCGATATGAGGGTTCTATGTGTACTTGCCGGTGAAGGTCTCATATGTACTCGTGGGTTTATTTATAGGTAAAGTTGATCCTGTGAATATCCGATTGCCTCTTGGGGGATCAGGAAGGAATTTATTCCCCTGCTGGAGCATATTGGATCATGCTTTGCTGGGATTTTGTGCCTTCCTCTGCCACCTGGCACCCCTAAAGGATTCAGGGCAAATGCCCACTCTTCCACGCCCCTACTGGAGCCAAGTGCCAGAACTTATTTCGGCACTGACCTCCAGGACTCATGGGACAATGAGATTTTGTTCAAATCTCAGGAAGGTCCCTCTAAAACAGGGACAGTTGGGAGATATGGATTTGTACTAGAAGGGGGAAAGTCCTCCCCCCTGCCAAAGAACCCTCCCAGCACATATACTCCCCCCCCTCCAAATCAAAGAGATGCAGCCTGCCACAGAGGGGACATTCGCGACATCAGGGACCCTGGGCTCCCGGCAAGAGATGCGAGGCAATTGCCCTAGGGGCCCACACTAATGAACTCTTTCCAGGCAAGTTAGTGGAACCAAGTTCCAGAACTTGTTCTGGCACTGGCCTCCAGAACTCAGCCTGGATTTACAGGGAACCAGGATTTTGTTCAAAGGTCCCTCCAAAACCAGTATATTTAGGAGATAGAGGGGATGATTTACTAAAACTGAAGAGCGCAATATCTGGTGCAACTGTGCATGGTAGCCAATCAGCTTCTAACTTCAGCTTGTTCAATTAAGCTTTGAGGAAAAAAAAAACCTGGAAACTGATTGGTTTCTATGCAGAGCTACAACCAGATTTTGCACCCTCTGGCTTTAGTAAATCAACCCTATAGATTTGTACTAGAAGGGACTAGAGGATTTGTGTTTGAGGGGGTGAGCTTGTACTGGGAGGGGGTTTTGGGTGGGAGGATTTGTGCTGGAGAGGATTGGGGGAAGGATTACTTTTGGAAATGATCCATGGCTAGAAGGGAAGAGCCCAGGACCAGAGGAAAAAGGCCCCGGGCCCTTCATGGTTTCTTGCACCGGAACCCTGAAGGTTCTAGTTAAGGCCTCTGCTCCTGAACATTTTCCTATAGACAAAAAGTGATGGAACATCTTAAATTTTAGAGTTGGCAACAGAACAAGAGGTGAGGGTAAATCTTGCAACAGGGACAACCGTTCCAGTGACAGTTCTTTAAGATAGGAAATCTCCTCACCCTCGTTCCTTTGGTATTTCCATGACAGGAAGTTAAGGTAAATCTAAGGTACCCTTCCGTACTCTACCCATAAACTCTTGCACACTCTTGGCACAGCCGCCAGATCGCTTCCTCTCACCCCTGTATGGGTGGCCCCCCAAGCATGCTCCCGCCATGTTTCCTGGGCTCGGTACAACCCATTGGTGGACCTGGAACCATGGTTGGTGTCACACGTCCATTTGCTGATCTTTACCTCCTACTAATGACCCAAGAGTGATGTGTAAAACATAACTTCCAGGTCCTGGTGTCACTTACTGGCTGGTGAAGAAGCTAACCGAGTGTGATCTGCACTCCATTGGTTGTTTGTAGTGTTGTGTCACTTGTTTGTCGGGTTACACTTGCACTGTGTGATAAGTAGGGTGTATGGTCTTCGGGCCTGCCCTGAAAGTCTTGGGTAGGTGGTGGGTATGGCCTTCTGGCTTGACCACCGCCTCTCATGGGATCTCCCTTCGGGGGAGCCCCACTTAGTATCGATGGGCGGTCGGTTCCGGCTGGCCGCCAACGAGAACGGGGGTTGCCCGGCTTCGGCTAGGCGATCCTTGGTGCATGATGCCCCAGTTCCTGTCAGGAGCCTTGCGCCCCGGGGAATCAGGGCTTAGGTCCTTCCTCTTCGGAGGAAGACCATGTGTACACCCATGCGCACTTTTTGTGTCTTCACTTTTGTGTTGTGCACTTTTTTATGCACCGGGTAAGTCTTGAGGTGTTTCACACCACCACGGGCTTCAAAAAAAAAAAATTGGTTTCATTGAAGGACAGGAGATACATTAACGTTCTTTAGACCTCTGATGTCTCATTAAAGAGAACCTGGGCTGATATTAATAATTCTAGGCCCATTATTCACGGTAACTCCAAACTGATGGCCTATAGTGGGCTTTTAAAGCATCACCTATGGAAAAAAATATAGGTTACTGATGTTTGCGCACACAATTTTAAGACTTCAAACATTGGGCAGTGTTTTGCTTGGCACAACCTCGTCTTTTATATCTTTACCAAAATGGGGTAATATTTAGTGTATATTTTTTGCTGAAATTTTATATTTCATAAACAGTAGCGCTAATATCATGTAAACTACCACAATTTTATTCTCTAGGGTGTCTGCTTTCAGAAAATATATCATGTTTTGGGGGTTTTACATATTCTTCAGGCCTAAAATGATATGTTAGCCACTTGCCGACCACCCGACGCAGCGTGACGGCAACAAAGTGGCTCATTATCCGCTATCACCTGATGGCGGCCGCGATAACGAGTATTGTGAGCGTGCACGCGCTGCCGGAGACGCGCTCGCGCACTCACTGTGTTCAAGGGAGTGGGTAGGGTGGACCCGATCGCCGATGACCCCCCGCAGTGAAAGAATGGAAGTCGGCGTATGTAAACACGGATCTCCGTTCTGTTAGAGGGGAAAGGGCTGTGATCACAGGCTTCCTGTATATGGAAGCCGTGATCACTCCCCTCCCCCTGCCAGGCCAGCCCCCCCATACAGTTAGAACACACTTAGGGAGCACAGTTAACCATTAGAGCGCCCCCTGCAGGTTAACTCCTTCACTGCCAATGGCATTTACACAGTAATCAGTGCATTTTTATAGCACTGATCGCTGTATAAATGCCAATGGTCCCAAGAAAGTGTCAAAATGGTCCGACATGTCCGCTCCAATATCGCAGTACCGCTAAAAATCGCAGATCGCCGCCATTACTAGTAAAAAAAAATAAAAACCCCAGAAATTAATTCTCATCATTCGTAAACGCGACAACTTTTGCGCAAACCAATCAATAAACGCCGATTACGGTTTTTTTAAATATTTTTTTTATTTTTTTTTATTTGTATTTTAGCAAAAAGTAAGAAAAATAATTTTTTTTTGCAAAATTGTCGTTTTTTTTTTTGTTTAGATCAGAAATGATGCAGAGGGGATCAAATACCACCAAAAGAAAGCTCTATTTGTGGGGAAAAAAGGACGCAAATTTTGTTTGGGTACAACGTCGCACGACCGCGCAATTGACAGTTAAAGCGACGCAGCGCCGAATCGCAAAAAGTGCTCTGGTCCTAAAGTGTGAAATCCTTCCGGGGCTGAAGTGGTTAAAATAAAAAAAAAACAAACACAACTCCGGCTGCGAAAGGTTTAAAATATCTCTCTCTTATGAACACAATTTTTTACGCATATTTGGATCGACCAGTGGGCATTTTATTAGTTACGCCTACCCGCCATATGAACAGAGACTCATGTGGCAGTAACTCAATACATAACAGCATGGGCAAGAGGTTCACTTGGCATGCAAACGAAGAATATAGCGGGGAACGCGCATGATCTACATGAATTAAAATAATTGCTGCTGACAGATGCTTTATTTCATGAATTTCTGACCTCTTACAATATTCAGGCGCCGCAGTCTCTAAAATCTACAGAGAAGGTTGTGAAAAAAAAAAAAAAAAACAACATCCAGCAAGTGGCGGTTCCAAGGGTATGACAACCTTGGCATGGGTCATGGTAGAAGGACCAGACGTGTTCAAGCTGGCAGGAGGTCCACAGCTTCTCAAATAACCCTTCTTTACAACAGTGCTGGGCAGAAGGGCAATCCTGAAGGAACTGCGGTCAGCTAAGAGCAGGGAAACGAGTTTACAGTGAGCATGGCGGTCACCAAAACTGCCAGAAAAATAACGCCTGCTTCTTATTTTTTTTTTTTTTGTAACATATGTGTATTTTTTTTTTTTTTTTAGCATAATTGATCATTTATTAAATAAATAAAATAAATGTAATTTTAAAAATAAATTAAAATTAAATTATTACATACATATAATATTAATTAATATTTTTTTATTATCTATAATTTTTTTTAATAGGTTCTGTAATCAGAATGTATAAAGAAAATATCTTAAAAATATATATTTTGTATTTTTTTTTACATTCTCATTACAGAACATATATATATATAAATAAATAAAAAAAAAATAGACAGGCTGGTAGGTTAATTGGATCCTGTCTAAATTGTCCCTAGTATGTGTGTGTATGAAGGTGACCTTAGTTTGTAATCTCCTTGAGGGTAGGGAATGATGTGAATGTACAATATATATATAAAGTGCTGTGTAAATTGACGGCGCTGTATAAATACCTGAAATAAATAAACAAAATAAATATATATATATACAGTATCTTACAAAAATGAGTACACCCCTCACATTTGTGTAAATATTTTATTCTATCTTTTCATGTGACAACACTGAAGAAATGACGCTTTGCTACAATGTAAAGCAGTGAGTGTACAGCTTGTATAACAGTGTAAATTTGCTGTCCCCTCAAAATAACTCAACACACAGCCATTAATGTCCAAACCGCTGGCAACAAAAGTTAGTACACCCCTACGTGAAAATGTCCAAATTGGGCCCAATTAGCCATTTTCCCTCCCCTATGTCATGTGACTCATTAGTGTTACAAGGTCTCAGGTGTGAATGGGGAGCAGGTGTGTTAAATTTGGTGTTATCGCTCTCACTCTCTCATACTGGTCACTGGAAGTTCAACATGGCACCTCATGGCAAAGAACTCCCTGAGGATCTGAAAAAAAGAATTGTTTCTCTACATAAAGATGGCCTAGGCTATAAGA
>BLSH010535245.1:1043264-1054127 GCA_018402905.1 Glandirana rugosa
TACCAAGGGAGTTACTTGACATCGAGGGGTCACGGCCGTCGTGAGTACGTCGGGGTCTGGTACTGTGAGGGTGGTGGTACGAAGTGACATCCGTTCTGTGTGAACAGAAACATGAGGAGTGGACCAACGGCGGGGTGTGCGAACTGTGGTAGACTTGGTTTATTCAAATAGAACCAGAGCAGTCTGGTGTCCTGTACCAAGGTCATTAGGTACAGGAATCAGACGAACAGAAGTCGTTTGGCAAACGTCCTAAAGAACACGTAGTAGAAATCTTCTCCGAAGGAAGACCCTGCTGTCGGTACGTCTGAGCCTGTCAGTGCTCAGACCATACGCCGCACACTGCATCAAATTGGTCTGCATGGCTGTCGTCCCAGAAGGAAGCCTCTTCTAAAGATGATGCACAAGAAATCCTGCAAACGGTTTGCTGAAGACAAGCAGACTAAGGACATGGATTACTGGAACCATGTCCTGTGGTCTGACGAGACCAAGATAAACTTATTTGGTTCAGATGGTGTCAAGCGTGTGGGGCGGCAACCAGGTGAGGAGTACAAAGACAAGTGTGTCTTGCCTACAGTGAAGCATGGTGGTGGGAGTGTCATGGTCTGGGGCTGCATGAGTGCTGCCGGCACTGGGGAGCTACAGTTCATTGAGGGAACCATGAATGCCAACATGAAAAGCAGAGCATCCCCTCCCTTCAGAGACTGGGCTGCAGGGCAGAATTCCAGCATAACGACCCCAAACACCTCCAAGACTCCAATAAAGATTTTGGTTCAAGCTGGAATCTGCACCAATATTACAATCTACAAATATCTGCACCTGGATTTCCTCTTTAAAAAGTATCCCCACTTGTTGAGAAAAAAACAACATTCCCCTCTGGGTGATCTCTGTACATTGCAGGGACTTTAACAAACTTTGTTGCAGATTCCTACCTTTTGCTATTCTGAAGAAACCCCTGTGTGATTGTCGGTGTTCATGTGCTCAGTGAATGTAGTGGGAGTGGTTTCATAATTATCAACTAACTGCTGCACCTGCAGGGCTCTAATGAGGAACATTGCAGGGTCGGCGTCTCTTTGGCCATGATTTCCTATTGGGAGTATCTCACCAAAAATGACATTTTTGTTGCAGGGGATGCCTGAAACCTGACTTGTATCTTAGTGAAGGCTTCTGGGAAAATCAGTGAGCCAATCAAACAAGCAGGAAGTGATATATCTGGGGGGCGTTCTGTGTACAGGACGCCTCCAGGTAGCCATATTGCATTTTACAGAAAATTACAGGGACTGCAGATTAAAAAGAAAAGGTCATTTTCTAATAACATTCAATTACAATAAGACTTGTGACACAATTGTATGCACTATATTATTTTTTTATTTGCTATTTTTTCTCCCATTAAAGTGAAGTTACCAGTTAAGCATCTGTGCAGCCTCTGGGGCAATATTCTACCCACTGATACCAATGATGGGGCACTATTCCTCCCACTGATACCAATGATGGGGCACTATTCCTCCCACTGATTTATGCCAATGATGGGGCACTATTCCTCCCACTGATACCAATGATGGGGCACTATTCCTCCCACTGACACCAATGATGGGGCACTATTCCTCCCACTGATGCCAATGATGGGGCACTATTCCTCCCACTGATTTATACCAATGATGGGGTACTATTCCTCCCACTGATACCAATGATGGGGCACTATTCCTCCCACTGACACCAATGATGGGGTACTATTCCTCCCACTGATACCAATGATGGGGCACTAGTCCTCCCACTGATACCAATTATGGGGCACTATTCCTCCCACTGATTTATGCCAATGATGGGGCACTATTCCTCCCAGTGATACCAATGATGGGGCACTATTCCTCCCACTGATACCAATGATGGGGCACTATTCTTCCCACTGACACCAATGATGGGGTACTATTCCTCCCACTGATACCAATGATGGGGTACTATTCCTCCCACTGATACCAATGATGGGGCACTATTCCTCCCACTGATACCAATGATGGGGCACTATTCCTCCCACCGATTTATGCCAATGATGGGGCACTATTCCTCCCACTGACACCAATGATGGGGTACTATTCCTCCCACTGATACCAATGATGGGGCACTATTCCTCCCACTGACACCAATGATGGGGCACTATTCCTCCCACTGATTTATGCCAATGATGGGGCACTATTCCTCCCACTGACACCAATGATGGGGTACTATTCCTCCCACTGATACCAATGATGGGGCACTATTCCTCCCACTTGCAATTGCCCCCCCTTGCCCCTATCTGCAGACGCCCATGCCAACAGTCTATCCATGACCAAATCCTCCGGGGTGGCGCCCTGGCACTGCAAGCCATCTTCCCCATATTTTTTCAAACTTAGAAGTACAACCCCTATGCTGATAAATCATTTTTTCCATTCTCAGGTATTGCCCACTGCCGCTACCCATTCCCCAACCGTCGGGGGGGGTCTCAGACTTTCAGTGTACCATAATCATTTTGCGGGCCAGAAAGAGAGTTCTAGTAAGAGCCACACAGGTATGGCTTTCCCAGCCAAACTCATCCAGAAGGTTAAGCAAACATTGTTTAGGATATAAAGGTACTGAAACCTGAAACACCTTACTCAACGTGTCAACTACCCCACTCCAATATATATGGAGCTTGGGGCAGCGCCACAGCATATGAATCAGGTCCCCGTGGTCTCTTTTGCATCTAGTACAGGTCGGAGTGGGCAGCAGTCCCATACCATGTAGTCTGTGGGGGGTGTAGTAAACCCTCAGAAGTGTGTATAGCTGAGTCAGTCTCTGCGTCCCATTAAGGGGAGGGCTGGGCTGGGGGGCAGGGTGGCAATTGCCCCCCAGGCCACCCTAACTTACATTCAAAATGGCCGACAGTCGCTGCCTGCTCACGCTTTTTTCTTCTTGTGGAGGAAAGAAGTAGTCGCCAGGGGCGCATCTACCAACTAACTGCAGACAAAGGGGGGCGCCCAGGGCTGGCCCTATCATGGATCCCGCAGGGCCATTGGGCTGCCCCGGGGGGCACCGCCGGATTACACAGAGCAGGGATCTCCAGAATACAAAGTCCTACCTCCTGGACCAGCTTATATAATAGACAGCACACTGGCGATGTCTATCATAGGAGCCGGTCCAGGAAGCGGGACTTTATATGACAGTGGCTGCGCCAGGGAAGCGGGAAATCCCCACTCTGTGTAATCTCCTCCCTCTGCATTGCAGGCTGCATTGGATGGGCACTGGTGAGGCTACATTGATGGGCACTGATCAGGCTGTGCTGATGGGCACTGGCGAGGCTGCATTGATCAGGTTGCAATGATTGGCACTGATCAGGCTGTGGTGATAGGCACTGGCGAGCTTGCATTGATGGGCACTGATCAGGTTGCATTTGATAGACACTGGTGAGGCTGCATTGATGGGCACTGATCAGGTTGCATTTGATAGACACTGGTGAGGCTGCATTGATGGGCACTGAACACTGTGCTGATGGGCACTGGCCAGGTTGCATTGATCAGGTTGCAATGATTGGCACTGATCAGGCTGTGGTGATAGGCACTGGCGAGCTTGCATTGATGGGCACTGATCAGGTTGCATTTGATAGACACTGGTGAGGCTGCATTAAAGGGCATTGATGAGGCTAAGCTGATAGGCACAGATGAGGCTGCATTGACAGGCACTGGTGAGGCTACATTGATGGGCACTGGTGAGGCTGCATTGACAGGCACTGATCAGGCTGCAATGATGGGTACTGATGAGCTGCAGTGATGCATTATTTTTGTTAAACCTCCTTTGTTGCTATTAACATTAAATTATGTTACCACATTGTATCATATTTGTCTTGCTTCATAACATCAATATCCATTCTAAAACCATGTGGGCATGGATGGGGAGCTGATTCGGTGGTTCAATGGGCCACTTGACTGGACTTGCCCCCCAGGCCTAAGGCTGCCAGCCCTCCCCTCACATTCAGGGAGCAACCGTTCACCGCCTGTAGGGCCTCTTCCCACTGATCAGCATCTATCGGTCCCACATCCAGTTCCCACTTTGGTCTGGCTCCCGAGGGATATTTTTCGAGATACAGACGAAGTAGGGTGGAGTAACTCTGAGATATAAACCCCTTAGAGGTGTCTGCCCCTCTAAGTTGTGTAAACAGCGGTGCATTAGACAGCGACCAATCCGTAGTCGTCCCCTGGGCATGTAGTGCATGACTCAATTGCATGTAATAGAAATGCATAGATACTGGCAAATTAAACTTCTCCCTCAGGGCCTCAAATGAAAGCAGCTTACCATTATGGAAGATTTGGCTCAAATATATAATACCGTGTGTTTTCCACCTAGGTGCACTTTGAAGTTTAGCTAACTCAGGATAGGCCATATTAGACCAGATAGGGCTAAATTCCATAAATCCCATCAACCCCTGAATGTACCTGACCTTGTTCCATACTTTCTGTATTAGGTTGTACATTGGGAAAGCTTTTAGGGACCTCCCAAACGTCGCCGCCTCCAGGGCAGTCAGGATAGAGCTACCTCCCACCGTATGTAACATAACCATCTGGGCAGCATCAGGAGCCCCGCCAGTGTGCTCCCCTCCCTCAACCATGGTACCTATCAAGTGCTGCAGTTGTGCGGCCAGATAATACAGCCACGGATTTGGCAATGCAAGACCCCCATTATCCTTAGGGCGCTGTAGCTGCTCTAACTTTATTCTAGGAGGGCGGTTTTCCCAAAGCAATGTACGATAGATCGAATTTACTATCCTCAATGTTTTTAGTGGGATTACCACTGGTGAATTGTGTAACATATATAGTAATTGGGGCATGAGGATCATCTTAATGAGGTTCGCTTTGCCCGCAACGGATAGACCCAGGTTGTTCCAAGTTTTCACACACGTCTGAAATCGCGTCAAGAGGGGGGCAATATTGAGTAAACTATACTCTCTAATCTGTGGGGTCACCCAGATCCCAAGATATTTAAGGGAGTGGACCACAGGGATATCCCCTACCGTGGCATCCCGCTGTAACTGGTCTCCATCAAGTGGCATCAAAGTAGACTTCGTCCAATTTATCAGCAAGCCAGAAAATTTACCAAATTGAACGATAGTCTGCATTGCCGCTTTTAGTGATTGCTCTGTATCTCCTAGTAGAATCATGGTGTCGTCAGCATAAAGTATCACCTTCTCCTGTTTATTGCCATAGCAGAAACCGGTTATGCCCAAGTGCTCCCTGATCTGAATTGCCAGAGGTTCTATGGCCAGGGCAAACAGCAGGGGCGACAAAGGGCACCCCTGCCTCGTGCCCCTCCTCAGCTCAAAGGGAAGGGACATCCTACCCGCCTCACATATGGCTGCCTGGGGGCGGTAATACAGTAACCGCACCCAGGAGACATAGCACTCACCAAAACCAAACCGCCGTAGCACCTCCCATAAATAAGGCCACTCTACACTGTCAAAGGCTTTCATGACATCCAGCGAGAGCAGAGCCCTATGGCCAACATTATCCGCTAGTGACTGCATATTAAGAAACAGCCTTGTCAAGTTAACTGCAGTTGATTTGTTAGGCATGAAGCCTGCCTGATCTGGGTGAATTATGGCCGTGATGACCTTGTTTAATCTAAGGGCCAACACTTTAGCTAGTATCTTGATGTCTGTTTGCAGCAGTGATATCGGCCTATAAGAGGCCGGGTCCACTGGATCTTTCCCTGGTTTCAATATCAGCACTATATTAGCCTTAGACATAGAGGGTGGTAGTGCCCGTTGCTCCCTGGCTGCATTGAACACCTCTATCAACCTGGGCAGTAATGCCTCCGCATACTGTTTGTAAATTTCCATAGGAATACCATCCTCGCCTGGGGCTTTACAGTTAGGGAAAGCACCCACCGCCATCTGCATCTCATCAAGTGTGATTGGGGAATCTAACTCCTTACGCTGGATCTCAGTCAGTCGTGGGAAATTTATCCCTGCTAAATATGTGGTCAGCTCCTCCGGGGCATAGTGTGAGACCGGTTGGTACAGAGTCTCATAAAATCCTTCAAGTGTCTGCAATATCAGGTGAGTGCACCACCCTCCCACTGTCAGTTTTTGCCGCCCCAATGGACAGGGAGCGTTGCTCCATCCTAGCTATTCTGGCCAGGAGACGCCCCGTTGTTACCCCTTCCTCAAAGAACGCTAATTTTGAGAAAAATCTCTTTTTATCTGCCTTCGAGGCCAACAGTTGCTCATACGCACCCTGAGCTGACTGCCAAGCCTCTCTAGCTTCGTCAGTGGGATCCTGTATGTATTGCATCTCCAGGGAGTGCACCCGTGCCTCCAGTTCTTCCCTTAGGCCCTCCGATTGTTGTTTGACCTTCTTAATTTCAGCATTAAGCAGGCCCCGCAAGTAAGTCTTAAACTCTTCCCAATTCTCCAGCACCCCCCCTTGGTGGCAAGTAAAGAACCCCTGGATGCTCCCCTCCAACTCTTCATGAGTTGTAAAAAGATTTAGCCAAAAGGCATTCAATTTCCACGGTGCTCTGGGCAACGAGGACCCCGGGGCTACCGCAAGATACACCACCATATGTGAATGGTCCGAAACACATCTAGGTTTATAGGAGATATCCGAAACTGAAGAGAGCATCGCCAGGTTCCCAACCGCCAAATCAATCCTGGATAGAGATCCATGGGTCTTGGAAAAACAGGAAAACTGTCTCACAGTGGGATTTCTGTGTCTCCATAAGTCCACCCACCCCACCTCGCGCCAGGGGCGTCTCCCTTAACGCGGTGGGAGCCCCCCCGGCATGGGTGCTTGTCGAGCGCAGGGTTCAGCCAACAATTGAAGTCACCTATAATCAGCAAAGGGAGATCCGGCCTCCCCCCGCAGAAAATCCAGGAGAAACCGGAGTACCCGAGCGTCAAAAGGTGGTGGTATATATACACATGCCAATACACATTTCAGTATACCTATCCGGCAATGCAAAAAGACAAATTTCCCCTCGGGATCCACCCTGGCATCATACTCCTGGTAATCCAGGGATCTGTGTATCACAACACTCACCCCCCGTGAAAACGAGGTGTGGGTGGAGTGATAGGCCCACCCCATCCACGAGTACTTCAGGCAATTTTTAGTGCCTGCCGTTAAATGTGTCTCTTGAAGACAGATAATGGCAGGGTAAAACTTTTTAAGGCAAGCAAAAATCATAGTGCGCTTCAGAGGAGAATTCAGTCCTCTAATGTTCCAGGATATCAATGGGATCCCTGCCATGATACATGTATGGGTAGCATCCAACAGGGGTATTCGGATTCCATGGGGAAACAGTGGTCAACAGGGGCCAAAAGGGAAGTTCGGTTCTTATGTAATGTGGCTTGTGGCCAGGCGATAGAGTGGGCAATAACAAAGTATCTGTGGTACAAGTCTGGATCGCGGATAAATTCCAACCAAGAAAAACAGAACGGCACCGCAGTGCCAACAGTTATAACAGGGCCTGTAGTGGAGCAGCCGCCTGCCCTGGCTCCTACAGGCATGGCGGCATGTAGGATCAGATAATTAACATGAAGCAAAGGTTCCTTACCATCCAGAACCGCCAACCAGGCAGGTTCATTAACTCTAACATCACTTTGCAGTGAAGAGACAGTTTGTCGTCTCTTTGCACTTAGCACTGGTTCTTGAAGTCACTGTAGAGTTCCTGACGCTGTTAGAAAATATAATGTTCCCCGGCAAAAGGTAAATAAGTTGCTGTTGAAGGAATATTCTGGCCTCCATAGGTACTCATCAAGAAGCTGTGCTTATCAGGTAATGACAATACGGCATGTAGCTAAATCAATCCTCCTCTGCTCTGGCACGGCGGTGGCGTAGGGCCTGCTCATTTTGGTCCAGCCATGCTGCCGCATCTCTTGCTGACTCAAAAAATTGGGCCTGTCCTTCAGCAGTAACACGCAACTTAGCCGGATAGAGCGTGGCATAGGGTAATTGTAGGGAGCGGAGGCGACGCTTTACTTCACCAAATTTGGCCCGATTCCTCTGGACCTCGGCAGAGAAGTCAGGGTAGAATGACACCCGCACCCCGTTATTTTGCACATTTCCCCATTCCCGGGCACATCGCAGTACTGCCTCCCGATCCCGATAGTGCAAAAGCCTGGCCAGCATGGGCCTTGGCGGTGCTCCCTGGGGAGGGGATGGCCCGGGGTCCTATGAGCCCGCTCCACCGTAAAGAATGGGGAGAAGGCTTCCTTATCGAAGACCTCCACAAGCCATTGTTCCATGAATGCGGTGGGGTCCCTGCCCTCGGTTTTCTCGGGGAGTCCCACTATGCGGACATTATTCCTGCGCAGGCGATTTTCCATATCCTCTGCTCTATTGGCCAGCTCCTGAGCCATCCTATGTGCTGTCTGGGCTTCTCGGGCTGTTTGCGGGATTGTGTCCTCAATGTCACTGACCCTACTTTCCACCGCTGTGGCCCTCTCCCGAACCTTTTGCAAATCTTGCCTCAGCAGGGAGACCGCCTCTTTAAGGCCCCCAAATTGATCTTTCAGGGTGTTCACCGAGGCCATACATACATGCACTGCACGCAATATCTCAGCTAGTGTGGGTTGTTCAAGCTCCTGCGGATCCCCCGTAGGTGGGGTGGGAGAACGTATAGTCTCTGTAGCGGCATTATCAGGGCCTATGGCCTTAACCTGTCCATCTTCCATCATCTCTCCAACTCCTTGAGGCCTAGTTGCGGACAGGGCCTCCCCTGCACCCCCGGCCGCCGATCCCATAGCTCTCTGGGTATAGTACAGCATGTCCCTTGGCTGATCTTTCCCCTGGGGTTTGCCCACCTTCTTACTGCTCCCTTCCTTACTTTTGTCTGGTGCTCGTGGTGTTCGTTGAGCCAGGGCCGCAGCCGCGGCAACGCCATCTTGGGAGTCCGAGCCCGTCATCCCAATCCAGCCTGTGCGGGTTTTCCTCTGGGTACAGAGGGCCGGCGGCTGGTCCAGGAGAGGCAGGGAGTCTGAAGCCAGCTGGGGACCCGCAAAGAGCAATGTTATGGATGTCGGGGAAGGATCATTTCACGGATCAAGCACGGAGCTGTGAGAAGTGCGTCTTCTCACATGCCGATCTTGGCCACGCCCCCAGGCATACCTTATTAATTTTGTATTGGATATCTAAGGTCTATTCATGAAATCTGTGTACATTAATAAAGTGCAGAACCCGACCTTCGCTTACACTTTTTTGACTATTATTATTTTTTCAACCTTCTGTGCTGTTTGTTGGAGAACTCACAATGTGTAGAATCCATTTCCCTTTAACAGAAATGCCGTGGCTTTACCTCCAAGGGATAGTAAATCAAACCATAAGTTGCAAAGTATGTTAACAGCCATACAGAACGTCTTAGTGGAAACTTTAAACAATTGCAAAATTCCAATCTCAGGGAGAAGGATGGCAGAACAATGGCGCATTCTCCACTGCTCTGCGGATTGTCTCCGGAGATAAATTTACAGTGGTGCCTTGACCACATTAAAAAGCAGGGCAAATCCTTAAAAATTAGTTTGCTGCTTTTAATTGAGAACAGAATCCCAAATCTCTGTAGTGGGGATTTACATGTAAAGGTTGACTTACGAGGGTCTGTGCCAGGAGGAAAGCGGTGCCAAGTTTAAAGTCCAAACAGTTCCCCATCACAGCCAAAAGCATATCGCAGCAGGAGCAACTGCTAAATAAAGACAAAAAATCAAGGAAATGCCTGATTCATACTACGAGAAATATTGATTCATCTTACCCAACACACAACAGTGATGGTCCTGATTAACAAACATCTAATCCAAGAACAAACATGAAATACGAGGGCCAACCCGAATGTGGTGCAAAATTGGGCAGAACTTTTTTTATTAACCTTCATAAGTAGAGTTGAGCGAACCCGAACTGTGAAGTTCGGGTCCGTACCGAACTTTGGGGTGTCCGTGACCCGGACCCGAACCCGGACATTTGAAAAAAAGTTTGGGTTCGGGTATTTGATCCCGCCTGTTAAATAGCTGCAGGGCAGCCAATCAACAAGCGTTTCACTGGTTTGCCCTTAGAAGCCATCACAGCCATGCCTACTAATGGCATGGCTGTGATTGGCCAGTGTATCATGTGATCCAGCCTCTATATAAGCTGGAGTTACTTAGTGCTGCATGTCACATGCTCTCTGGGTAGTGTAGGGAGAGGATGCTGCCGGCACTGTGAGGGACAGATTGCAGATATAATAACATCTCATCCTGCATTACAGAACGATCTGAATTGACTAGGTAGAGATTACTGCTTAGAGGGACAGATTATTGTTCTAAAATCATCTCCTAGTTCTATAGGGAGAGGTTCCTGCTGTTGCTGTAAGGGACAGATTATTGTTCTAAAATCATCTCCTAGTTCTATAGGGTCAGGTTCCTGCTGTTGCTGTAAGGGACAGATTATTGTTCTAAAATGTAAAAAGAATACAGCGCTAGTGTATTACATTAGATGATTTAAACAAGAATATATATAGAAAAAAGCTGGTTGCTGCAGTAAGTAGGATACCACCTAAACACAGACATAAACTAAAAAGCTGCGCAACTCCAAAAATTTGATTCATAAAATACCATAAGTGAATAACGTGTAAATATATAACTGGTGCACAAACACAATATATGTGATAGCAATAATCTTAAAGTGCAATCATTTACAACTTCATGTCCATCATGAATGCCGCTGCCAGACTCACCCACCTTACAAACCGTTCAACGTCTGCCACTCCTCTCTGCCAATCCCTCCATTGGCTGCCACTCGCCCAACGAATTAAATTTAAAATACTAACAATCAGCTACAAAATCATAAAATTTAAATTAAGCAACCCGCTCACCGTCGGTTACCTCCCTAACCGTCT
>BLSH010535245.1:1054137-1064681 GCA_018402905.1 Glandirana rugosa
CCAACCATAAAACTCTGTTCCAACCACTACATCGACCCTCGTCTTTTAAAATACTAACAATCAGCTACAAAGCCATCCACAACTCTGCTCCCAGCTACATCACCAACCTTGTCTCAAAATACCAACCTCACCGTCCTCTTCGCTCCTCCCAAGACGTCCTGCTCTCCAGCTCCCTCATCACCTCCTCTCATACTCACCTCCAAGACTTCCCGAGCCTCTCCCATCCTCCGGAACTCCCTACCCCAATCGGTCAGAATGTCCCCAAATCTATCCACCTTCAAGCGATCCCTGAAAACGTTTCTCTTCAGGGAAGCCTATCCTGCCACCACCTAATAACTACACTCCTTATTTCTCAATCAGCTCATCCCCCGCAGTTTACTGCCCTTTTGTATCATTTAACCCTCCCTCTTAGATTGTAAGCTCTAACGAGCAGGGTCCTCTGATTCCTCCTGTATTGAATTGTATTGTAATCCTACTGTCTGCCCTAATATTGTAAAGCGCTGCGCAAACTGTCGGCGCTATATAAATCCTGTATAAAAATAAAAATAATAATAACTGCAAAGTGCACATGAACAGTCCCAAATTATAACAATAATGACATTGATAAATGAAATAATAGAAATGAAAATGGAAAAAAACCAAAAACGTAAAAACAAAGTCCAATGTGATTTCAGAAAATTTCCTTCACCAGTGAAGTCCAACAGAAAATTGCCAGCAAACTGATTAGTGCCAAAGTAAATTCAAATTAGTTCCATAGAGTTGATAGAAAAACTTCCATCACCAAATAGGTAAAGACACCAACCGTGGTATGAATTAGGTACTCTTACCAGAGTGCCATTGTTTACCCATCTCTAGGCAAACAGTGTACACAGGCAGATAGCCTCTGCGGGCTTTAAACGGGGGGAGCTGAACGGCACCTCCAATCCACTTCAATCAGGTAATCATCTCCGTAATCGGGTTACGCAAGCGCACCAGAATCCACAACGACAGGGTCCTGTGTACACTGTTTGCCTAGAGATGGGTAAGCAATGGCACTCTGGTAAGAGTACCTAATTCATACCACGGTTGGTGTCTTTACCTATTTGGCTGACGGATGTTTTTCTATCAACTCTCATTATTGTTATAATTTGGGACTGTTCATGTGCACTTTGCAGTAGTAAATGATTGCACTTTAAGATTATTGCTGTCACATATATTGTGTTTGTGCACCAGTTATATATTTACACATTATTCACTTATGGTATTTTATGAATCAAATTTTTGGAGTTGCATTGTTCTAAAATCATCTCCTAGTTCTATAGGGTCAGGTTCCTGCTGTTGCTGTAAGGGACAGATTATTGTTCTAAAATCATATCCTAGTTCTATAGGGTCAGGTTCCTGCTGTTGCTGTAAGGGACAGATTATTGTTCTATAATCATCTCCTAGTTCTATAGGGAGAGGTTCCTGCTGTTGCAGTAAGGGACAGATTATTGTTCTAAAATCCTTTTGCAGCCCTCTAGCACTTTCCAGGACTTTTTTACAGTCATTTTTGTGCCAAAAAGTTTGGGTCCCCATTGACTTCAATGGGGTTCGGGGTCAAGTTCGGTACCGAAACCAAACTTTTTCGCGAAGTTCGGCCGAACCCACCGAACCCGAACATCCAGGTGTTCGCTCAACTCTATTCATAAGTTGATCAAATTATTCATAGAGTAACTTCCTTTTTGACAGCCTTTCTCAACCTTTGACCACTCATTGACCACGAGTGCGACTTGTTCCTGTCAGGAGCCTTGCGCCCCGAGGGGTCAGGATAAAGTCCTATCTCTTTGTGAGATGGACCAGAGCAGCCTTTCTCAACCTTTTCAACACAGAGGAACCTTCGAAATAACTTTCCGGTCTCAGGGAACCCTCAATAAAAATGACTATATCTACAACCTATGATGATTAGTGTGATGGTCAGCGGGAAGAATGCTCCCTTCACTTGTGGTCATTGGGAAGAATTACTCCCTGTAAGGGATTAGCTCAGTAGCAGGGTGTGCAGGATCCCCTGGATGGGTAATAGGCGCAGACAGACAGCAGGATCTTTCTGAAAGCAAAAACTGTGGTTTATTTACATGTCTGTGGTTATAAAGGGTCAAAATGGGTAAAAATAAAACAAAACAGAAGATAAACCCTTTTTAGGCTTTTAGTCACACAGACTTAATCTCACCGTCTCACCATTCAGAGGTGCTGCTCCTCGGTCTGCCGTGCATAGAGATCTGGTTCCAGGGTGGAGCCATTTGTTGAAGCAAACTGGGAGTTTTATAGAGCCCTGAGTGCTTTATATGTTACACCTGAGCTCGTTAACCCTCATTGAGCCCAAACAAGCTCACTACACAATTATGCAACAAGCAAAAAGTATGACCGCACTCCAAAGCTTGAAGGAAAGCTGGTGAATATTTATTGTAAATACAAAAATGCTAGTGTCATCAGGTAGACAAGGCATAACCACAAGACATCAGGCAGGTTGACGCGTTTCACAGACTACATGTCCGCTTACTCATAACCAGGTTATGAGTAAGCGGACATGTACTCAACCTGCCTGATGTCTTGTGGTTATGCCTTGTCTTCCTGATGTCTACCTGATGACACCAGCATTTTTGTATTTACAATAAATATTCACCAGCTTTCCTTTAAGCTTCGGAGTGCGGTCATACTTTTGCTTGCTGCAAAATTGGATCACGGATCAGACCTGCACCTGATTTTTTGATGGACGTTTCCATCACACCTGGAGTGGCTCAATTCTCTCTCTCCAGGCTCATTACAAAGCCCAAACACAAAAATAATCAGTGTACAGCATAAACCTGGAACAAATATATCTCCCATCCTGGACACAACCCATAGATTTTCCTGGCTTCCTGCCACACCTCTTACAGATAGCTAAAACGATCAATGGTGCCAGTGGGAACGTATCTGAGAGGCTGAAGTTGCTCATTGCTCAAGGAACCCCAAGCAACCTCTGGGGGAACCCTAGTTGAGAAACTTTGCTCTATATATAGGTCTACTCAACAGTCTCCATCACAAGCCAAGTATTGACACCAATGTTGAACCCAACTCTCGAATCCTCTTCGAAAAAGCTCAGGTGTGCAGTGTAGTACCCACTTTTTCACAGCCACTTTCACTTTGTCTGTGTCATCAAATTGTTGTCCCTAAAGACTGTCCTTCATTGGACCGAACAAGTGGAAGTCAGAGGATGCTGTATGGTGGACCGCCAAATTTTCAAAGTGTCTGATTTGGTTCCAAAGATGTGTGTGGTTGCACATTGTCATGATAAATATGGATCATTTTCATGTTCTTGTTCAGTCTCCTCTTCCTAATGGCTTCTTAACCTCTTTCCGCTCGGGCTACTGTAAAATGATGGCCGGCTGAGACTTAAGTCATTCCAGGTGGAAGTCATATGACATCCTCCTGGAATGCACCTTGCGTGTGTCCCTGCGGCGCAATCTGTCACCGGGTGTGTCCACAGGATGCAGCTGATGACTGATCACTGTACCAGCCTACTGCCGGTGCCATGTGATCACTGTGGCCAATCATAGCAGATCACATGACAATTGTAAACAATGAATGGCTTCCTTTCATTCCAACCATTGTGTACAATTGTGTTGCTAGCTGTAATTGGTCACAGTGATCACTTTGTACAGACAAGGCCAATCACAGCCCATCTGTAACGTTTGATTAGCTTTGGCCAAACGCAGCAAATCACAACAATAAATACTTAATGAATCAGTTTCATTCAGTTAAAATGGTGAAATTCACTAGTATAAGCAGTCATAATGTGTTATTGATCACGCAATTGTCATTCAAAGTCTGACAGTGCTGAAAGTTGGATGAGCAAGTTTTGGGTGGAGGAACTTGGGTGTCCTGACCTCAACCCGCACTTTTGGGATGAATTAGAGTGGAGACTGCGAGCCAAGCCTTCTCATCCAACATCAGCGCCTGACCTCACAAATGCGCTTCTGGAAGAATGGTCAAACATCCCCATAGACACTCCTAAACCTTGTGGACGTCCTTCCCAGAAGAGTTGAAGCTGTTATAGCTGCAAAGGGTGGGCCAAGTCACTGGGAAGGCTGTCCACAAGGTTTAGGAGTGTCTATGGGAATGTTTGACCATTCTTCCAGAAGCACATTTGTGAGCTCAGGCACTGACGTTGGATGAGAAGGCCTGGCTCGCAGTCTCCGCTCTAATTTATCCCAAAGGTGTTCTATCAGGATGAGGTCAGGCCAGTCAAGTTCCTCCACCCCAAATTCGCTCATCTATGTCTTTATGGACCTTGCTTTGTGCATTGGTGCGCAGTCATGTTGTAACAGGAAGGGGCCATCCCCAAACTCTTCCCACAAAGTTGGGAGCATGGAAATGTTCAAAATGTCTTGGTATGCTGACGCCTTAAGAGTTCCCTTCCCTGGAACTAAGGGGCCAAGCCCAACCCCTGAAAAACAACCCCCACACCATCATCCCCCCTCCACCAAATGATTTGGGCCAGTGCACAAATCAAGGGTTATAAAAACATAGATGAGCAAGTCTGGGTTGGAGGAACTTGACTGGCCTGCATCTCAACCCAATAGAACACCTTTGGGATGAATTAGAACAGTCCCAAGCCTCGATCTAGCGGGAGCCTCATTGTGTCACGTGTCGGAGCTGTGGCCGGCCATTGGCTGGAAAGGAGGAAGGCCGACAAATATGAATCGGAGCAGCGAGTAACCGATGGTGGGCCGGAGTGGCGGTGGGCTGTGAGTGAAACCTTGTGGACAGCCTTCCCAGAAGAGTTGAAGCTGCTATAGCTGCAAAGGGTGGGCCAACTCAATATTGAACCCTACAGACCAAGACTGGGATGCCATTAAAGTTCATGTGCGTGTAAAGGCAGGCGTCCCAATACTTTTCTCAATAAGGTGTACATATATATTTTTTAAATTTTTAAATATTTTTTTTTTCATGTAATTGATGAGCCATAGGAGCCCACTGGAGGACAGCCTAACACGCATTGCCACCTATTGGCGTGTTCCATTTCTTCAACCTCCATATTTATATAATGGCGCACATTAGACATGCAGATGTGTCCAACCTTATTGGGATCAGGGTGGTCCTGAAAATCCTGACAACTACTTCATTGTGAAATTTACAGTTTTACGTAAAAAAAAAAAAAAAAAATAAGTGTCAGAGCTCGCCATAAAACACTTACGATTTTCCAACCGTCAGGCAACTAAACTAAACTGACAGGAGCATTGCGGATGACTGAGTAACCCTAGACCAAATTCTCGAGTAAATAAATACTTTATTTCCATCTGTCGTTTGCCAAAGGCTATAGTCATCACCATGAGGAATCAACTTAGTCACACTAACATAATATTAACAAAGAAGCCCTTAACACAATAAAGCTCATTCAGACTTCGTTAAAATGCTGAAACCCCATTAGGAAGGTAAATGTAAAAAAAAAAAAAAAAAAAGATGGATGTAATATTTGACGGCAAAGAGCTTTTCACCAATGTGCCAAGAAATCTTTTTTTTTTTTTGTCTATCAAATTTATGTAAGTGTTAACCACTTTAGCTCTCCTAACTGTATTCCCCTTATGGTTTTATGAACAATTTTAACATTTTCACTATGGGTTTGTTGTATCATGGATAACTTTTTCAGTATTAGAGTTGAGCGGACACCTGGATGTTCGGGTTCGGGTTTTCGTGGAAAAGTTCGGGTTCGGTCTGAACTTGACCCAGGACCCTGAACCCCATTGAAATCAATGGGGACCCAAACTTTTGGGCACAAAAATGGCTGTAAAAAAGTCCTGGAAAGTGCTAGAGGGCTGCAAAAGGAAGAAAAGTGGGGGTAAGAGTAGGACAAGTGCCCTACAAAGAAATGGGGATAGGGAAATAACAACAATCTGTCCCTTACAGTACCAGCAGCATCCTCTCCCTAGACTAGCCAGAGGGCATGTGACATGCAGCACTACGTGACTCCAGCTTATACAGAGGCTGGGTCACATGATGCACTGGCCAATCACAGCTGTGCCATTAGTAGGCATGGCTGTGATGGCTTTTAAGGGCAAACCAGTGAAGCACTTGTTGATTGGCTGCCCTGCAGCTATTCAACAAGCGGGAAAAATTACCAGAACCCAGAACCCGAACCCAAACTTTTTTTCAAAAGTTCGGGGTCGGGTTCGCTCAACTCTAGTCAGTATTTAACCCCTTCAATATCAGTCACTTTAACCCCCTTCCTGCCCAGGTGATTGTGCACAGCCGATCACATGGGTAAAGAGCCGTGTCATTGACTCTTTACTGAGATTGGATTTGCGTTGTGACCTGGGTACACAGTGCACCTGCAATCGCTGCGCAAGCGCGTTGAGACTGGGGTGATGTCATATGACATTCTTTGATCAGTTTGGTGTGGAGGAACTCATGTTCCATAAACACAATCTTTGACCAGTTTCATGTGGAGGAACTCAAGTTCCATAAAGACATTCTTTGACCTGTTTGATGTGGCGGAACTCAAGTTCCATAAATACATGCTTTGACCAGTTTGGTGTGGTCGGAACTCAAGTTCCATAAATACATGCTTTGACCAGTTTGGTGTGGTCGGAACTCAAGTTCCATAAATACATGATTTGACCAGTTTGGTGTGGAAGAACTCAAGTACCATAAAAACATGATTTGACCAGTTTGGTGTGGAGGATCTCAAGTTCCATAAAGACATTTTTTGACCAGTTTGATTAAAGGAACTCAAGTTCCATAAAGACCTTCTTTGACCTGTTTGGTGTGGAGGAACTCGAGTTCCATAAATACATGCTTTGACAAGTTTGGTGTGGAGGAACTCAAATTGCATAAATACATGCATTGGCGAGTTTGGTGTGGAGGAACTCTAGTTCCATAAAGACATGATTTGACCAGTTTGGTGTGGAGGAACTGAAGTTCCATAAAGACATGCTTTGACAAGTTTGATGTGCAGGAACTTAAGCTCAATAAAGGCATGATTTGACCACTTTAATATGGAGGACCTCAAGTTCCATAAATACATGCTTTGACTAGTTTGGTGTGGAGGAACTGAAGTTCCATAAATGCATGTTTTAACTAGTTTGGTTTGGGGAAACTTGAGTGTCCTGCACATAGCCCTGACCTCAACTCTGCTAAACATCTTTGGGATGAACTTAAACATCAGTTGTGAGCCAGGTCTTCTCATCCAACACCTGACCTCACAAATGCTCTTTTACCTGAATGGGCAAAAGTACCTACAGGCACGCTCCAAAATCTGGTGAAATGTCTTCTCAGAAGAAGGAAGGCTGTTATAGCTGCAAAAGGGGAGCCAACGTGTTGGGTACATGCAGTGTGGTGCGGTGGACAGAAAGCACACATGTCCTGGTGTGTCAGAAACCTTGTATTTCAGAACTAGTAAAAACAGTGCAAACAGGCACGATGGAGAGGATCACTCAACCGGGACACTCACACAGTTCAGTGCAAAGGTTTAGGGATGCAGGTTTTGAGCTGCAGACAGCATCTGTCATGAGGAGCGGAGAGTGCCCTAGCCGGTCCTACCCAAAGGAGAGCTTCCTGAGGAGGTTCCTAAGAGTCCCTAGTCCACTAGAATCTTTACCTGTCCCTGACAGATATTTGATCTGTCCCTAAACTAGCCACTCGCATAAAGATGCCAAAACCCGGGGTCAGAGTCTTAAATAGACTTTGCCTGACCCAAGGTGGCTACCAGGGTAACGTGAGGCAAGAGCATCCAATTGATAACTGCCCAGTTTCCTTCCACTTCCTCTTCCCCACTGTTTTGCCAATGTGGTCCAGCGCCACCTACAGTGGAGGAAACAGACTGCACCTGCCTACAAACTTAATAGTCATTGTTTTGGAGTGGAGTGTGCAACAAGCTTGCTGTGAAACCCAACAGTTCAGATATCATAATTGTGACAGACTCAACTTCTACCCACTGATTATGACCCATGGAAGAGACCAGGGTTTTGTCTTCTCCTAGTCAGAATACGGAAGAGAGCTCAGTTCAGCCTCTGGTCCCATGGAAAGAGCAGGTCATTCTCTAATGATGGACAACGCCGCGATGAATGCTGAGAGAGAGGCTTGGATTTTTTCTCTTCATAAACACAATAAGGCTTTCCTTCTGGAGTGGATGGAAAGGTGTAATATTAATATTGCACAGGTTAATGGTCAGAGGAAATATGGTGGCCCTCCTGCAGACAAGGTTGGAGAAGATTCTCCTCTTGGGACATAAATATTTATCAACAATATCCCTCAAGACATCTCTGAAGATAAATGAATTCTACTTTTTTTGACTGCTGGAACATTTTATGAGTTTTGTCTTTTCTAGTGGACAGATTACATAAATGAAAGCCAAACACCTGAAGACAGCATGAGTAATGTACTTTGTGTATTCGGGGCTATAGACTGGTGCTGGACAGTCTGAGGTGGGATCCTTTATTAATCAAACCATTGTCTGGGTGGGCAGTGCCCTGAGTCACTTAGGCTTGCCTATGTGACTAGTTGTTAATTAGCTTACTGTTTATGTTGGCTTTCTTTAGATATGTTAATGATATTACTGTTTACAGTTTGCATTGTGTAGGGCAGTGGTCTCCAAACTGAGCCGGATGTGGCCCTTTGCTTGTCTTTACCTGGCCCTTGGGGCACTATTTTATTCACTGACACTAATGAAGGGCACACTTACTCCCAATGACATTGACGATGGTGCACAGTTCCTCTCAATAACACCAACAATGGGTCCCAATGACTACAATGATGGGGCACAATTCCTTGCAATGACATCAAAGATGGGGCATTATTCCTCCCACTGACACGAATGATGGGGCACTATTCCTCCCAATGACACCAATGATGGGGCACTATTCCTCCCACTGACACCAATGATGGGGCACTATTCCTCCCACTGATACCAATGATGGGGCACTATTCCTCCCACTGACACCTATGATGGGGCACTATTCCTCAAACTGAGACCAATGATGGGGCACTATTCCTCCCACTGCCACCAATGATGGGGCACTATTCCTCCCAATGACACCAATAATGGGGTACTATTCTTCCCAATGACCCCAATGATGGGGGATTGTTTACTCCCACTGATGCTGGGACATTTTCTACTCCAATTGCCCACAGACCAGCCCCCTAAAGTCTGAAGGAAGGTAAGCTGGCCCTTTGTTTAGAAAGTTTTGAGACCCCTGGTGTAGGGTAATGTGATCAGGCACTTAACTGATCTTGTGTGGTATATATACTGCATTCCGTGTGGATTTACAATGAAGTCAGTTCCCGTTTCCACCTAAGCTAGTGTTGTCTAGTCCTTGGGTACAATATTCAGCTACAAAACCTGGTTCCTAGTTCCAGAGTGGAAGCTGTATCTTGGTGGAAGGACCCAGGTGCCAAGTGGTTGGTCACAATAGTACCCTCCGGCCGTTCACAAAGATGCCCAGTGATCCACTGGATCATTGGACAGATTAGTCTCCTCTTGTTTCAACATCTACTCTTGCCCAGAACCCATGAGTCCATCTACTGCTTTCCATTTATCTCATAATACACCCTAGTATAGGTCTAGTTTTAATGTCGCCTGTAAAGCAGCTATAGCCTGACCAATAAAATAACAAAAAATCCTTTTATCCAGGGATTGAAGCCATGTTTATGAATATGACAAAGACATTCTAAGAATTTAGCTGTTGGTCAAAGGCCGTTATATGATACTTCACATCTGGGAATCAACAGAACACATGGCAATTTTATGGCACCTGGTAGAGGAACTCAGTTTTATATCCTCATATGAATTCCCTTCGCTCACATGGCCAACGGGCTCTTCAATGTGTGACTTTCTAATTGCCGTATTAGAAAATAGCCCAACGAATAATTATTTTCAGTTGTCAATCGTTAAAAGCTTTGGCTATGTCTATTATATACAATTTCTTATGCATTGGTTTTGCATACGAAAAGGATGCTTAGGATAATCACTGAACTGATTTCAAGCAGAAGAAAAGCATTACCGGTTAAAAATTCACAGAGCATAGCAATGCGAAACACATGATCAGTTTATTGTAAACATATCTGATTGCATAATAGCATCTGAATAGTGTTGAGCGAACCCGGACTGTAACGTTCGGGTCCGTACCGAACTTTTGGGTGTCCGTGGCACGGACCCGGACCCGGACATTTCAAAAATCGTTCGGGTTCGGTCCGGGGTTCTGCTATTTTACTCCACGTGTTGAGAAGCTGCAGGGCAGCCAATCAACAAGCGTTTCACTGGTTTGCCCTTAGAAGCCATCACAGCCATGCCTACTAATGGCATGGCTGTGATTGGCCGGTGCATCATGTGACCCAGCCTCTTTATAAGCTGGAGTCACAGTGCTGCAGTCACATGCTCCTTGGGTTAGTATAGGGAAAGGTAGCTGACGGCGTGAGGGACAGATTTTAGCCATTTTAAGACCTGATCCTGCATCCTGAGATAGATTACTTTACTACTGCTGTCTGTGCTGTTGCTCTGAGGACAGATAGCAGAAATTTAGACAGGGAGTGCGGCAGTCGATGGAAAGGGATAT
>BLSH010535245.1:1066081-1081860 GCA_018402905.1 Glandirana rugosa
CTCTCCTTCGTCCGTGGTAAAGGTCGGTTAGTGAGCAGGGGAGAACGTGCATACGGGTAATTTAACAGGAAAAAGAGGAAATCTTGAAACTTTACTTTCATTAGTAACGAGAAATTTGAAAATTCGCCGCTACCCTACAAAGAACATGAGGGATACTATTAATACTCGAACAGTTTCGACTTGCACGGAACAGATCTGTTTTGTTTAATGTGACAAACGTCCTATAAGAAGTAAGTCTACATCTCAACTCGCTTGTGGACCTTCAAGCCCAAGACGACCAGGCAGGCTTGAAGCCCTGTTTCAGGCCCAGGCCCAGGCCTGCCTTGGGCTTGCTAGCGTGCCTGTTGCTTGGGTCCGTGCGATCGTTCGGGTTCCGTCCGGACCCGGACCCGGACTTTGTCCCGAAGTTCGGACGGACCAGCAGAACCCGAACTTCCAGGTGTTCGCTCAACTCTACATCTGAATGAAGAATATCCTGCAAACAGTGTAATTTGTTTTGTCTAGACAAGGCACGTTCAGCTTTGACAAGCTCATAATTATCATAGGGAGTACAAGAAACATCCCATCGCCGCTTAAAAGTTTAAAGAGCAATGATTACTTTCATTTCAAAGTTCTAAAGGAGAAAAAGGACAATTTAATGGGCATACGTGCAAGAGGGGACGAGTGATTGGCTGGAAATGGTGCCTGCTTCCTCTCTAGAGTTGGGCAGAACACCTCCCGGTTCGGTTCCCACCAGTATTCTCGAACAATGCAAACGTTCGGGCCCGAACCCCAAACCCTATTGGACCCGAACTTTAAAATCAAAAGTCCCCATTTTGAAGGCTTATATGAACGTTATTGGCAAGAAAAAGGGTATGGGGGCCCTGGGTACTGCCCTGGGGGACATGAATCAATGCAAAAAGTTTTTTTTTAAAAAAAGATTGTTTTTACAGGAGCGGTGATTTTAACAAAGCTTAAAGTGAAACAATAAAATTTTCTTTAAATATAGTGTCTGGGGGGTCCCCTTAGTCTGCCTGTAAAGTGGCTCATCTGTACAATGTATAGAACCTGTTGCAGCAAAACTGAAATTTATATAAAAAAATGACATTTAAATTGCCAAAAATACAAAAATTAAAAAAAAAAAAAAGGCATGGGGTACCCCCCCCCCCCAACATCCATACTAAACCCTTATCTGAGCATACAGCAGGGCATGTCAGGAATGGGGGTTCCCCATTTTGAAGGCTTATATGCACGTTATTGGCCATAAAAAAGGTATGTGGGCCCTGGGTACTGCCCTGGGGGAAATGTATCAATGCAAAAATGTTTTTTTTAAAAAGATTTTTTTTACAGGAGCAGTGATTTTAACTAAGCTTAAAGTGAAACAATAAAAATTCCTTTAAATATAGTGTCTGGGGGGTCCCCTTAGTCTGCCTGTAAAGTGGCGCATCTGTGCAATGAACAGAACCTGCTGCAGCAAAACTGAAATTGATATAAAAAAATGACATTTAAATTGTCGGAAATATAAAAATGTAAAAAAAAAAAGGCATGGGGTCCCCCCCCAACATCCATACTAAATCCTTATCTGAGCATACAGCAGGGCATGTCAGGAAAGGGGGGTCCCCATTTTGAAGGCTTATATGCAAGTTATTGGCCATAAAAAGGGTATGGGGGCCCTGGGTACTGTCCTGAGGGAAATGTATCAATGCAAAAATGTTTTTTTTAAAAAGATCGTTTTTACAGGAGCAGTGATTTTAACGAAGCTTAAAGTGAAACAATAAAAATTCCTTTAAATATAGTGTCTGGGGGGGGGGGGGGGTCCCCTTAGTCTGCCTGTAAAGTGGCGCATCTGTACAATGTATAGAACCTGCTGCAGCAAAACTGAAATTTATATAAAAAAATGACATTTAAATTGTCGGAAATATAAAAATGTAAAAAAAAAAGCCACGGGGTCCCCCCCAACATCCATACTAAACCCTTTTCTGAGCATACAGCAGGGCATGTCAGGAAAGGGGGGGGGGGGCGAGCGAGCGCCCTTCCCCCCTGAACCATACCAGGCCACATGCCCTCAAAATGGGGGAGTGCTTTGGGGCGGGGGCTGATGAGTTGATGGGGACAAGAACCTCCTCCCGACAACCCTGGGCTGTGGTTGTTGGGGTCTGCGGGCAGGGGGGTTAGCAGAATCTGGAAGCCCCCATTAAGAAGAGGCCCCCTCCCACCCATTCACCAAAAAAGTGTCAAAAATAAATAAAGACAGGAGGCAGTTATTGACAATTAAAAAAAAAAAAACAATGTCCCCTGATGTAGATCCATCATCAATCATGACGTTCACAGCACCGCTAAACCACAAAAAGGGAAGAGGCTTTGGGGTGGGGTGGCAGAGCCTGGTATGGTTTGGGGGGGTTCACTCATCCCCCCCTTCCTGTCCTGCCAGGCTCGGTCTCTCACTCCCCCTGGGGTCATTAGTACTCACAGAGATGGAATCTCTGCAGTTATTTCTGTCCTCTAACGGGACCCTCCAGGAGGATAGCCTCACTCCAGGGAACTCCTGGCCTAGCCAAAAAGGCCCTTTGCAACCCACCCTAGCCCCCACCTTCTTAAGGGTCAGGAAGTCTTCAATCGGCTCTCCTGGGTGTAGGGGTACCTCTCCCAGGCCTCCAGCCCTGTCCAGAGCCTCCACCTGCTGGCTGCATATGCATAAGTGTGGGATGTTTGGCTCCCATGCCCCTAATGCACTGGGGCTCCTCCCAACCTGGCTTTTATGTGGTTACTGATTCACCAATGACATGACTACAGGAGGGCTCTAACTAAAAGGAGCCTAGCACCTGATGACACTGTTTTCTGTGACCAGACACCTAGTGGCAGACTAGCTAACTGCACTTGCTTACCGACGGATGGTCCAGAAACAAAGTACTAAAGTAAAAGACAACTAGAGTCAAGTTAAAGGTAAAGTCAAAGAAAAGTAAAGGTCAACTAATGTAGAGTAAAGTCTAAAGTCAAGAAATAGATTACCACATCTCCACTTACATCAAAAAGGAAAATTCACCAAAACAATAATGGACTTTTGAGGTACCCACAAAAATGTTCTATATTTGAAACATCAATGTCTTAATGTTGGCAGATATCTCATAAAAACATTGTATGTGCTATTAAAATTAAAAGCAATAATCCTTATAAGTGGATTTCCTTAACCAGTGCTTATGCCATTATATTTCGAAATAGGACCATGAGGACCTCATTCGGTACCAATCATGGTACCCGGATGGGAACTTGTTATGGGGGTCCAAACTTCTTCTACATCACATGTGTCAAACAAAAGACCTGTGGGCCGAATCATGCCCGCAAAGCCATTTCATGTAGCCCTCGAACCTCTCCTGCAGCTGTGGAACCCCCCTCATTTCTGCCCCTACCTTGTCTGAGCAGTCAACAGCAGAGAGGAGGACAGATCTCCTCCTACAGATACTGTGTCTCTCCGGGCAAGCTGCAGCACCCCTTTGTTTCCGCCTCCCCTGGTCTCAGCATGCAGCTGACTCCAGTCCTCCTCTGGTCCTCCTCCAGACCCTGCACTTTTCGCTTCCCAGCTCTGCCCCCAACATCTTTCCAGCAGCAACACAAAGTTAGGGGGGTGCACTGTGATATAATGGAGGGTGGAGGACTCTTGACATCTGATTTAAGGGAGAGTGGGGTTCTCTGGACATCCAATCCTACAGACACAACCATAATACTGATGCTGCCTGCGATGAAATTGAGTTTGACATCCCTGTACTACATGTTTTGGGGGGAACCCACTTTTTCAGGACACTTCCTGTCTACGTGCACATTTCTCAGGGTGGGTTTCCTGATGACGACAACAGAGAACTATGTTTGTGTATTGAAATGGTCACTCTTAGTCTCTATTGGAAGCCCATGTGGCAGGTTGGCATAGTTAGAGTGTTGCCACCCTATGCAGGAAGTCCATGAGCCAGGACCCTCACCGGGTATTATTTTAATAAAAGCTGTAGATTTAAAAATATTACAATTAATCTTGAAAACCAACATTAACACGTTAAAGCTTATATTGTGTTTACAACTAATCAACAAACAGAAATTCTAGATCAGCCAAACTCAACCAGGGTTCTGTTTAAAGTTCCTTCAAAGGTTGCTAGGAGTTCCTTGACATGTGGCTAATTGACGTCCCTATTGATGATGCCTACATAGTTCTGGGGCCCGACGCCACTTGGCAGAGCCAGCCGGATGACATAAACCCTTTTATCTGAGCATTTTGAGCACCACTGTAAGGGGTAGTCTTACCACTGACCACCACTGTAAGGGGTAGTCTTATCACTGACCACCACTGTAAGGGGTAGTCTTACCACTGACCACCACTGTAAGGGAGTAGTCGTACCACTGACCACCACTGTAAGGGGTAGTCTTACCACTGACCACCACTGTAAGGGGTAGTCTTACCACTGACCACCACTGTAAGGGAGTAGTCGTACCACTGACCACCACTGTAAGGGAGTAGCCGTACCACTGACCACCACTGTAAGGGAGTAGTCGTACCACTGGCCACCACTGTAAGGGGTAGTCTTACCACTGACCACCACTGTAAGGGAGTAGTCGTACCACTGACCACCACTGTAAGGGAGTAGTCGTACCACTGACCACCACTGTAAGGGAGTAGTCTTACCACTGACCACCACTGTAAGGGGTAGTCTTACCACTAACCACCACTGTTAGGAGTAGTCTTACCACTGACCACCACTGTAAGGGGTAGTCTTACCACTGACCACCAATGTAAGGGAGTAGTCGTACAACTGACCTCCACTGTAAGGGGTAGTCTTACCACTGACCAACACTGTAAGGGAGTAGTCGTACCGCTGACCACCACTGTAACAGGTAGTCTTACCACTGACCACCACTGTAAGGGAATAGTCGTACCACTGGCCACCACTGTAAGGGGTAGTCATACCCCTGACCCCCACTGTAAGGGGTAGTCTTACCACTGACCACCACTGTAAGGGGTAGTCTCACCACTGACCACCACTGTAAGGGGTAGTCTTACCACTGGCCACCACTGTAAGGGGTAGTCTTATCACTGGCCACCACTGTAAGGGGTAGTCTTATCACTGACCACCGCTGTAAGGGGTAGTCTTACCACTGGCCACCACTGTAAGGGGTAGTCTTACCACTGGCCACCACTGTAAGGGGTAGTCTTATCACTGACCACCGCTGTAAGGGGTAGTCTTACCACTGGCCACCACTGTAAGGGGTAGTCTTACCACTGGCCACCACTGTAAGGGGTAGTCTTACCACTGACCACCACTGTAAGGGGTAGTCTCACCACTGACCACCACTGTAAGGGGTAGTCTTACCACTGGCCACCACTGTAAGGGGTAGTCTTATCACTGGCCACCACTGTAAGGGGTAGTCTCACCACTGACCACCACTGTAAGGGGTAGTCTTACCACTGGCCACCACTGTAAGGGGTAGTCTTACCACTGGCCACCACTGTAAGGGTTAGTCTTATCACTGACCACCGCTGTAAGGGGTAGTCTTACCACTGGCCACCACTGTAAGGGGTAGTCTTACCACTGACCACCACTGTAAGGGGTAGTCTCACCACTGACCACCACTGTAAAGGGTAGTCTCACCACTGACCACCACTGTAAGGGGTAGTCTTACCACTGGCCACCACTGTAAGGGGTAGTCTTACCACTGACCATGTAAGCTGCATCTACCACTGAGTCTCAATGGACTGCTTTTGGCAAGGGTTCTCCAAGACCTTCAAATTATTTCAAGGGTTCCTTTGGCATAAAGAGTGCCTCAGGGATAGTTTCAGTAGCCAAATATCCAAGGCCGTCACTGAAATTGGCATTTGGTATCCACAAGTTATCTTATCATATTACAATATATGTTATAAATATCCTTTCAGGCACTGGACATACAGTTTTATGTCCTCACCGCACATACTCCAATCACCTTAAATGATCCTCAGTTCTTACTTCTCACTTTCATGACTCTTACAACACCCCCCATCCCATTCCCAGAGATTGCCTACTCAAAGCCCAACTCCAGGATACAACTAACTTTCTACTACCCCTCTCTTCCACCCCCATCTAGCCAATGCTGGCTGTATTTTTTTTCCCTTACCTGGCAAAACCAGCAATACTCACCTAAGTCTCCCATTGAGGTCGGTTCCAGTGCTGCAATAGTGCCTTGAGACCACCGGTCCCCTACCACCTCCCTGTGATGATGTCAGTCCTCTTCTCTATCCTGAGAGGACCCCGCTGGTGGCCATCCAATAGAAAACATCCACATCACACAGTCAGTGACTTGAACACCTAAAGAAGAACCTCAAGTATACAGTAGAGGAAAAAAAGTCTCAGGACATGGGGCTATAACACTTTGCTAAAACTTTGTGTATCAATACTGTTTGGGCCAAGATGAAGAGGATGTTCTGCCTCACTTTCATGCACTGTCAGGGCTGGGCTCCTGCTACTCAATGAGCAGCTCTTTTCTTTCAGTGCTCAGTAGCTGCTCAGCTGTCGGTTAATTACCAGCCACTCACTGTTTCCACATTGAGTCACCTGGTTACCATTACCTACCTCTTTGGTCCAAAATACAGCCAGGCCCTTTTTGCTATTTAAACAGCTTAGCTCATTTCCTCCTTGCCCTTGCAAGGTCCATGATCTCTAAGTGCTTCCTTCATGTGCTCCTGTGGAATGACTTGGCCTAGCTGACTTCCCTTTGGTTCACATTTGTGATTTTTTTTTCTCCTGTGCTCAATGAGCAGCTCTTTTCTTTAAGTGCTCAGTAGCTGCTCAGCTGTCGGTTAATTACCAGCCACTCACTGTTTCCACATTGAGTCACCTGGTTACCATTACCTACCTCTTTGGTCCAACCTACAGCCAGGCCCTTTTTGCTATTTAAATAGCTTAGCTCATTTCCTCCTTGCCCTTGCATGGTCCATGATCTCTAAGTGCTTCCTTCCTGTGCTCCTGTGGATGACTTGGCCTAGCTGACTTCCCTTTGGTTCACATTTGTGATTTTTTTTTCTCCTGACTTTGCTGACTTCTGGTTTCCTGACCCCGGCTCCTCTAATTACCCGCTCTGTCATCCAAACCCTGTCTTCTACTTTTGATTACGTTCCTGAGCTGTGTTATTTTTGCCATTTCATAAGGTGTGATTTTAACTGCACTCTCTGTCTCCGTCTGGTTTATGGTTCCTGACAACTACATGAAGTTATCATTTTTGTTCAGAATATGTATGTAACTTGTTTACTAATGTGATTTTGGTATCCTTTTGATAAAAAAATAGGAAATGTGGATGGAGGTATTTGCATAAAACCTATTCAGGCGCTACCCCCATCAAGTACTATAAAGAGACAAATGAAAAGGGGTATCCACCAACCCCATGGTAGACATCCCAGAAGAGACCAACAACACAGGACTTTAACCACTTCAATACCGGGCACTTAGAACACTTCCCTACCAGACCAATTTTCAGCTTTCAGTGCTGTTGCGATTTGAATGAGAATTGCGCGGTCGTGCGACGCTGTACCCAAACGAACTTTTTGTCATTTTGTTCCCACAAATAGAGCTTTCTTTTGGTGGTATTTGATCACCCCTGCGGTTTTTATTTTTTGCGCTATAGAAAAAAAAGACCGAAAATTTAAAAAAAAAAAAAACATTTTTCTTTGTTTCTGTCACAAAAATTTGTATAAAGTACATTTTCTCCTTCACTGACGGGCACTGATGTGGCTACACTGATGGGCACTGATGAGGCTACACTGATGGGCACTGATGAGGCAGTACAGATTGGCACTGATGAGGTGGCACTGATAAGGTTGCACTGATGATGGGGCACATATACAGCACTGATGGGCGGCACTGACAAGCAACACTGACGGGCACTGATACGTGGCACTGATATGCGGCACTGATGGACACTCCTAGGCGGCACTGATAAGTGGCACTGATGGGCACTGATAGGTGGCACTATTAGGTGGCACAGGTGGGCACTTTTAGGTGGCACACGTGGGCACTGATAGGTGACACGGGTGGGCACTGATAGGTGACATGGGTGGGCACAGATGGGCACTTATAGGTGGCAGTGGTGGGCACAGGTGCAACAAGCACTGTTAGGGATGGCACTGGCAGGCATCATACACGGGCACAGTGCCACCTACAGTGCACAATAATGCCCTTACCTGGTGGTCTAATGGGGGCTCCCTGGTGGTCCTGGGCGGCCTCTGATTTCATTCCCTGGTGGTCCTGGGCGGCCTGTGTGCGATGTCCGGCGGGGGGGGCTCCCTGTGGCCCTGATCCGGCTCCCTGGTGGTCCAGTGGGGTGATCCTGAGGGTGGCTGCGCTGATAAATGTTCAGCGCAGCCCCCCCCTCTCAGGAGAGCAGCCGATCGGCTCTCCGCTGCTCAGGTCTGCAGACCTGAGCAGAGGAAAAGCCGATCAACGGCTCTTCCTATTTACACTGTGATCAGCCGTGATTGGTCACGGCTGATCACATGGTAAAAGGCTTCGGATCGAAGCCTTTTACCTCGGTTGGTAATGCGGTGGATCAGCCTGACCCACGGCACCACCGAGACGTCCAGTCAGGATAATGAACCCCCCGCCCGGACGTCAATTGTCTATACGCCGGGCGGGAAGTGGTTCAATTGTGCCATAATAGAAAAAGTTACACAACAAATACATACATATAGTCACATAGTTACATGGTTTGTGAGGTTGAAAAAAGACACAAGTCCATCAATTCCAACCTATGTGTATGTGTCAATATTACATTGTATCTCCCTCAATGTTGTGGTCACTTAGGTGCCCATCTAATAGTTTTTTGAAATTATCTATACCCCCAGCTGAAACCACTGCTTGTGGAAGAGAATTCCACATCCTCACGGCTCTTACTTTAAAGAACCCTCTATGCATTTTGAGGTTAAACCGCTTTCCTTCTAATTTTAGTGAATGGGCACGTGTCCTTTTATGCTCTCTTGCGCTGAAGAATTTTGTCCTTATTGTGGGGTCACCAGTACAATATTTGTACATTGAAATCAAAGCTTTATTACAACGGTTAAAAACATCACATTAGGGAAAACATCTATCCAAACTGTTTTCAAAAATATTTAATCAACAACTTGTACAGGCATAAAGGATCGACGCGTTTCGCATAACTCGCTTCCTCGGCCTCCACACTTCTATATGAAAAGTTGATATGGCTAAACAGACAAACCTCAAACATCAAAACAAAAAGAAACGGAATTGAGAAGATCATCAAAGGACAGAGTCCTCCACAAAGCAGGATGTTAGATATCTGCCCAGAAGAGTTGTACTAAGGCATATCCAGTGCACTCCACATGTAGCAGTACAATCCAAACATGGGCAACTTGCCATGCAGACTTCCCACTTAATCTGTTGTCCAGCAAAGATTCTCCATCTTCCCATGACCTGCCGTTTTGGTTTCTTCGCCTCGTTTAGTGCTATTTATTTTAGTCTTAGCTAGACCATCCCCACTTCTTCCATGTTCCCTCAGTCAGTGTTGGTCCTTTGCAGAGACAGGGCTCAGGAAAATCATTGTCTTCTTACATTTCAAAAGACATGAAAAAGTAGAGTAAAGTAAAATGCTGTTGGATTCAACGCCTGTGTTTTATTGAAGAGTTAGGTGCCTGTGAATGGTGCCGAGTCAGAAGGTGACCATGCTGTCTGGACAGAGTCTATGCATGAAGTCAATGCATGAAGTGGTATTTGAAACAGAAAAGGGGACAACCCCAAAAGCATGTCCTGAATATTTAAATGTTAGTGCATATAAAAAAAAAAAACTACCACGGACAGTTGGTTTTGTTAGCTGCAATCACCTCAAGCTCTTCCTCTTTCGATTTCCTTTTTTCAGAAAATAATGATAAAAGTCTTATGTCGCATCAATCAACATTCATAAAAATAAGGCTTAGGAATAGAGTTGAGCGAACCCGAACTGTAAAGTTCGGGTCCGTACCGAACTTTCGGGTGTCTGTGTCCCGAACCCGAACGTTTGAGAAAAACGTTCGGGTTTGGGTTCTGGGTTCTGTTATTTTATCATGCATGTTGAATAGCTGCAGGGCAGCCAATCAACAAGCGTTTCACTGGTTTTCCCTAGAAGCCATCACAGCCATGCCTACTAATGGCATGGCTGTGATTGGCCAGTGCATCATGTGACCCAGCCTCTATATGAGGTTGGAGTAACAGTGCTGCATGTCACATGCTCTCAGGTTAGTGTAGGGAGAGGATGCTGCCGGCGCTGTGAGGGACAGATTGCAGATCTAATAACTAGGTAGAGATTACTACTACTGCTTTGAGGGACAGATTGTAGATCTATAACATCTCATCCTGCATTACAGAAAGATCTGATTACAGAACGATCTCTCATCCTGCATTACAGAACGATCTGATACTGGACTAGGTAGAGATTACTACTGCTTTGATGGACAGATTGCAGATCTAATAACATCTCCCATTTTTCTTCCTTTTGCAGCCCTCTAGCACCAGGACTTTTTTACAGTCATTTTTGTGCCGAAAAGTTTGGGTCCCCATTGACTTCAATGGGGTGTTCGGGGTCCGGGGTAAAGTTCGGATAACGTCCGGTACCAAACCCGAACGTTTCCGCGAAGTTCGGCCAAACCCGCCGAACCCGAACATCCAGGTGTTCGCTCAACTCTACTTAGGAAACCCAAACCTCTCGATATCTGGGAAAAGATTTGATTTGAGAACATTTAGCATTTTTAAAGTAAAAGCCCAACCTAAGAGCAACCACAAGATGCCTCTTCTTACTTTCATTAGGCAGGAAAGCCTCTTCTGTGGCATACTTTTATTTCGTTTCGGTTAGTTACTACAGCTTGTATTTGTAAGCCTTGCTGCTTGTATGATCATGTTACTTATAAACTGAGCACTCGAGGGATAAAAGGCGATGGTTGCTCTGTAATTTTGTATGCAGAAGCGGAGCTGTGTTTGATGTATCAAAACCTCCACTCTAGTTATTTGACCCACCATACTAAAGTATGACTTTCTGCCTATTTTGTTCCAAAACAACTTCAATTCAACTTCAATTCAACTTCGATTCGCAGGAACCAAGGTGATTGATACAGATGAGCTTTGGGTGGGGCAGATGATGAGTTCAACCCAAACTCTAGTTGTTTGAGGTTCTCAGAAAGGGTGAACTAAATGGCCAGATTTGGCCAGCTTGCCCACAAGAACCTCCAGCTCCTGTAGCCAAGAGTCATTCCTTTAGTGGTGAGATCGCTACCCCTACTAAATCAATGGCTTCCCATCCACTGGCCGGTTTCCCATCGATAAAAAGGCAAAAGGAGGGTATTCCAGTTAACATCATTGACCAATTATGGTCAAATATGGAACTTTGACTTTAATAGGGTTTGGGTCTTGTTCGTGATTAGTGGGCTGCAGGATGGGTTTTGCAAATATCCAGCAAACTGAGCACAGGACGGTTTTATTTTATTTTTTTATTATTAAGGATGAGCTTCTAAGAGTTCAGGCAGTTAGTGAGCTCAACCCAAACTCTAGTTGTTTGAGGTTCTCAGAAAGGGTGAACTAAATGGCCAGATTTGGCCAGCTTGCCCACAAGAACCTCCAGCTCCTGTAGCCAAGAGTCATTCATTTAGTGGTGAGATCGCTACCCCTACTAAATCAATGGCTTCCCATCCACTGGCTGGTTTCCCATTGATAAAAAGGCAAAAGGAGTGTATTCCAGTTAACATCATTGACCAATTATGGTCAAATATGGAACTTTGACTTCAATAGGGTTTGGGCCTTGTTCGTGATTAGTGGGTTTCAGGATGGGTTTTGCAAATATCCGGAAAACCGAGCACAGGACGGTTTTATTTTATTTTTTTATTATTAAGGATGACCTTCTAAGGCTTCAGGCAGTTAGTGAGTTCAACCCAAACTCTAGGTGTTTGTGGTTCACGGAATGGGAAAATGAAATGGCCAGATTTTGGCCAGTTTGCCCACCGGAACCTTCAGCTACTGCAGAAAAGAGTTATACATTTAGTGGAGGTATTACTACCCCAATTAAATCAATGACTTACCATCCACCTGCTTGATATACCTCAATAAATAGCCAGCGGAAGGGTATCTCAGCTAACATCATTGACCAAACATGGCCAAATGTGGAAATTTGGCCCCCATAGACTTCAACCGGGTTTGAGCCTTATGACCGGAGTTAGTAGATTTCAGGCTGTGTTTGGCAAATATCCATGCAAACCAAAACAAGGGCGATTTTATTTTTTTAATATTAAGGATGAGCTTCTAAGGGTTTGGGTAGATGGTGAGTTCAACCCAAAGTCTAGCTGTTTGGGGTTCATCAAACGGGAAAACAAAATGGCAAAAAGTTTGGCAGTTTGTCAACTGGAACCGGGAGCTGCTGTAGCCAAGAGTCATTAATTTAGTGACTGTATCACTAGAGCCACTAAATCAACGACTTTCCATCCACTGGCTTGTTCCACATTGATAAAAAGGCAACAGGTGACATTATTAACCATATATGGTTCAATAGGGTTTGGGCTTTATGTTCGGGGTTAGTGGATTTCATGTTGGGTTCAGTGAATGTTTAGCAAACCAAGCCCAGGGAAGTGTTATTTTTTTTAAAATTAAAGATGAGCTTCTAAGGGTTTGATAGATGGCGAGTTTGACCCAAACTCTGTTTGAGGTTCACTGAATGGGTGAACTAAATAGCCAACTGGAACCTCCAGCTACTACAGCCAAGAGTTATACATTTGGTGGCATATCTACCTTGCCAACCGCTCAGTGTCCTCCACCCCTCTCTGCCAATCTCTCCACTGGCTTCCACTCACCCAACGTATAAAATTCAAAGTACTAACAATAATTTACAAAACCATCCACAACTCTGCCCCCAGCTACATCTCTAACCTAGTCTCAAAATACCAACCAAGCCGCCCTCTTCGGTCCTCCCAAGACCTCCTGCTCTCTAGCTCCCTTGTCACCTCCTCCCATGCTCGCCTCCAGGATTTCTCTAGAACTTCTCCCATCCTTTGGAACTTCCTACCCCAATCATTCTGACTGACTTCTAATGCAGTGTTTCCCAACCCAGTCCTCAAGGCACACCAACATGTCACGTTTTCAGGATTTCCCTCAGATGAAACAGCTGTGGTAATTACTAAGGCAGTGAAACTGATCAAATCACCTGTGCAAAATAATGGAAATCCTGAAGACATGACCTGTTGGTGGGCCTTGAGCACTGGGTTGGGAAACACTGTTCTAATGTATCCATCTTTAGATGATCCCTGAAAACCTTTCTCTTTAAAGAAGCCTATCCTGCTTCTACCTAATACTCTTTCTTTCTACATCACTTCATCCCCCATAGCTTTTACCTTTTGTATCAATTGACCCTCCCTCTTAGATTGTAAGCTCTAATGAGCAGGGGCCCTCTGATTCCTCTTGTACCAAATTGTGATGTAACTGTACTGTCTGCCTTCATTTTTGTAAAGCGATGCGCAAACTCCTGGCGCTATATAAATCCTGTATGATAATAATAATAATATCACTACTCCCACTAAATCAATGACTTCCCATGCACCTACTTGATACACATTGATAATAATGTGTGAGGGCACCTCAGCTATTATCATTGACCAAAAATTTCCCATAGACTAAATTAATCCCAAGGGAAATATAAAAAAAATGCTTTTTTTTTTTTGTTTTTGTTATTTTCAATTATTTTTTGATTCAACAACTTTATTGTCAAAATTAACACATTTACATCCAATGCACTGTGTACAATAATCATAGGTTACATCACATGGTGAGCGCAGTAATTGTCTGTAATGTCACAGGATAAATAATACAATAAAATGTCTGCATGTCGTATATAATAACAGGACTATGCATCTCAATTCTCACATTTTCTCATTATGTTCCACCCCTTAACGTCTATGAAGAAGATTTTTAGGTCACACACATGTATCTGACGCCTCTAACCATCTATCCCAGATTTTATTATATTTATTAGGGCAGCCCCGGTGTATATATATACACTTTTTGTACGGAAGAGTGTTGTTTATTTCCCCCTTCCACTCAGAAACTGTTGGCGGCAAAGGCCTCATCCAGTGCCTTGCGATGGTTTTTCGAGCTGCAAATAATGTTTCTTGCAAAAAGGCCTTAGTGTATTTGTCTAAATCTGTGTCAGGTAAAATGCCCAATATGCATGGCTTTGGGTCTAGGGCAAGGGGTGATCCCATGTTATCATGGAGGAATTGCACTACCTGTTTCCAGTATCCCTGAATGCGTGAACATGTCCAGATTAGGTGGTAGAAGGATCCTACCTCCTGCGTGCAAAGGGGACACATATCTGAACTCCCGCCTCCAAATTTAGATATCCTGAGAGGCGTCAGATGTGTCTGTTGGAGAATATATAGTTGCGTAAGTCTGTCTGACAGTCTTGGGGAAACTGCCTTACAAGTGTCCAGCGCCTCTCCCCATTCTTCATCCTCTATGGGGCCCCACTGTCTTTCCCATCTCAACTTGAGTTTATATGCTTCTCTTGTTGACCGTGGGGTAATGATCATATTATATATTATGGATGTCAGTTTCTGGGAGTCTGAGTATCTGATGATCTCTACAAGAGGACTTGGGGCTAGATCAGGTAGGTTTTGAGAGAACTGGGTCTGGACTGCATGGCGCACCTGGAGGTATCTGAAGAACATACGATTAGGGAGTGAGAACTCCTCTTTCAGCCTATCGTAGGTTTTCAGGGTACCTGCCGATATTATGTGAGAGAGATAAAATATCCCCAATCTGCTCCATTCTGATGCTTCAGGAATTAGGTTCAATTCCGGGAGGGTTTTACTATGCCAAAGGGATGTGTGATCATTGTGTGGGGCTACCTCCAGCTTACGCGAGGCCAGGTCCCAGATTCTCCTATAGTGTTTCAGAGAAGGAGCTTGGTTTCTCTCCCCCCCATCCCCACCAAGTGTGGCCGTGATCGCATACAGGGAGTCCATGGTGGAGCGAGCCCAACCTGGGCATATGAGGGACAGAAACCTATGTCTGTCTGTTTTGTCTAGATGAAATATGTTTGATAATTGCGACGCAATGTAATAAGTGCTAAAGTCAGGTAATGCCGTGCCTGCTAGGTCTGTTGGGCGCAAGAGGGAGTTCCAGGGTAATTTGTGTCTGCCTTTACCCCAAACAAACGATTTTATTAGTGTGTCCATCGTGCGAAAATATTTTAATTGTATATAGGTTGGGGAGTGCCATAGCACATACAATATCTTGGGAAGTAAGACCATCTTTATTAAATTAATTCGCCCCATCACCCCTAACGGGAGACGGGACCACGTTTGTATTTTGTTTTTGATTAGAGGGAAGATTGGTTCCACATTGTTCTCTATATAGTCAGTTGGGGATTTGGTGATATGTACACCTAAGTATTTAATGATATTGACTCGTTGTAGAGGGAGGTTCGCCTGGGCCTGCGTGGGTGGGGCCGGATCTAGTGGGAGGATCTGGGATTTGTCCCAATTGATTCTAAGCCCTGAAAAAACTCCAAATTCCTCAAATGTTCTAAGGGCCTCAACCAACGAAGATCCTGAGTCTGCCAAATAAAGTAGAGTGTCGTCAGCATACAAGCTGATCTTTTCCTCAAGCTGTCCCACCCGAAGCCCCTTTATGCTCAGATTATTTCTGATGGAAATGGCCAGAGGTTCATTGGCGAGAGCATACAAGAGTTATGAATCCACATGTATAGTGGTTTAGGGGTTGACTGATATATCTCTTGTTACACCTTGGTTAGAAGGGAGATTAGTTTTT
>BLSH010535245.1:1082607-1113140 GCA_018402905.1 Glandirana rugosa
TAAGAGGGGGACCGCCATACTAATATAAAAGGTATTCAATGGGTAGGAGTATTAAATTGACGTCGACCGCCACACTGGCGGTAGTTTAAGTACTGTACCTTACAGTCCCCTAACACTCTATCCCAATTCTCCTGTCGTCAAGAGAGGATAGAGTTTTTTGTCCCACGTCCTCACCACCAAGAGTGGCTCTGGGTAAACCTGCCAGTGGACGTAAATCGTAATTCTGCGGGAACCTTACCCACCCGCATGGTAAGCAAAATGAGTAGTGTGTGGTCCCCTCATAGGTATGAACAACGATTCGTACATGTTAAACTTGACAGACTAGAACAGTGTCTGGGGGTCCCTTCTATACACAAGGAGGTCCGATTTTATGTACCCCTTTACGATAACTAGCACCGAACGATACAAGGCGGGGGTAAGTGATCACCCCACCACCGCCTCCTAAACGTTATGTACCAGTCCGTGAGCCCCACAGCTCGGTATACCGACCCTCTAAAATTGAGCCACAATCTATGTCTAGATCTGTCCGACGTCGACGCCGGCTCTGGCCTTTTCCCCATGTATTTTAGCCTGGAGGAACACATATCTTCCCTGGGGGTCTGTGACAAGATCAGACAGTTCAAATTGTACATGCTTAGCAACAAGTATGGATACTCCCCTGGTGTGTGATGAGTAAAACGAATGGTACGCCCACCCATTCCAAGGGCGTCTTAATGCTAAATGCAGGTGACCGTCCAAATGGGTCTCGGTGAGAACCACCACTCCTGCACCCTGTTTTTTGAGATAGGAGAGAACTGCTGTCCTCTTAACCCTATCTCACAATCCCCTGACATTCCATGTCATGAATTTGATGGCGGTCACACCGCCAGCTGCAGTTAAATTATGAGGATGGGTAACTTATGGAAAATATAATCATACCGCCAGGGGGAGAATCCACACCTCATCTCATAGATCAGTTGATCAAAGCCATTATCTTCATATTTGTGCAAGAAATAAATGACATTGCTAAGAATATAATGCGACCATGTGTGACCTACATACCGGTTTAAGGAACACGGTGCTTGTATAAAAACATTCCCCTCCCCCCTCCCAACCCGGCACAACCCCCAACTTGTGCGGGTATAAACCCAAAACAGGAACTCAAACTGCCCGCCTGGTGGAGGCTCCATCCAGATCAGGCATAGGTGACCCAAGGAGACCCCAGGTTGCGCTCCCCACAACAATGCTGCTGTATGGAGAGGTGAGCTGGAACCAATGTCCTTCTCGCCCCAGGAGGTAGATGCCGCGGGGCAATGCCAGCTGAAGGGCCAATTGGGTGGGGTCAGGCAATCGCCCCCAGGGGTCTCCCCATGAGTCTGATGAGGGCGAATCTTCACTGTGCATGCATGACATGCGATAGGACTGCTTTTACTCCGTTAGAGGAATCCATTTCGGGCTAGTCTATCCAACAGGAGGGTCAAATGTTAAACCGAAACAAGGACAAAAACGATCGTTCCGTAGGAGCTGCCATCCGGGGTCCTGTCCAAGGTCCAAAAGCGTACGTCTTTAGGCAGGTGAAACTTCAGAAGGTAACAGGGAGGAAGGAGCACCGGAGGGGCCCATCCTCAGGTCTTGGGAATAAGCGACTGCTGGGTATTCATAGGGATCTATTAATGCTGATCCACAGTGTATTATTGTAGGGAATGGTGCCCCTGTCTTCAGCGGGGGGGAATAGTCTGTTATGCAATTATGCAGGGAGCCCCAGTAGGTTTGGCCGGTGCGGCTCTGACAGGGGGAAGTAGTGAGTACCGTGGTATACATGTGAAGAGTCTAGTGGTATCTCAGAAGGTGAGGCGACACATAATAAGGCCTTACCTAGTCCTGTGCTCTCCCAGGGGTGGCCCTGCCTTCCATCCACGATATGGCGTCTTGAGGTTTCTCAAAAAATAGGACCCGGTCTCCATCTTCCACGCGAAGTCTGGCGGGAAACAGCATAGAGTATTTGATGTTTTTGGCTCTCAGGAGACGTTTGGCCTCATTGAAATGTTGCCTTCGTTTCTGGACCTCCGTGGAAAAGTCAGGGAAAATCGCTATCTTTGCGTTGGCGAGCGCGATATTGCCTTTAATTCGAGCCATTCTGAGAGCCGCATCTCTGTCTTTATAGTTGAGCATCTTGGCAATAAATGTCCGCGGCGGAGCACCCAGAGGCGGTGGTCTAGCCGGCATGCGGTGTGCTCTTTCCACCGCGAATGTGGGTGAAAATGCTTCTCTGCCATATGAGGTGATCAGGAGTTGCTCTAGGAACGTTGTGGGGTCCTTACCTTCGGATCCCTCTGGCATGCCGATGAGACGCAGGTTGCATCTGCGCAGCCTGTTTTCCATGTCATCCTGCTTAGCCATCATGAGGTTAATTTGTTGTTGCATCCTGGCTGTGCTGGATTGGAGAGGAGGTATGGCGTCCTCAGCGTCGCTCAGTCTCACCTCATAGGTGGCAACCCGCTCCTTCAGGTTGTGAAAGCCTTGCCGGATGAGGGAGATATCCACCTTTACCTCCTCTAGCCTGGCAGTGAGAGATGTCTGTAGGGCTCCAATAGCCTCTAGCACACGGTCCGTATCCGTTCCCACCTGCTCCTTCCCAGCGAGTGTCTCGGCGCCATCTTCCCCAGCACTCCCCTTCTCCTGTCTGTGGAATTTATCAAGTTTTGCCGCCGCCTCCGGCTTCGTTTTCGTCGGTGCCATGCTATACTCTCTGCGGGTGATACTTGGATCGGTCTGGCAGTGTGTTAAAAGCTAGTAATCTTGCCCAGGATTGTGTAAATCAGGATTAATAGACGGAGCTCTTCTCCCGCACGTCCTACTCCATGTCCCGTCAGGCCACGCCCCCCGTTATTTTCAATTATTAAGTGAAAAATACTGCTTATGTTTATTTATTTATTTGTTATTTTTAACTATTAAATTAAAAATACTGCTTATGTATATTTATTTGATTTTTGTTATTTTTAATTATTAAATGCTGCTTATGTTTTTTTCTTTTTTTTATATTTTAAGCATGTTACAATTTCGCAATCTCGCTAATTTTATATTTTCGCCCGTCATTTTTTTTTTTTTTTTTTTATTGTTGTTTATTTATTCTTATGGTTAACCAAATTGCTGAGCGCGGCCATTTTAATCATGTCATGCAGTCTAGTGTTTATCCTTGGGAAAAGTTTTGGGTACTAAGAGGGCCCCTTAATGACTAATCCTTCAGTCATGTGACGTTTAACCTTTTAGAAACAGAAGGTAATCAGGCTGATTACTACCTCAACATCGAAATCTTTATTTATTGTACACTTTCCTTGTTCCCCAAGTGCTAGACCATAGCGGCAGAGGCAATTTCCATAATTTGCTCTGACAAGAGCTGATGAACACAAAACAGCTGTTTGCAGCCCGAATAAATAAAGACTATATTTAGAATTTATCTGTTATAAATCAACAATGGTGGATACACCGTTGGCTACAAAAAAGCATATAGGAAATATTTGTGCAGCTCTGCCCTTTGTCCTCATATGAATTATTTAAATGTATGAATATGTCATCGCTTTAGACCGTGATGTATATTTTATTGTACAGTACTGTATATCCTGAAGGTATTTTTAGCTCCTTTCACATTTTTAAAGGTATAAATAATGCATTTTTTTTATTTCCTCTCAAATGTTTCATTAGCCAACAACTTATTTGTAATGCAAAAAAGAAAAAGAATAAGAACCTAAGAAGCAAGTCTGTAACCCTTAGCAGTCTCCTAATGGGCATAGGCATTTATTCCTTGCAGGGCAGCTGAAGATTTTAGGAATGCGCTCCCTGCTTATAAAAACTGATTGGCACACACTAAATCACATGTACTTTATGCACACATGCGGCAGGATCACTTTTTACAAGCCATTTTACAAGCCATTCCAAAATCTGGGAGGAGAAGGTGGGAATTTGTACATTTTTTCGAGAAGGAATGTCTGCAGAATTACAGGGCTGCACAGGCGGCAACCCTACCTCCATTGGGCCATTTTAATATATGGTTACAAGTAGAGACACACTAGGTGGCCGTCACAATTACTTGCATGTCCAAAAGTATGTTTTGAATGGGTTTAGGCCTTTCCAATGAAGGGTACTCTTGCTGGGACATCATACAAAAACGTTTTAGGCAATTGTGCGCTTCCAAGTTTGTGGTTGGGGAAGGACGCTTTATGTTCCAGCATGGCTGCGCCCAAAGCCAACTCCATAAACACATGGTTTGACCAGTTTGGTTTGGCCTTTGGAGGAACCCGAGTGTCCTTCATAGAACTCTGATCTCAACCTCACTGAACATGGTTTGACCAGTTTGGCGTGAAGGAACTCCAGTCTCCTGCACAGAGCCCTGACCTCAATCCTACTGGACACCTATGGAATGAAATGGAACATCAATGGTGAGCCAGTTCTTCTCATCCAACATCAGTAAATGCTCTTTTGGGTGAATGAGCACAAATTCCCAAAGGGACATACCAACATCTTGTAGAAAGCCTTCCAAGGCAAAAGTAGAGGTTGTTTTAGTCCCAAATCATGATGATGGCATGTCAGGTGTTGTGATTTCAGTGGTGCGCCCAGAAGGATTTGCCCCGGGTACAGCATTTCGGAGGTGCTCTACAACAGCAACTCTTCCTGGACCCACAAAGTCATACCTGAAGACTGCTTACAAAAGTCCTGTCAGACTTCAAATACTATCAGTACACAGCCTAGAAGTTCCCTTAAGTTAGTTAGCCACAGAGTGCTATTGCCAAAGTGTACATGTAACTTCTGTAGGGGGCTGTGTTTGAGATGAATCGGAACACTGTTTGTGAGCAAGGTATTTTCATCCAACATTAGAGACATGGGCGTCCGCAGGTAGGGGCAAGGGGGGGCGGGTGCCCCCCCCCCTGGAATCTTATCTTATGTTTTTAATTGTGGGTGGCTCAGGCTGCCTCACAGTACAGACACCTCCGGCACCTCCTCTTCACACTGCTCGGGCCTGACGGCGCCATGATCCGGCTGTCCGGGGCCTCTTCATGGGAGGAGGGGGCAGCGCAGGCCGCAGTGGTGTCCCCGGTGATCGGGGAAAGAGCAGTGCGCTGTGTTTGTGTCTGTACGCCCGGGACTCCGCCCCCCGCCCCGCCCATACACCAGGCTGCAGCAGGCAATGCAAACACAATGACACTATGACAGCTGCCTGGCTGGGCTTGTGGCTGGGCTGTCTGCTGCTGAGCAGCAAGCCCAGCCTCCTTCTCCTCCCTCCTGAGTCCTGACTGAGTCACACTGACTCTGAGCGCGGCAGCAGCCGTCAGTGTGACTCGGCCAGCCAGTGCGGCCCCGCATCAGCAAGCAGTGAGTGACGTCAGGACTCAGGAGGAGAAGAAGGAGAGAGAGAAGGAGCCCCGGGCTCCCAGCATTCAGAGCAGAGGAGGATTTTAACTTCCTCGTCCTCCTCTGCTAGCTCCACCCACCTCCTCCCTGTATGTTCTCCTCGGAGCCTGGCATGCATAGGGAGGGAGAGAGAGCTGCCTGCCTGGAGTGGAGCCAAACCTTTCAAGAGGTCAGTCTAATTAATCAAAGCACTTATACAGATGGGACTTGTAGTCCTTCAGTTTTGGGGGGGGGGGGGGGTCACATCCTTAGATATCATCAGGGGCCCAAAAACGTTATCAAAAAGAGGCAGAGCATGGGTGACCTTAAAATGTTGCCCCCCCCTGGAAAAAATTCTGCGGACGCCCATGATTACAGATGGGCACAAACTCCCTCAAAATCTTAAATGAATTGTGATTGTGATCCAGGCCTTCTCATCCAACATTACAGATAATGTACATAATAATCATAAGGGGAGGGGGAAACTCCATATGAATAGCCATGGTTTTGGAATGAGATGTCTAGCTTCATAAAGGCATTGTTTGACTAGGTTTTTTATTTATTTATTTCAGGTACTTATATAGCGCCGTCAATTTACGCAGCGCTTTTACATATACGTTGTACATTCACATCACTGCCTACCCTCAGGGAGCTTACAATCTAAGATCCCTAACTCATATTCATAGATATACTAGGGCCAATTTAGACCGGATCTAATTAACCTACCAGGATGTCTTTGGATTGTGGGAGGAAACTCAGAGTACCCGGAGGAAGTCCACACAGGCACAGGGAGAACATGCAAACTCCAGGCAGGTAGTGCCATGGTTGGGATTCGAACTAGCGACCCTTTTGCCGCTAGGTGAAAGGGCTATCCACTACACCACTGTGCCGCCCCGTACCTCCATTTGACCATTTTAGTATATGGTTACAATTAGAGATACACTACGTGGTCCAAAAGTTTGAGAAAACCTATCGATCACAATTACTTACGTGGCCAAAAGTATATTTTGAGTATTGGGTTTAGGTGTTTCCAATGAAGGGTTCTGTTACTGTGACATCATACAAAGACATTTTAGGCAACTTTGTGGTTTCGGGAAAGACCTTTTATGTTCCAACATGGATGTGCCCAAATCCAATTCCAAATAGACAGTTTGGTGTGGAGTGTCCTCCACAAATTAAATTTCAATTTACGCAGCGCTTTTACATATACATTGTACATTCACATCAGTCCCTACCCTCAAGGAGCTTACAATCTATGATCCCTAACTCACATTCATAGATATACTAGGGCCAATTTAGACATGATCTAATTAACCTACCAGCATGTCTTTGGAGTGTGGAAGGAAACCGGGGTACCCGGAGGAAGTCCACGCAGGCACAGGGAGAACATGCAAACTCCAGGCAGGTAGTGCCATGGTTGGGATTTGAACTAGCGACCCTTTTGCTGCTAGGTGAAAGTGCTATCCACTCCACTACTGTGCCGCCCCATACCTCCATTTGACCATTTTAGTATATGGTTACAGTTAGAGATACACTACGTGGCCCAAAAGTTTGAGAAAACCTATCAATCACAATTACTTACGTGGCCAAAAGTATATTTTGAGTATTGGGTTTAGGTGTTTCCAATGAAGGGTTCTATTACTGTGACATCATACAAAGACATTTTAGGCAACTTTGTGGTTTCGGGAAGGACCTTTTATGTTCCAACATGGATGTGCCCAAAGCCAATTCCAAATAGACTGTTTGGTGTGGAGTGTCCTCCACAAATCTCTGACCTCAACCCTACTGAAGACCCTGGGGATGAATTGGAATGCCAATTATGAACCAGGTCTTCTCATCCAGCATTGCAGGTGGGCACGGAATCCTACAGACACACTCCAAAGTCTTATGGAAACTTTCCAAAAGATTGGAGGTGGTTATAGCCACAAAGAGGGGTGACTCCATTTTAATAATCATAGGGGTAGGGGCAAAAATGCCACATGAATGGGCATGGTTTAGAAATGAGATGCCCAGCTGCATAAAGACGTGACCATTTTTACTTAAGTTATAAAATCTGTGAGAAGAAGTTGGTAATTTTTTAATTTTTCAAGATGGAATGTCTGTAGAATTACAGGGCTGCACAGGCAACCATATTTCCATTTGGTCATTTTAATTTGTGGTTACAATTAGAGATACACTAGGTAGCCCAAAAGTTTGCGAAAACCTAACCCTCACAATTACTTTCGTGGCCAAAAGTACTGTATGTTTTGAGTATTGGTTTTATGTTTTTCCAGTGAAGGATACTGTTACTGTGACATCATACATTTTAGGCAATTGTGTGCTCCAACTCTGTGGTTGGGGAAGAACCTTTTATGTTCCGGCATGGCTGTCTCCAAAGCCCACTCCATAAACACATGGTTTGAAAAGTTGGTGTGGAGTAAGTCGAGGGTCCTGCACAGAACTCTGACCTCAACCCTACTGAACATCTTTGGGATGGACTGGAACACTGATCGTGAGCCAGGTCTTCCCATCCAACATTACAGATGGGCACAACTTCCTACAGACACCCTCAAAATCTTGAATGAATTGTAACGCCGATTGTGAGCTACGTCTTCTCATCCAACATTACAGATGCGCACAAATTTCTACAGACACTCCAAAGCCTTATGGAAACCTTTTTACAAGAGTGGAGGCTGTTATAGCCACAATGAGGGGGCCACTCCATTTTAATGGCTATAGGGGGAAGGAGGGAAATTTCATATGAATGGCCATGGTTTTGGACTGACAAGGTCATGGTTTGACCAGTTCTTACAGTTCTAAAATCTGAGAGGAGAAATTGGGAATCTGTCTAGTTTTTCAAGAAGCGGTGTCTGCAGAATTACAGGCTGCACAGGCAACCAAACTTCCATTTAGTCATTGTAATATATGGTTACAATTAGAGTTACACTAAGTATGTTTGGGAAAACTTAACCCTCACAATTACGTACACAGCCAAATATACGTTTTGAGTGTAGGGTGCAGATGTTTCCAGTGACAACATACAAATTTTAGGCAATAGTGTGCTTCCAATGTTGTGAATGGAGAAGGCCCTTTAATGTTCCAACATGGCTGTGCCCAAAGCCAACTCCATAAAGACATGGTTTGACCAGTTTGGTGTGGGGGAACTTGAGTGACCTGCACAGAGCCCTGACCGCAACCCTACCGAATGTCTTTGGGAGGAATTGGAAGACTGATTGTGAGCCAGGTCTTCTTATCTAACATTACAAATGAGCACAAATTCCTACAAACACACTTCAAAGTCTTATGGAAACCTTTCCACAAGAGCAGAGGTGGTTAAAGGCAACAAAAAAGGGAGACTCCATATTATTGGCCATAGGGGAAGGGGGGAAACTCCATATAAATGGCCATGGTTTTAGAATGAGATGTCCAGCTCCATCAGACATGGTTTTACCAGTTTGGTGTAGAGAAACTTGAGTTTCCTTCACAGAATTCTGACGTCAACTCTACTTAACACCTTTGGGATGAATTAGAAGGCCAATTGTGATCCAGGTCTCCTTTTCAAACACCAGTACTTGACCCTACAAATGCTCTTATGGCTGTAGCATTTGCCTGGAGCCCAACTCCATACCTTGGTTCCTGACCTCAATCCTACTGAACAAATGGGTACACATTCCCACAGACACCCTCAAAATCTTGAAAGAATTGGAATACTGATTGTGAGCCACATCTTCTCATTCAACATTACAAATTGGCAAGAATTCCTACAGACACACTCCAAAGTTTTATAGAAACCTTTCCACAAGAGTGGAGGTGGTTATAGCCACAAAGGGGGGCAACTACATATTAATGGCCATAGTGGGAAGGGGGAAGCTCCATATGAATGGCTATGGTTTTGGAATCAGATGACCAGCTCCATAAAGACATGGTTTGACCAGTTTGGCGTGAAGGAACTCCAGTCTCCTACACAGAGCCCTGACCTCAACCCTACTGGACAGCTATGGAATGAAATGGAACATCAATGGTGAGACAGTTCTTCTCATCCAACATCAGTAAATGCTCTTTTGCGTGAATGAGCACAAATTTCCAAAGGGACATCCCAACATCTTGTGGAAAGCCTTCCAAGAAAAAAGTAGAGGTTGTTTTAGTCCCAAATCATGATGATGGCATGTCAGGTGTTGTGATTTCATTGGTGCACCCAGAAGGATTTGCATGGGTACAGCATTTCGGAGGTGCTCTACAACAGCAACTCTTCCTGGACCCGCAAAGCCATACCTGAAGACTGCTTACAAGAGCCCTGTCAGACTTCAAATACTATTAGTACACAGCCTAGAATTTCCCTCAAGTTGGTTAGCCACAGAGTGCTTTTGCCAAAGTGTACATGTAACTTCTTTAGGGGGCTGGAGGTCTCTCTAGGAGGCTAGGGGCTTTCCAGGAGTCTTGAGGGCACTACAGGGTCTGGGGATTACTGTGGGAAGTTGGAGAGCACTGTGGGACACCTTTGGAGTTTGGGGGCACTATGGAGACTCTGGAGCAGGCTGGGGAGTACTGTGGGAAGTTGAGGGGCACTACAGGGGGCACTGTGGGAGGCTGTGTAGCACTGCAAGCCATTGTGGAAGGTTGGGGGCACCATGAGAGCTTGGAGACACTGTGGAAAGTTAGAGGTCTACATTTGCATTGAAACTTTCAGGGGACTGGGGAAGGGACAGACTGGTGTGTAAATATTCCCCCATCCCTTCCCCAACTAACTTCAGACCTGTTATCAGTATGGACACCCACTGGGAAGGGAAACTTTTTTCCTGCCCTGGTCATATGTTGAGTCATATGACTGGGAAGAGGAAGTATGGGAACTCCTTCACTGGTGGGTGCCCATACTGTTGGCAGATCTACTGCTGCTCTACAGCAAGGGAGGAAATGATCTACATTGCCTCCTTGTGGTGCCTAATGGAGCAGTGCTTGGCACTCTGCAGCACTGGTGAAAGGGAGGGGACACTGCTCTGGATGCTCTCCCCCCATATGAAAACACTGCGGCTGGGGCTTGCCCTCCTGCCCCCCTTTGACCCAACCCTACATTTTTCATACTTATGAATATTTATTTTTGTATACACCTCTATGCAATATTAGAGAGCTCATTTGTACCATTCTTCCTCTTCGGTCTCGCCTGCCTCCCCCTTTTTCTAAACTTGATATTAGGAACTCAGTATTGGGATAAATTACATCTGTATTTTTGAAGTTTATGATAATGATTTCTGGATAAAAAGAATATTTGGAAAAAAAGATAAATACGCAAATAAATGCTAATTCTTTGAAGCTCAGTACTGTGTATCCCAGCCAAGTATTCCAGTGAGCAGGTTTTATGCATACTGATACTGGTGAGAATGAAAACTGATGCTCTTAGGGGTGTCCCACACTTTCTCTTTTTGTTTTGCTAGGACTCGCTAAAGATGAGGTCATTGGATGTGGCCGTCCTCGAGGGTCCTCATTGTGTACAGGATGTCCTAAAGTGCAAACATATTCAGTACATCTTTGCAATACATGCACATTTTCCCATGTTTAATCCTTGTAAAGACCCATGAGTACAGAAAAATACGCAAATGATCTGCAATCAGCTACTAAGTTCTCATGTGGGCTAACAACACGCAAAATTTTAGTTGAATGAGTGGTGTCAGCCCTGCCCAGTCACTTTTTGCTAAGCTTCGTAAACTGTCCTACCCCCATGACCCCCTCAAAATTGAGGCCAATTGTTCTGTACAGCCGTGGCCAAAAGCTTTGAGAATGACGCAAATATTAATTTTCACAAAGTCTGATGCTTCAGCGCTTTTAGATCTTTTTGTCAGATGTTACTATGGGACACTGAAGTATAATTACCGGCATTTCATAAGTGGCAAAGGCTTTTATTGACAATGACATGACGTTTATGCCAAGTGTTGACCCTTCTCTTTCAAGACCTCTAAAATTCTCCCTGGCATGCTGTCAGTCAAACTCTGGGCCACATCCTGACTGATGGCAGCCCATTCTTGCATAATCAACTCTTGAGTATTGACCACAAGTTCTCAATGGAATTAAGGTCTGGGGAGTATCCTGGCCATGGACCCAAAATTTCAATGTTTTGTTGCCCAAGACACTTAGTTATCACTTTTGCCTTATGGCAAGGAGCTCCATCATGCTGGAAAATGCTTTGTTCCTCACCAAACTGTTCTTGGATGGTTGGCAGAAGTTGCTTTCGGAGGATGCTTTTGTACCATTCTTTATTCGTGGCTGTGTTCTTAGGCAAAAGCCTACTCTCTTGGCTGAGAAGCAACCCCACACCTGAATGGTCTCAGGCTGCTTCACTGTTGGCATAACACAGGACTGATGGCAGCGCTCGCCTTTTCCTTTTCGAACAAGGTTTTTTTTGGATTCCCAAAACAAACAGAAAGGGGATCCATCAGAGAAAATTACTTTACCCCAGTCCTCTGCAGTCCAATCCCTGTACCTTTTGCAGAATATGTGTCTGTCCCTGATGTTTTTCCTGGAGAGAAGTGGCTTATTTGCTGCCCTTCTTTTGACACCAGGCCATCCTCCAAAAGTCTTCTCCTCACTGTGCGTGCCGATGCAGTCACATCTGCCTGCTTCCATTCCTGAGCTCTGCACTGGTGGTGCCCCGATCCTGCAGCTAAATCAAGTGTAGGAGACGGTCCTGGAGCTTTCTGGATTTTCTTGGGCTCCCTGAAGCCCTTCTTAGCAAATGCAGTGGACAGCGGCGGCCGGTCAATAAGGGGCACCGCCTCCCCGACGCTAACAAGAAGAAAAAAAAGGCAGCCTGACCCCCTACAGGAGGTGCCGGTATATTAACTTTTTTTTTTCTCGGCTCCTTGCTGTCTGCAGACAGCAAGTAGTGAGCCGGTTGGTCAGTCATAAAAGATTATGTATATGCGCTGAACAGGTGCACACACATAGTCTGATTGGCTGCCCTGAGCCAGTTACTGACTGGCATTGGATGCTGTGGGCGGGGGCGGGACTGTGGCAGACGTGCTGGCTGTGTGATTACTCGCGCAGGCGCAGCACTCCGCAGGGTTTCACTACCAACTCCCGCGCAGCAGACCATCCACGAGCCACGCAGCAGACCATACACTCCAGCACGCACTCCGCAAGCCGAGCTCGCTCTGCACACTGCCAGCACACTCTCCGCAAGCCGAGCTCTGCACACTGACAACATGCTCTCCGCAAGCCAAGCTCTGCACACTGCCAGCCTGCTATTAGATGGGGTAAGTGTGGGACTTTGTTCTGACTTCAGGTCGGGTCTGGTCTGTCAGTGCTCTGAGACCCTATCTGGGGCTCTGTATACTACTATCTGGGGCTCTGTATACTACTATCTGGTTCTCTGTATACTGCTATATGGTGACTATGTATACTGCTATATGGTGACTATGTATACTGCTATCTGGAGCTCTGTATACTGCTATATGGTGACTCTGTATACTGCTATATGGTGACTCTGTATACTGCTATCTGGAGCTCTGTATACTGCTATATGGTGACTCTGTATACTGCTATATGGTGACTCTGTATACTGCTATCTGGGGCTCTGTATACTGCTATATGGTGGCTCTGTATACTTCTATTTGGGGCTCTGTATACTACTATATGGTGACTCTGTATACTGCTATATGGTGACTCTGTATACTGCTATCCAGAGCTCTGTATACTGCTATCTGGAGCTCTGTATACTGCTATATGGTGGCTCTGTATATTGCTATCTGGGGCTCTGTATACTGCTATATGGTGGCTCTGTATACTGCTCTATGGTGGCTCTGTATACGGCTATATGATGGCTCTATATACTGCTATATGGTCACTCTGTATACTGCTATCTGGTGCTCTGTATACTGCTATATGGTGACTCTGTATACTGCTATATGGTGGCTCTGTATACTGCTCTATGGTGACTCTGTATACTGCTATATGGTGACTCTGTATACTGCTATATTATGACTCTGTATACTGCTATATGGTGACTCTGTATACTGCTATATAGGGGCTCTGTATACTGCTATATGGTGGCTCTGTATACTGCTCTATGATGACTCTGTATACTGCTATAAGGTGACTCTGTATACTGCTATATGGTGACTCTGTATACTGCTATATGGTGACTCTGTATACTGCTATATGGTAACTCTGTATACTGCTATATGGCGACCCTGTATACTGCTAAATGGTGGCTCTGTATACTGTGATATGGGGGCTCTGTATATTGCTATCTGGGGCTCTGTATACTGCTATCTGGGGCTCTGTATACTGCTATCTGGGGCTCTGTATACTGCTATCTGATGACTCTGTATACTGCTATATGGGGGCTCTGTATACTGCTCTCTGGTGACTCTGTATACTGCTATATGGGGGCTCTGTATACTGCTCTCTGGTGACTCTGTATACCCCTATCTGTGATGCTGTATACCCTATCTGGTGATGCTGTATACCCTATCTGGTGATGCTGGACTGTATACTCCTGACACAAGGGGTGGAAACTATAAGGGTGGGGCTTGTGAGAAGTGGGAGGGGTCAAAAAGGAAGGACGGGGTCTGCCCCCCCCACATCCTAAAATTTCACCAACCGCCACTGGCAGTGGAAATGTTTGTTATGGGATTAAGTTCATTTTCATGGCAAAGAAGGACTTTGCAATCAATTGCAATACATCTGATCTCTCTTCATAAGAGTCTGGAGTATTTGCAAACTGCCATCATAAAACCCGAGGCAGCAGGCTTTGTGAAAACCAGTATTGGCGTCACTCTCAAAACTTTTGGCCACGGCTGTAGTTCACAATAACTGGAGGGACCGGTAGTTCAAAGCTCCATAAGTGGTGGCACTGCTCAAGACCTGCACCTCACTCTCTCTCATAAAGCTTGCCATCTAGGCCTATTGATCAATGGAAGTTAGAAACCAAAATCACTTACCTCCAAAGATAATCCATGTATAATGCTATATGGTGACTCTGTATTCTGCTATCTGGGGCTCTGTATACTGCTATATGGTAACTCTGTATACTGCTATATGGTGACTCTGTATACTGATATATATGGTGACTCTGTATACTGCTATCTGGGGCTCTGTATACTGCTATCTGGGGCTCTGTATACTGCGATATGGTGACTCTATATACTGCTATATGATGGCTCTGTATACTGCTATATGGTGACTCTGTATACTGCTCTATGGTGGCTCTGTATACTGCTATATGATGGCTCTGTATACTGCTATATGATGGCTCTGTATACTGCTATATGGTGGCTCTGTATACTGCTATATGGTGACTCTGTATACTGCTATATGGTGACTCTGTATACTGCTATCTGGAGCTCTGTATACTGCTATCTGGAACTCTGTATACTGCTATATGGTGGCTCTGTATACTGCTATCTGGGGTTCTGTATCCTGCTATATGGTGGCTCTGTATTCTGCTCTATGGTGGCTCTGTGTACTGCTATATGGTGACTCTGTATACTGCTATTTGGAGCTCTGTATACTGCTATATGGTGGCTCTGTATACTGCTATATGATGGCTCTGTATACTGCTATATGGAGGCTCTGTATACTGCTATATGGTGACTCTGTATACTGCTATATGGTGACTCTGTATACTGCTATCTGGAGCTCTGTATACTGCTATCTGGAGCTCTGTATACTGCTATATGGTGGCTCTGTATACTGCTATCTGGGGCTCTGTATCCTGCTATATGGTGGCTCTGTATACTGCTCTATGGTGGCTCTGTATACTGCTATATGGTGACTCTGTATACTGCTATTTGGAGCTCTGTATACTGCTATATGGTGACTCTGTATACTGCTCTATGGTGACTCTGTATACTGCTCTATGGTGACTCTGTATACCACTATCTGGGGCTCTGTATACTGCTATCTGGTGCTCTGTATACTGCTATATGGTGACTCTGTATGATGCTATATGGTGGCTCTGTATACTGCTATATTGTGACTCTGTATACTGCTATCTGGAGCTCTGTATACTGCTATCTGGTGCTCTGTATACTGCTATATGGTTACTCTGTATACTGATATATGGTGACTCTGTATACTGCTATATGGGGACTCTGTATACTGCTATCTGGAGCTCTGTATACTGCTATCTGGTGCTCTGTATACTGCTATATGGTTACTCTGTATACTGATATATGGTGACTCTGTATACTGCTATATGGGGACTCTGTATACTGTTATCTGGTGCTCTGTATACTGCTATATGGTGACTCTGTATACTGCTATCTGGGGCTCTGTATACTGCTATATGGTGACTCTGTATACTGCTCTATGGTGACTCTGTATACTGCTATATGGTGACTCTGTATACTGCTATATTGTGACTCTGTATAACGCTATCTGGAGCTCTGTATACTGCTATCTGGTGCTCTGTATACTGCTATATGGTTACTCTGTGTACTGATATATGGTGACTCTGTATACCGCTATATGGGGACTCTGTATACTGTTATCTGGTGCTCTGTATACTGCTATATGGTGACTCTGTATACTGCTATCTGGGGCTCTGTATACTGCTATATGGTGGCTCTGTATACTGCTCTATGGTGACTCTGTATACTGCTATATGGTGACTCTGTATACTGCTCTATGGTGACTCTGTATACTGATCTATGGTGACTCTGTATACTGCTATATGGTGACTCTGTATACTGCTATATGGTGACTCTGTATACTGCTATATGGTGACTCTGTATACTGCTATATGGTGGCTCTGTATACTGCTATATGGTAACTCTGTATACTGCTATATGGTGACTCTGTATACTGCTATCTGGGGCTCTGTATACTGCTATATGGTGACTCTGTATACTGCTATATGGTAACTCTGTATACTGCTATATGGTGACTCTGTATACTGCTATATGGTGGCTCTGTATACTGCTATCTGGGGCTCTGTATACTGTGATATGGAGGCTCTGTATACTCCTATATGGTGACTCTGTATACTGCTATCTGGGGCTCTGTATACTGCTATATGGTGACTCTGTATACTGCTATATGGGGCTCTGTATACTGCGATATGGTGACTCTGTATACTGCTATCTGGGGCTCTGTATATTGCTATCTGGGGCTCTGTATACTGCAATATGGTGACTCTGTATACTGCTATATGGTGACTCTGTATACTGCTATATGGTGACTCTGTATACTGCTATATGGGGTTTCTGTATACTGCTATATGGTGACTCTGTATACTGCTGTCTGGGGCTCTGTATACTGCTATCTGGGGCTCTGTATATTGCCATCTGGGGCTCTGTATACTGCAATATGGTGACTCTGTATACCCCTATCTGTGATGCTGTATACCCTATCTGTGATGCTGTATACCCTATTTGGCTGTATACTCCTGACACAAGAGGTGAAAACTATAAGGGGTGGGGCTTGTGAGAAGTGTGAGGGGTCAAAAAGGAAGGGCGGAGTCTGGCAACCCCCCCCCCATCCTAAAATTTCACCAACCGCCACTGCCAGTGGAAATGTTTGTTATGGGATTAAGTTCATTTTCATGGCAAAGAGGGGCTTTGCAATCAATTGCAATACATCTGATCTCTCTTCATAACATCCCAGAGTATATGCAAACTGCCATCAGGCAGCAGACTTTGTGAAAACCTGTATTTATGTCATTCTCAAAACTTTTGGCCACGGCTGTAGTTCACCATAACTGGGGGGACTGGTATTTCAAAAGCTCCATAAGTGGTAGCATCACTCAAGACCTGCACCTCACACGCTCTCATAAAGCTTGCCATCTAGGCCTATTGATCAATGGCAGTTAGAAACCAAAACCACTTACCTCCAAGGATCTTAATTCGACTGTGAATAATACAAGGGCATCCATATTGTAATTGCCCAGGGACCATCACTTCTTAACTTCTTATCTGCCGATGTAAACAACACAGACCGCCATTCCGTCAGGCATGGACACTGTGATCTTCTATTCCTGCTAATCAGGAACAAGGATCACTGTGTCCATGCAGTAAGCCCCCTCCCAGTAAGAAAGCACAAACCAGGAACACAGTTAACCCTTTGATCGCCTCTGGTGTTAACACCTTCCCTGCCCGTGTCATTTATACCGTGACCTCTAACAATGTCACTGGTTCCCAAAAAAGTGTCAAAAGTGTCAGTTAGGTGTCCGATCTGTCCGCCGCAATGTCACAGTAAAATATAAATAAATAAATAATACTGTATCATTATCTTCAGTTATTGTTGGATCCTAAGATATAAGGTCCCGATGTAAGACGCTACCTACCGGTGATATTTCATTACTCTGTACCACCTTTGTAACCCAGTATTTCTAATAAAACTCTTATTGGAAAAAAATAAAAATAAAAAATAAATAAATAAAAATGCCATAAATATATCCCCTATTTTGTAGGCGCTATAACTTTTGCGCAAACCAATCAATATACGCTTATTGGGATTTCTTTTTTTTTTGCCAAAAACATGTAGCAGAATACATATTGGTATATGATTTGATTTTGATTTTTTGATTTTTTTTTTATTGGATATGTTCCATAGCAGAAAGTAAAAAAAAAAGTATATATATTTTTCTTTCAAAATTGTCGGCCTTTTTTTTCTTACAGTGCAAAATATAAAAACCACAGAGGTGATCAAATACCACCAAAAGAAAGCTCTATTTGTGGGGAAAAAAGGACATCAATTTTATTTGGGTACAGCGTTGCACAACCGCGCAATTGTCAGCTAAAGTAACGCAGTGCCATATCGTAAAAAAATGTAAACCTTCTGGTCCTTAAGTGGTTAAGTAAAAAAAAAAAAAAATTGCAAATTAATTCAGCAGTCAGAACTGAAATGTATTAAGCATGATGACTGACATCAAATGTATCACTAATGCTAAAAAATATAAGTAGAATATATGAATTCATAAATAGAAAAAATACACGAGGCTTCAAAAAAAAATCCTCAAAATCAAATGACTAAAAAAAAAATTAATTGAGCAGTCAGAACTGCAATTTAGTAAGTATGATGAATGAAATCAAATGTATCACCAATGCTAAAAAAAATAGTTAGAATAAATTCATTCATAGGTAGAAAAAATACACGAGGCTCCAAAAAAATCCTCAAAATCAAATGACTAAAAAAAAAAAAATTAGTTGAGCAGTCAAAACTGAAATTGAATAAGAATGATGACTGAAATCAAATGTATCACCAATGCTATAAAAAAAAAAAATAGTAGAATAAATGAATTCATAAGTAGAAAAAATATGTGAAGCTCCAAAAAACAATCCTCAAAATCAAATGACTAAAAATAAAAAATTAATTGAGCAGTCAGAACTGCAATTTAGTAAGTATGATGAATGAAATCAAATGTATCACCAATGCTAAAAAAAATAAGTAGAATAAATTAATTCATAGGTAGAAAAAATACACAATGCCCCAAAAAAAATCCTCAAAATCAAATGACTAAAAAAAAAATTAGTTGAGCAGTCAGAACTGAAATTGAATAAGAATGATGACTGAAATCAAATGTATCACCAATGCTATAAAAAAAAAATAGTAGAATAAATGAATTCATAAGTAGAAAAAATATGTGAAGCTCCAAAAACAAATCCTCAAAATCAAATGACTAAAAATAAAAAATTAGTTGAGCAGTCAGAACTGCAATTTAGTAAGTATGATGAATGAAATCAAATGTATCACCAATGCTAAAAAAAAAAATAGGTAGAATATATTAATTCATAGGTAGAAAAAATACACAAGGCTCCAAAAAAATCCTTGAAAGCAAACGACTGAAAAAAAAAATTAATCGAGCAGCCAGAAATGAAATTTAATAAGAACGATGACTGAAATCAAATGTATCACCAATGCTATAAAAATAATAACAAAAAAAAAAAAAAATGTAGAATAAATTAATTCATAAGTAGAAAAAATATGTGAAGCTCCAAAAAAAAAATTGTTCACAGACTGTATAATCTTAATGTTAATCAATGCACATTAATCTGTTAAATGAAAAAGAAATATACATTGGGAAGTTCAAGTAAACATGGAAACCCAACAGCTTCCAGATACTTTAATTCACTAAATGAACCACGCAACCTATGTTGACAATCATAGTCAAAGTCCCGGAAACTGAACATTGTTAACAAAATGCAATATATATTTTTACATTTCTTTGTTCATCTAGGATACGCACACCCGCACTGGGTTGTTGTCTTTTTTCCCCTGAAGAAGCCACATCAGGCGAAACGCGTTGGGAAACGTATCCTGTACATTTACCACCTGCTTTCTAGTCGTTTTGGATTTATGCAATCACCATCGACAGGGAGCATTTGGACCCTTGTGGTTGTCTTCTATGTCCGATATATATATTTTGCTGTTCACTTACCCTTATGTGGGCAATTCCATGTTTTAGATGTATTTTTCAGTAATATCTGTTAATGTCTGATCATTCAGAGAGGGTTTTGACCTAGCACCTTCAAAGCCCCATTCTTCTCACAGGGGTGAGGCACCCCAGTATTTCTCTTTTCCATGTCGTATTAGGGATGTGGTGCTGGTCACAGGCAGTGGTCGATATCTTTTGTATGTACAAAGTCATGGTGTCTCGGAAAACACCCCGCTTCCACCCTCACCCCACTGACCCGTCATAGTACTGTGCCTCCTAGAAAACATAAATATTCCATTTTAAAGTCCAGTCTACCATTTCTAATGGACCACCCAACGAGTCAACAACAATTTTCCACTGTTCTCCTAATGCCCAGCACCTGCCACTCGGAGAACGACGGCTCCACATCTCCTCATTCCCACTCTCCTTTAAGGACCACAATTTTACCGAACAGAGGCATCATTTCACAAAAACAGCATTTACAGCACTTTAGACAGAAGGTCTACATTTTTCTAAGCTCGCAAAAAATTGCATTTAGAATTCCCACATTGCTCAGTGCCTAGCAGAAGGAATTCGAAATCACTCATTAAACTAAGAACGCAACCCGAGTTTATTGGTCAAACAGAACTTTTAGCACAATGGGGTCCTTCATAAGGTAAGCCTGATACAGATCCAATGGAATTACAGGTATGGAATCTGTCATTCGGGAAAACCATTATCCCATATGTTATGAAAAGTAGAACAGACTGCTGCTACGCGGGGATTTTCTGGAAGAATGTCAATGTACTTTTGACGTGGACTTCCCGTATTTTTACTAATCGTTATTTACGGAGCACTTCCAGAAGAGCAGGCTGCACTCGAAAAGTGAGGATTTGCCATGGGGACATCAAAAATGTTAATTGTGCCGGCGTTGAACATGACTCTTCTACGACTCTGCAACTGTCAACTAGATCCTGGGCATCCCAACCTAGTGATCTCTGAAACTCGGCCTGTTGCTGACCACTATTCTGCACCATCACTGTTGTGTAATGGGAAGCTCTGGCAGGAATGCTAACTCTTTTAGAACTTGATCTAGACTTTCCTTTTGGTTCCCCGCAGTTCCCTTGTATGGGCTCCCCCAAGGAATCTGTAAATACTGGGGCAGTAACACAGAAGTCACCCCCTGGAAGCACTGGGAGAGTTTCAGCCTGGTTTAATCAGAACTTGGGTCCACCTAACCACCAGTTTACACCTGCAGACAGTCCCGCTCTTTTCCCACACACACTGGAAGCACAGGCAGAGGTCCAGCCTGGCTTAATCGGAACTTGGGTCCACCTAACCACCATCTTACACCTTCGGACTGTTATACTCTTTTTCCACACACACTGAAAGTATTGGGAGAGGTCCAGCCTCGCTTAATTGGAATTTGGGTCCACCTAACCACCAGCTTGCACCTGCAGACAGTCCCGCTCTTTTCCCACACACACTGAAGCACTGGGAGAGGTCCAGCTTGGCTTAATCAGAACTTGGGTCCACCTATCCACTAGCTTACGCCTGCAGACAGTCTTGCTCTTTTCCCACACACACTGGAAACACTGGGACAGATCCAGCCTGGCTTAATCAGAACTTGGGCCACCTAACCACCCACTTACAGCTGCAGACAGTCCCAGTCTTTGCCACACGCACTGGAAGCACTGGGAGAGGTCCAGCCTGGCTTAATCAGAACTTGGGTCCACCTAACCACCCACTTACAGCTGCAGACAGTCCCGGTCTTTTCCACACACACTGGAAGCACTGGGAGATGTCCAGCCTCGCTTAATTGGAACTTGGGTCCACCTAACTACCAGCTTACACCTTCGGACTGTCCCACTCTTTTCCCACACACACTGAAAGCACTGGGAGAGGTCCAGCCTCGCTTAATTGGAACTTGGGTCCACCTAACCACCAGCTTGCACCTGCAGACAGTCCCGCTCTTTTTCCACACACAATGGAAGCACTGGGAGAGGTCCAGCTTGGCTTAATCAGAACTTGGGTCTGCCTAAGCACCCACTTACACCTGCAGGCAGTCCAACTCTTTTCCCGCACACACTGGAAGCGCAGGCAGAGGTCCAGCCTGGCTTAATCGGAACTTGGGTCCACCTAACCACCCACATACACCTGCAGACAGTCCCGCTCTTCTCCCAAACGCACTGGAAGCACTGGAAGAGGTCCAACCTGGCATATTTGGAACTTGGGTCCACCTAACCACTAGCTTGCACCTGCAGACAGTCCCGCTCTTTTTCCACACACAATGGAAGCACTGGGAGAGGTCCAGCTTGGCTTAATCAGAACTTGGGTCTGCCTAAGCACCCACTTACACCTGCAGGCAGTCCAACTCTTTTCCCGCACACACTGGAAGCGCAGGCAGAGGTCCAGCCTGGCTTAATCGGAACTTGGGTCCACCTAACCACCCACATACACCTGCAGACAGTCCCGCTCTTCTCCCAAACGCACTGGAAGCACTGGAAGAGGTCCAACCTGGCATATTTGGAACTTGGGTCCACCTAACCACTAGCTTGCACCTGCAGACAGTCCCGCTCTTTTTCCACACACAATGGAAGCACTGGGAGAGGTCCAGCTTGGCTTAATCAGAACTTGGGTCTGCCTAAGCACCCACTTACACCTCCAGGCAGTCCAACTCTTTTCCCACACACACTGGAAGCGCAGGCAGAGGTCCAGCCTGGCTTAATCGGAACTTGGGTCCACCTAACCATCCACATACACCTGCAGACAGTCCCGCTCTTCTCCCACACGCACTGGAAGCACTGGAAGAGGTCCAACCTGGCATATTTGGAACTTGGGTCCACCTAACCACCCACTTACAACTGCAGACAGTTTCGCTCTTTTCTCAGACACACAGATCCATGCCCAAGAGTAATTCCCCATTGGCATGGAATAAACAAATCCCAAGTAGGTTCCTTTAAAAGGGGTGTCAGCTTTACTATGGAACAGTAATAGTATAGCACTACCCCTGCAGGAGCTGCTGGTCGTTTGGGCCTATCCTCCCCCACAAAAACACTCATAGCATGCACAGCCAGGCACGCGCATTTTTAGCATTCTTCCAATCAGTCTAGGGGTTACTTTTAGGGTTTTATTGGGAAAAGGAACTTGCATAGGGATGGGGACTAATTGTAAAACTGTGGAATTTGAGGTCTGCTAGGCTTCTGGCTGCTCTGTACAAAAATACAGGCTGTGTTGCACAACCTTAGACTGCACTGTATTCTCTTGGCTGACTGATACAACTCCTGGATGTACTGAGCACACTTTAGCAGTATTGCACGCTCCTGGCTGTCTTGCACAACTCCTGGCTACACTGTACTTGCTGTGCTGGTGAGATAAAGCACCCCATAGTCACATGTCCTCTGTATAGCAGAATCAGGTACTCAGAATGGTTGGGCTTCCTCCCGCCAACTCACTAATGGCTCTACTCAGTCTCTGATCCAGGCTCTCTTTGGAACCCCCCCCCCCCCACCCCAGGTATGCCTAGCAGGGACTACAATGTCTTCAATAGGCTTCTCTGTCTCTCTCTCTCTTTCTCTGCCCCGGGGCCAGAGCCCCCAGCACAGGGGTCTCCTCCAGAACCCTGGAACTATGCAATATTCTGCCAGGCCTCAGAATATTTATGGGCTCCCCCCACCTTCTGGGTACACCTCCCCAGGGATTGACCGGAGTTCCCTAAATATTCTACCCATGAATAAGCCACTGGTATAATTGGATCCTTGGTTTTTTGCTCTTTCACAGGCCTCAACCCTTCTGACACACCAGGGTATTTAGATAAAGGAGTAAATACTCACAGAAATACCTTATCACCAGTGCTTATTCTCAAGCAAGTCAAGAAGACTACGAGCAAAAGTGAACATATGAGCTATTATATAGAAGGATGATTGATAAGCAAGGACAAACCAACAACAGTTACAATTTCAGCACACTGGATAATTAACAGTCAGGAGAAGGAGGGAGTGGGCATAAATGGTGTCCTAGCCCCAAATCAGTATTAACAGTAGAAATATCCCCCAGAACACCTAGCAGGCAACATGTGAACCTCTATTTAGCAAAAGACAGGGCAAGATTGCCCAATTCTGCAGCAAGAGGTGAAATGTATGGAACACCTGAATGCTACGTATCCCCCAGGACTGAATGAAACTCCGTCCTATAAAGCTTTTTTTATGAATTTTGCACCCACAAATTAGTCTGACATGTGGGATTCCATTCTATCAGTTAACACTATGGGTAGGGGTTCTGCGGTAGTTCCCCTCTATGAGTAAATATCAGCTTTAGTGGGTCGTTGCGTAGCCTGCTATGTGCATATGCATGTAAATACTTGTAGTTCATTTGTATTGTCATTACTGGCAATATGTGATTTTTCAATGCCTAATATTTAGTTTTTCTTTTGTCTTTTCCTGTTAGGAATCTACAGTATCACCTTGCCGGGTGTCCCTGTGGCTGGCCATCCACTGTGTTTGTGAGCTTATGTGAGTACGTGCGGCCGGGTAGCCACAGCCGCATATGCCCCCTTGTGGGGACCCGCGTTGCTGACCACTGCTTTCAGCCTCCTCCCTCTGTGTTGCTGCCTTCACTGTGTCCCTTTGCCATTCTGGCCTTTGGGGCCGTTGTGCGAACCTTACAACATCTACACGCAGTTGTCCCAGACGCCACTAGGGGGAGCGTGTTGCTGCCCTCAGCTCTAGTGGTGTGCTCCTTCCACACCCATCCTGTGGCCTCTGGCTTTTCTAGCCCAGTGAGCATGTGCGGTGGTTGTATGATGCACGCGCACCCTAATCCCGGCCAAATCAGGTGTTGCTGGTGCAATCAGCTCCACTCCCTTATTAGGCTCAGGTTGTTGAGCCTTTACTCGTGCAGCTCACCCCTGGTGTCTTTGCGGTTTGAGCCTCTCAGCAATGTAAGTACTCTCTATCTGAACACCAACTGCTCCTTTGTGACTCTCCTCTATGTTTGCCTTGGTACATAGTTTTGTTTACAATAGACACTCTGCTATTCTCTGATTGCCTTCAGAGACTGCCAGGGCTGGCCCCAAGACATTGTGCTGTCTGGGTCCAAGAATGAAATGCTGCCCCCCTCGCTCGCCCAAAAAAAAAAAAAATCACACCCACCAAAAGGCCCCCATATCCATTATTTTATATCATGATAATTCAAACTAAAATTTAATTTATTAGAAAGAAAATTTACATGCAACAGCACCTTGTCTATATGCAAAATTATATGACATACCATTATGTTCATTTCCAAAGGGTGGGCTAAGGCAGTATAGGGTCGGGTTAGGGTAGTATATAGACAGGCTAGGGTAGAATATAGACAGACTAGGGTAGTATATAGACAGGCTAGGGTAGTATATGGACAGGCTAGGGTAGTATATGGACAGGCTAAGGTGGTATATAGACAGGCTAGGGTAGTATATAGACAGACTAGGGTAGTATATAGACAGGCTAGGGTAGTATATAGACAGGCTAGGGTAGAATATAGACAGACTAATGTAGAATATAGACAGGCTAGGGTAGTATATGGGCAGACTAGGGCAGCATATGGACAGGCTAGGTTAATATGGACAGGTTAGGTTAGTATATAGACATGCTAGGGTAGTATATGGACAGGCTAGGGTAGTATATAGACAGTCTAGGGTAGTATATGGACAGGCTAGGGTAGTATATAGACAGACTAGGGTAGTAGTATATGGACAGGCTAGGGTAGTATATCGGCAGGTTAAGGTAGTATATGGGCAGGCTAGGGTAGTATAGGGGCAGGCTAGGGTAGTATATAGACAGGCTAGTGTAGTATATAGACAGGCTAGGTAGTATATGGTCAGGCTACGGTAGTATATAGACTGGCTATGGTAGTATATGGACAGGCTAGGGTAGTATATAGACAGGCTAGGGTAGTATATGGACAGGCTAGGGTAGTATATAGACAGGCTAGGATAGTATATGGACAGGCTAGGGTAGTATATAGACAGGCTAGGGTAGTATATGGACATGCTAGGGTAGTATATGGACAGGCTAGGGTAGTATATGGACAGGCTAGGGTAGTATAGGGACAGGCTACGGCAGTATAGGGGCGGGCTAGAGTAGTATAGGGGCAGGCGGAGCGGGGGCAGTTGTCATCATGGCACACAAAGCTGCTTGAAAAAAAGTCTTGGTTGTCAATTTGCTGGGTAAATAAAAGAGGAGGAGAGGCGGCCGTGGTTCAGTTTGCTGCCCATCTCAAAGTGCTGCCTGGGTCCAATGGACCCACTGGGACCTATGGTAGGGCCGGCCCTGGAGACTGCTGTCTAACATCCTCTACCGAGGTGAGCTTATCATAACACACAATTTTATATAGTGGCTCCCCTACACCCCTGCTTTAAAGGGGATTTGTTCATCATAGACACCAGGTGTCTATCAATACTGAGTCTTTTAGGTGAGTCTTATCAGTTGTTGGTTGGTGCTTATTTACTATTTTATCCAATCTGTTAGGGCCGGTTCACACATAGGCGACTTGCGCTCCGACTTGTGTCGCCCCAAGTTGCTTCACATCAGAAATCCTATTGAAATTAATGAGAGCCGTCTTAATGTACACTACTGAATTCGATTCAACTTCAAAAAAGGTTCCTGTACAACTTCAAGGCGACTTCTATCCGACTTGTGCCCATAGAATTTAATGGAAGTCGCCTCCAAGTTGGATCCCTATCTATATTGAAGCGACTTTACAGGAAAAAGAAAAATATGTACCCAGTGGATTACCCAGGCAACCCCGTCCCTCCCTTCTCTGCTTGGCCACAGGGAAAGTTGCCTGGCATTGAGGTGGCTTTGAGTCAAGGTGTAAGTCGCCCAAAGTCGCGCTGAAGTTGCGTTCAAATGTGTGAACCGGCCCTAAGTGTCACTGCCCATGAGTTTATAATATATACATCTTGTAGGATGAATATTATAGCTACACATGTCTACCATACGTTCTTACAGACTGTAGCTGCAGCTCCACCTGCTTTCTGCTGAATGATCGTTGTTATACTCCCCTCTTTTTTACTGCCTCGTTATTGGACGTACTTTTTTGTGAACGTGGCCTATTATGGGTAAGTACAGCTGCAGATATATATGCTTGATAGCACTCTTGGTTACTTTCTTGTGCTATCTAGTACTTCTTCAATCCTATGCTTGACCCAGGGGGTTTTGATAACTTTACCCGTCCTCTACTGCAGTGGTCTCCAAACTACAGCCCGGGGGCCAGATGTGGCCCTTTGCTACATTTATCTGGCCATTGAGGGATTATTCCCCCCACTGTTACTGACATAGTTTCTGCCACTGACACCAACAATTGGGCACTATTCCTCCCATTAACACCAATGATGGTGCATTATTCCTTCCATCAACACCAATGATGGGACACTAATCATTCCATTGATGCCAATGATGGGGCACTAATCCTTCCATCGACACCAATGATGGAGCACTAATCCTCCCATTGACGTCAATGATGGGCATTAATCCTCCCATTGACGCCAATGCTGGGGCACTAATCCTCCCATTGACGCCAATGATGGGGCACTAATCCTCACATTGGCACCAATGATGGAGCACTAATGCTCCCATTGATACCATTGATGAAGCACTAATCCTCCCATTGGCACCAATGATGGGGCACTATTCCTCCAATTGACACCAATAATAAGGCACTATTCCTCCCATTGACACCAATGATGGGGCACTATCCCTTCCCCTAATACCAATCATGGGGCATTGTTTACTCCCACTGATGGCAGGACATTTTCTTCTCCCGCTGGCCACAGTGCGCCCCCCCCCCTCTAATATTTGAAGGACAGTAAACTGGCTCTTTGTTTAGAAAGTTTGGAGACTCCTGCTCTACTGAACACACACAGGTTGGTGTTGTTGTGGTCCTTCTTCTATACTATGTCTTTAGCTACCCAGACATGTCCCCACGCACACACGGTGCTCCATTTCTATGCAGTGGCTGGCACACCTCACGGACACGGCATGTTTATTATTTGTATGTAAATTTTGTGTTTTTGGATTTATAAATGTATGTATACCAATGTAAATGTAAATATACTTACTGTAATACGGTCTCCATTTCTTTAGTTCTTTATAAAACCATAAGCCGCTGAAGAAGCGGTCTCCTGCGAAACATGTAGGGTGATTTTGCGGTCTATGCTACAAAATTTCAGACTGGCCCCAGTAATCAGGATATTTGGCTTAGTATTTGTGATATACCTGCCCATCCAACATGGAGATAACACAATCATGAAATTATATGTTATGGATTCTGTATATATATATATATATATATATATATATGTGTTTTTATATGTCTGTAATCAATAAAGTTCCTATGAATTTAAAATTTTACTGGTGCCTATAAAGTCCATCCTCAATGTCTCTTCTTTATCTAGATTGCCACGGGCTCTAATTGGGGCTGTGCTAGGCCCGGGATGGGTAAGTGAGCACAGTCAGAGTTAAAACTGCTTAAAAAAACAAAAGAGAAGAAAAAAGTGACTGTGAATTATTAATAGAGGGGCAATCTTTAAGATGGGCTTTCTGCTAGCTCATGTTGGGGCCCTTTTTGATGACAGATGGTGCACTAGAGGTGTCCTTATATCCTGCAGGAAGGATGCCAGATGCCATTATAAATAAGAAATGAGTAACACCATGGCTTCTTTGGAGTAGGGTTTGGGACTCAAGGAGACAGTTTAACCATACTGATTATGGTGTAAAGGAATAAGAAGCCCTCCAACTGAACCCATTTATAGCACAGACTGCATACAGTTGTTTCAGTCTTCTTGGCCTTCATCAGTATGGAAACCTTGACTTCCATGGAGAAGAGCTTGGGACCCAACGAGGCGTTATAACCATATAGGTTAGGATGGAAAGGGACTAAAGGAATAAAAAGCCCCCAACTGAATCAGCTAATAGCACAGACTGCACACACTTGTTTCAGGCTTTTTGGGCTTCATCGGTATGGAAACCATGCCTTCCATGTAGTAGAGCCTGAAAGCCAACGAGACCGAAAGGACTAAAGGAATAAAAAAAGCCTTACTACCGAGTCATTGCATAACAAAATAAAGTCTTCCTAAAAGAGAAGGTATTCACGTGTTTCATTCCATCACATAACCCTAAAATAAGGGGATTATTCCTCATTTCAGAACAATGGGTGTAACCATGCAAATCATTCTTTTATACTCCATTGGCCTGATGCACATTCTGAACCACTAGTGCATAGTGCAAATATAGCCCAACATTATAAAGCCAATTATTCCTAACTGCATAAAGCGGTTTTAGGCTTTGCACCCATTATCAGTACAATGTATGGAACCCTTGGCTTCTTTGACGTAAGGCTTGAGACCCAAGGAGACAATATACCCATACTGCTTAGGGTGGAATTGGACCACAGGAATAAACGGCCCTCCATCCTTATCAGTTAATGGCACAGACTGCATACAGCTGGTTCAGACTTCTTGACCTTCATCAGTATGGAAACCTTGACTTCTGTTGAGAAGAGCGTGAACCTAACAAGACAGTACAACCATATAGGTTACTGTGGAAAGGGACTAAAGGAAAAAAAGCCCTCCAACTGAATCAGTTCATAGCACAAGCTGCATACAGTTGTTTAAGGCTTCTTGGCCTTCATCATTATGGAAACAATGGCTTCCACGGAGAAGAGCTTGGGACCCAACAAGACAATAAACCCATATAAGGTAGAGTGGAAAGGGACTTAAGGAATAAAAAGCCCTCCATCCATACCAGTTCATAGCACAGACTGTTACAGCTGGTTCAGGCTTCTTGGTCTTTACCATTATGGAAACCATGGCTTCCACGGAGAAGAGCTTGGGAAGACCCAACGGGACAATATAACCATATAAATTAGGGTGGAAAGGGAATAAAGGAATGAATAGCCCTCTATCTTCATCTGTTAATGGCACAGACTGCATACAGCTGATTCAGACTTCTTGACCTTCATCAGTATGGGAAACTTGACCTCCATGGAGAAGGGCTTGGGGACCTAACCAGACGAGATAACCATATAGGTTAGGATGGAAAGTGACTAGAGGAATAAAAAAACATCCCACTGAATCAATCGTAGCACAAACTGCATACAGTTGTTTAAGGCTTCTTGGCCTTCATCATTATGGAAACCATGGCTTCTATGGAGAATAACTTGGGACCCAACAAGACAATATACCCATACAGCATAGAGTGGAAAGGGACTTAAGGAATAACCCCCCCCCCCCATCCATACCAGTTCATAGCACAGACTGCATACAGCTGGTTCAGGCTTCTTGGCCTTTACCATTATGGAAACCATGGCTTCCAAGTAGAAGAGCTTGGTACCCAACGAGACATTATAACTAGTGTTGAGCGAACCCGGACTGTAACGTTCGGGTCCGTACCGAACTTTAGGGTGTCCGTGGCACGGACCCGGACCCGGACATTTCAAAAATCGTTCGGGTTCGGTCCGGGGTTCTGCTATTTTACTCCACGTGTTGAGAAGCTGCAGGGCAGCCAATCAACAAGCGTTTCACTGGTTTGCCCTTAGAAGCCATCACAGCCATGCCTACTAATGGCATGGCTGTGATTGGCCGGTGCATCATGTGACCCAGCCTCTTTATAAGCTGGAGTCACAGTGCTGCAGTCACATGCTCCTTGGGTTAGTATAGGGAAAGGTAGCTGACGGCGTGAGGGACAGATTTTAGCCATTTTAAGACCTGATCCTGCATCCTGAGATAGATTACTTTACTACTGCTGTCTGTGCTGTTGCTCTGAGGACAGATAGCAGAAATTAGAGATTTCACATACCGCTGCTT
>BLSH010535245.1:1149915-1165405 GCA_018402905.1 Glandirana rugosa
CACTATCCCCCCCCCACACTGATACCAATGATGAGGCACTATTCCTCCCACTGATACCAATGATGGGGCACTATTCCTCCTACTGATATCAATGATGGGGCACTATTCCTCCCACTGATATCAATGATGGGGCACTATTCCTTCCACTTATACCAATGATGAGGCACTATTCCTCCCACTGATACCAATGATGGGGCACTATTCCTCCCACTGATACCAATGATGGGGCACTATTCCTCCCACTGACACCAATGATGGGGCGCTATTCTTCCCACTGACACCAATGATAGGGCACTATTCCTTCCACTGATACCAATGATGAGGCACTATTCCTCCCACTGATATCAATGATGGGGCACTATTACTCCCACAGACACCAATGATGGGGCGCTATTCTTCCCACTGACACCAATGATAGGGCACTATTCCTTCCACTGATACCAATGATGGGGCACTATTCCTCCCACTGATACCAATGATGGGGCACTATTCCTTCCACTGATACCAATGATGAGGCACTATTCCTCCCACTGATACCAATGATGGGGCACTATTCCTCCCACTGATACCAATGATGGGGCACTATTCCCCCCACTGATACCAATGATGGGGCACTATTCCTCCCACTGACACCAATGATGGGGCGCTATTCTTCCCACTGACACCAATGATAGGGCACTATTCCTTCCACTGATACCAATGATGAGGCACTATTCCTCCCACTGATATCAACGATGGGGCACTATTCCTCCCACTAACATCAATTATGGGGCACTATTTCTCCCACTGATACCAATGATGGGGCACTATTCCTCCCACTGACACCAATGATGGGGCACTATTCCTCCCACTGATACCAATGATGGGGCACTATTCCTCCCACTGATACCAATGATGGGGCACTACCCTCCTACTGATACCAATGATGGGGCACTATTCCTCCCACTGATACCAATGATGGGGCACTACCCTCCCACTGATACCAATGATGGGGCACTATCCCTCCGACTGATACCAATGATGGGGCACTATTCCTCCCACTGATACCAATGGTGGGATACTATTCCTCTCACTGATACCAATGATGGGGCACTATTCCTTCCACCGATACCAATGATGGGACACTATTCCTCCCACTGACACCAATGATGGGGTATGTTTACTCCCAATAATGCCAGGGCATTTTCTGCTCACACTGGCCACAGTGCACCCCCTCAAAGTCTGAAGGACAGTAAACTGGCCCTTTGTTAAGAAAGTTTGGAGACCCCTTTGAGGGTTTCTGCTTTGAGAAAAGATATAACTTGCTGGTGGGTTTCTAAGAAATCTTCTGATTTCTTACACAGGTGTGTAAAAAAATACAGCTCTGACAACGAAGGGTTGATTGGCTACAAGAATGATACTATTTTGGCAATCCAGCATAATAGATAATGGATGATAATAATAATAATTATTATTATTAGTAGTAGTATTAAGAATAATAAAAATAATAATAATTATTATTAAAAATAATAATAATAAATAATAATAAAAACTAATAATAATATTACATAATAATAATAATAATAATAATAATAATAATAATAATAATAATAATAATAAAAAATAATAAAAAGTATAACAATATTAAATAATAAAAATAATAATAATGATAATAATAATAATAATAATACTCAATAATTGTGTTATTATTAATAATAATAATAATAATAATAATAAATAATAACAAAAACAACAACAATAATAATTGATGGATAATAGGATCCATAATATCCCCAAAGCTGGAGGCTTTTAGGAGATGCTGCCGCCCTTATAAAATCCTCAGGGGTTCCACCCATTGGCTGGATTAATATAATGAATACAGAGTCATACTAATTGATCCATTGGAAGCCCCAAGCTCTGATTGGTTACCTCGTATATTTAGTAGGTACGATTGTTGTAACAAAGAAAACTTTTGAACTATAATAGCTCATATTAAATGAATTGCCTCATTTGTAATGACACCATGGGAAGTGGACCATGGGAATCTCCCAAGATGTGTGGTCACATGGCTATGAGTTCTTTTAAATGTTCAGACTGTGGATAAAAGCCCCCCATTGTATACCCATGGGAACAAACGACTCCTGACTTCATCCTTTGATGGGTTTTTGACAGAAGAGGAGACCCACAGGAAAGACAGAAGAATCCAGACAACCACCATGAATCCAGACAACCACCATGCCTTAAAGCCGAGGTTTACTTTGGTTGGGTCTTGCCCTTCTCTGCTTCCTTACCCCTTTATTACCATGCTAAGTAAAATGTTTCCATTTTCATTACATTCCTTATTTTAGACCCAGCAATTTCAGTACAGGAGAGGGGTCTGTACAGTTGGGCAAGACTGAAGGGGCAGCTGGAGGCCACCAAATGAAATATCTTCAAAACTGATATCTCTATTTCTCGTGGTTCTGTGGAATGTTAGGTTCCTCCAGAGGTTGCACAAGGTTCCTTGAGTACTGTGCAATGGCAAATTGACCAGATGATGCCTGCAGCAGTTGGGAACCAGTGGAGCTTCTTCTCTCCTCTCTCAGATAAGAAACCATTGACGTTCGTAATCTTTTTAGCTGTGCATATGGGTGGCATTCATTTTATTGCCCATCAATGTAGCTGGGCATTCTTTCAGTTGTGAAGGACTTGCTTTCTCCCAATAACCACCAATCTATGATGCTCTTCAACAAATGACCGAAAATGTATGGGGGCACCTCTCCCACTGGTGGTTTCTGACCATCAATAAAAGGAGGTTGCACCAATATAAGGGAGACCTTCCCCACTGAATACCAACGTAAGGAACCCTTACCAAATGACCACCATTATAAATAGAACACTTTTCTACTGGCCAGCAGTGTAATGGGTGCACTTTTTCATTAACCACCCAGTATAAGGGAGGCATTTATTAATTGACCAATGTAAGGCAGTCCTTCTCCAATGACCATCAATGTAAGGTTGGCCTTCTATACCAACCACAAATGTAAGTGGTGGCACTTTTCTCAACTGACCACTAATATAATTGGGCACTTTCCTATTGAGTATCAGGGTAAGGTTGGTGCTTTTCATGTGACCATCCGTGCTAACCACCAATGTAAGTGATGACACTTTTCTATTGGCTATCAGTGCAAGGGACCCTTCTTCAATGAGCATTAGTGTAAAAGTTGGGGGCCTTTTCTACAGACCACCACTGAAAAGGGGCACTTTTTGATCAACATATGTACCATGATGTTAGAGAAGGAACATGTCTGCCAGTGAATTCTGGCTGTTTCCGTGGTGGTGCGCACGCCTGTGCGCGTTCGCGAGCGCCTGTGAGTGCGCACGCGCCGGAAACGGCGCCAAATGGTGCTATTTAAACCCAGAGATCCCAGCAACGAGTCCTGCTCGTTCTACAACATCCGTGACCTGTGAGCCTCAGCTCCTGCTACCTGTTCCTGTGTTTGTTCTGCCTCCTGTTGACCCGGCTTGTCCTGACCTGCTGTTCTGCTACCTGCACCGACCCCGGCTATCCACGACCATCCGATTGTCTGCTCCCTTATACCTCTGCTGCCCGCCCGTTAAGGAACCTTGCTTGAACTTGACTACCCGTTTGCCTGATCCTTTTGTACCTTCCTGCCTGCCTGTTGCCGACCCAGCCTGTACGACCATCCTTCTATCTGCACATCTTCTGGAGCCTCACTACATCATTGGCGACCCTCCAGCCCTCGTGCCATCCCACACTCTTGGGCCTCTGTCTACTCTACCAGGGGTCCTCGAATCGGGTGCGCAAGAGAGGTTGTTCCCTGCACAAGACAGACTCCACCAGCAGGTTCGTGACACATGATCTGTAGCTATAACCATTTTTAGTGAGGGTAATCATTTCAAGGTCCCCCTCGAAGGTAAAAAAGTTGAGAAAGGCTTCTCTAGAGTTGATAAGACTCTTATACGGTAGCCGTTTTGCCTGTAAAAGGATTTATATTTCTGTCCGTCCAGTAATATGGTTCAACCTTGTCTGGCAGGACAGGAAACCTGATTTTTGCAGTTAAGTAAAGTCTTTTAAGCTGTTTGCCTAGAGCTCATTTTTAAACCTCATGTCTCCATCAACCACTTGCTTATACGCAAGCTATCTGGACATGTTCATTAAAGCAGCTGTTCCTCTCTTTTCCTTGGATTGGACAGATCTGCCATTATGGATGTGAGCTCTTTCCACATGACAAATAAAGTGCTAAGCTTCCAAACATTTTAAAAGTATGGTGTGTGCATAAGTACTATACTCTATTAGGATGGAAATAGGAAAAGCAATAAATCTTGTTATGTTTACGTCACATTTTCAGAGTTACTATGTGATCATTTAAAAGTCTGTTGCCAAAAAAAAAAGTTTTAAAAAGCCTTCCTTGAAAAAGAAAAAAATAAGAAGACTATTTTTTTCGATCCCCTTATCTGTCCCATGCTTCGGATCGTTGTCCTCCTGAACAGCTAGGCATCTGAAGGGTCTTTTTGGTATGTCAGATACCTGGACTCTGACTCTGACTGTATGCTAAGATTCTATCCACCAGACCTTCCTAGCCATATGGCACCCAAAGGGTCAAGCCACATTGTGTGGTGGGAAATTGCTTGGGAAGATGTTATAAACTCTACCATTGACCGTAGCTCTTCAACAGAACGAAGAGCCAAGGCACAAGTGGAGATTTGGGGCTCGATGGACCACTTGGTCTTTTTTGCCATCACTCTTTTATGTTGCTTCAATAGGTTGTTAGGGAAGATGCAAAAGATTCTGCCGTTGGCTATAGCATTTCAAGAAAGTGAAGAGCCGAGGCACAGGTGGAATTTTTTTGCAGACTTGATGGACCACTTGGTCTTTTTCTGCCATCACTCTTATATTTTGCTTCAATGGGTTACTAAGGAACAATGGCGGCCCATCCATAGAGGGCGCACGGGTGCCGCCCCCATCCATGCATGTGGCCCCCTGATCTACATATCAGGGAGCCAGACCATGGATTCCAATGGTTGTTTGGTGCCCCTCCAAAAGAAAAACCCACTGCTTAGGAAGATGCTAAAGGTTCTGTCATTGGCCATAGCTCTTCAACAGAACAAAGAGCCAAGGTACAAGTGGAGATTTTTGGTAAACCCAATGGGCCACTTGGTCTTTTTGTGCCATCACTCTTTTATGTTGCTTCAAAGGGTTGCTAAGGAAGATGCCAAAGGTTCTGCCATTGGCCCTAGCTCTTCAACAGAACAAAGAGCCGAGGCACAGGTGGAGATATTTGCAGACCCAATGGAAATTTTGGTCTTTTTCTGCCATCGCTCTTCTATGTTGCTTCAATGGGTTGCTAAGGAAGATGCTAACAATTCTGCCATTAGCTGTAGCTCTTCAATAGGACAAAGAGCCGAGGCACAGGTGGAGATTTTTGATAGACCCAAGAACTACTTGGTCTTTTTGTGCCATCACCCTTCTATGTTGCTTCAGTGAGTTGCTAAGGAAAATGCTAAAGGTTCTGCCATTGGTCATAGTTCTTCAACAGAACGAAGAGCTGAGGCACAGGTGGAGATTTTTGGTAGGCCCAATAGACAACTTGGTCTTTTTGTGCCATCACCCTTTATATTGATTCAATGGGTTGCTAAGGAAGATGCTAAAGGTTCTGCCATTGGTTGCAGCTCTTCAACAAAATGAAGAGCCAAGGCATAGATGGAGATTTTTGGTAGACCCAATGGACTACTTGGTCTTTTTATGCCATTACTCTTCTATGTTGCTTCAGTGGGTTGCTAAGGAAGATGCTAAAGGTTCTGCCATTGGTCATAGTTCTTCAACAGAACGAAGAGCTGAGGCACAGGTGTAGATTTATGGTAGACCCAATGGACCACTTGGTCTTTTTGTGCCATCACCCTTTATATTGCTTCAATGGGTTGCTAAGGAAGATGCTAAAGGTTCTGCCATTGGTTGCAGTTCTTCAACAAAACGAAAGAGCTGAGGCATATGTGGAGATTTTTGGTAGACCCAATGGACTACTTGGTCTTTTGTGGGATCAATATTCTATGTTGCTTCAGTGGGCTGCTAAGGAAGGTAAAGCTAAAGGTTCTGCCATTGGTCATAGTTCTTCAACATAATGAAGAGCTGAGGCACAGGTGGAGATTTTTGGTAGACCCAAATGGACCATTTGGTCTTTTTGTGCCATCACCCTTTGTATTACTTCAATGGGTTGCTAAGGAAGATGATAAAGGTTCTGCCATTGGTTGTAGCTCTTCAACAAAACAAAGAGCCGAGACATAGGTGGAGATCTTTGGTAGAACCAATGGAATACTTGGTCTATTTGTGCCATCATTCTTCAATGTTGCTTCAGTGGGTTGCTAAGGAAGATGCTAAAGGTTCTGTCATTGGTCATAGCTCTTCAACAGAACGAAGAGCCGAGGCACAGGTTGAGACTTTTTATAGACCCAATGGACCACTTGGTCTTTTTCTGCATCCGCTATTTCTATTTGAGCACTAATGCTCATCTTTTGCAAGTTTTTTGTAACATTTTTAAACTATGACAGGACCACTTGAATAGTTATGCCCTGATGCAGTGGTCACAAGGAAAGTCAACACGCTTCAGCTCATAGGTCTCTCTTCATCAGGGCTAAGGAATAATAAAATATAGACAGAAACAAATGTCAATAGATATAAAGAAAAAAAAACCATATGCTGCACATAAAGTCCAGTAAATCTTTATTGAACGTGGCAGAGGGTCACAAGAAAGGTCAACACTCTTCAGCTCATAGGTCTCCCTTCATCAGGGCTAAGTAATAATATAATGTAGACAATTGTCAATAGACACAACGAAAAAAAAAAAGGTAAAAACACATTATAGTGCTGCATATAAAGTTCAGTAATTCTTTGCTGCACCTAGCAGAAGGTCACAAGAATAGTCAATGTGCTTCAGCTCATAGGTGTCCCTTTATCAGGGCTAAGGAATAATATAACAGAGGCAGAAACATTATTTAATAGACATGATGAAAAAAAGAAAAAAATGATAATGCCATACATAAATTAAAATTAATGAAAATATAAAATTACATTACTTCATTATACTGAATAAAATGTCTATACCCTTATCAAGATGCACATACAAAATAATAATGAAATGTTTTTCACAGTTAACCACTGTTTGTGGGTTTATATAGAGACAGAGGTTAATAGACATGATAAAAAAAAATATAAAAAAAACATCACAATGCTACACAGTAATTAAAAGTCATGAAATCCATACAATTTTATTACCTTATTCTTCTGCAAATGAATAGATTTTTTCTACTGCTATCATGCTGCATATATTATTACACGCAAATTAATGCCACACATGAATTGACTGCTAAAATGACTCATTAGCTAAACCATAATAAAAATGAAGAATTCGTTAAAATAAAAAAAATAAAAAAACAATTTTACCTGCCGTCTGTGTCCTTGTGAATCGCTCCACTCTGGGGACCAGGAGAAGAAATTAATGGGAAAACCAAAATGTATTATCAGTCAGGCGTTGAGGGAAAATATCCTAGCGGGGACACCTGTCCTGGTGACAATTATCTAAGAGAATATTTGGTGATATTTCCACTTGCCTCCAGTTGTGATTTTAATACAAACGCAGTGAAAATGTTCTGCTCGGATTGTGTCTGCGTGCCCAACCACTCTCTAATGTGTTATAATTCGCAGATATGTTATTTGTGGAATTGTGCTCTATTTAATTGACTTTGTTAGCAAAAGAAAAGGAAAAAATAAATAAAAAAGAAAGAAGTGTAAAAATATTAGGCTGGGTGAGTGAAGTACTGCTAGGACTTTTGACTTCTTTGCCTCTCCCTTGGGACCATGCGTTTGTTGAGAACATAATCGTGTTCAAGTTCAGAGGTGGGAGGGGGTTGCTAATGAAGGAAATTTGGGACAGACTTGATGGACCACTTGTTTTCTTTTTTTGCCATCACTCTGCTATGTTGCTTCTATGTGTAGTACCCTGGTTTTGAACGGGGGGTGCTGTCAAATTTAGTTGCTGGGTGGTAATTAACCTGGCCAGTTGTTAGGGGAACTCCGGATTCTTTTCCTAACTCTGAGTTTGATGCACCTCTCTCCTCTGCCAGTGGGTGGCACTGCTGCTGATGGCATTGGGATGAAATGGTATATATGAACTTGGTACATTAATGGATAGGCTGCTACAGCCAATGGGCAGGGGTTTTCTTGGGCCCCATGGCCTGCTGGGAGAGCCTATATATTTGGGAGGAGTCAGGTGATCACTGTTCTGTGCCACCTGGACAGCTGTCTGGGTGGACGTGTGTTGAAAGCTCCCGGCTGAGGCCTATTCGGGAGTTCCTGGATGCTAGGCAGCCTAAGGCCTACCCAGGACCAGAGGAAACAGTGGAGGGTTGGGGCTTCATGTCGGAAGCCTAACCAAGTCGCACTGGCTGGAGTACCCCTCTTTGTCGGAGGTGAAGGGACATAGATGCTAATGGAAGACAACCATTCCTGTCGCCAGAGGCAGAGTGTGAACCAAGGTCAGAGGTAAAAGGGAAGCTGTCGCCTACAAGGGACAATGCTCCTGTTATCAGAGGCCAGATTTCGGAGTCTGAGAGAGAACCAGAGCAGCCTTTTTCACTAACTGAGGGACAGTGGAAAAGTTGGGAAAGTCTCAGCAGAGGTCAAGCTAGGAACCCAGTGGAATAAAGGAAGTAGGCTGAAGAGCCGAGGAAGGGACCCAGCAGGTTGGCGTGGGGACACTATGAAAATACAGCGGTTGGCTGTGTGAAGTACAAGGGACCCAGTTGTAGTGGGAGTCCAAGGAGTCTTTTTGGGAAACTGTGAGGGTAAACTTGTGAAGCTACAGCAGGAGGCTGTGAGATGGAGGCCAGATCTGCACAATGGGGTACCAAGCTTGGTATGTGCATTAATCTGTGTTGAAGTCCAAAGTACAAGTTAAATGCTCAAGGAAATAGTTCCAGTCCAGTAAAGTACAGCTGGAAAACCTGTGGGACTATACAGCTACATTAAGTGTCTTATTCAGTGAGCCTTGGAGTCTGCTAAGTTCTGTTGCACCTATCCAAACGGAGTCCTTGCCCTAACCCTCTCTCCCCAGTTCTTGAAGAGAAAAATATATCTCTTTTGCTCTGCAACATCAAAGTGTCTGACGTCCAACTCAATTCTTCTATCTGCACCCACCATGCCTAGTGACTCACTCTGTGAGGATGAATATCAGCTGTTCCTGGCCCTGAAGGTCACCATTGGCTCTTGAGAGATCGGGGCCTGGGCTACATATGGGTTGCTAGGAAAGATGCTAAAGGTTCTGCCATTGGCTGTAGCACTTCAAGAGAGTGAAGATTTGGGGCAGACTCGATGGACCACTTGGTCTTTTTCTCTTCTCATGTTGCTTCTATGGATTGTTAAAAAAGATGCAAAAGAATATGGCGCTGACCATGGTGCTTCAAGAGAACAAGGAGCCAAGAGGAGATTTGGGCAGACTCAATCACCCACCTGGTGTTCTTGTGCTGTCACTCTTCTATGTTGTTTCTATGGGTTACATGCTATGTTTACCGTAGCTCCTCAAGGGCAAGAAAAGCCAAGGCACAGGTGAAGACTTGGGGCAGACTCAATGGACCCACGTGGTCTTTTTCTGCCATCACTCATCTATGTTACTTTTGTGGATTGCTAGAGAAGATACAAAAGATTCTGCCATTGGCTGTAGCTCTTCAAGAGAACGAAGAGCCAAGGCATAGGTGGAGATTTTGGGCGGGCTCAATGGACCAATTGGCCTTTTTCTGCCATCACTCTTCTATGTTCCTTCTGTGGATTGCTAGAGAAGATTCAAAAGATTCTGCCATTGGCTGTAGATCTTCAAGAGAGCAAAGAGCAGAGGCACAGGTGGAGGTTTGGGACACACTCTGTGGACCACTTGGTCTTTTTCTGCCTTCACTCTTCTATGTCACTTCTATGAATGGCTAGGAAAGATGCAAAAGATTATGGCACTGACCATAGCTCTTAATGAGAATGAATGAGCCAAGGCACAGGTGAAGATTTGGGATAGCTCAATGGACCGCTTGGTGCTTTTCTGCTGTCATTCTTCTATGTTGCTTCTATGGGTTGCTAGGAAAGATGCAAAAGATGCTGCCTTTGGCCATAGCTTTTCAGGAGAATGAAGAGCTGAGGCACAGGTGGAGATTTGGGGCATACTTGGTGAAGCACTTAGTCTTTTTCTGCCATCATTTGTCAATGTTGCTTCTGTGGATTGCTAGAGACGATGCAAAAGATTCTGGCATTGGCTGTAGATCTTCAAGAGAATGAAGAGCCGAGGCAAAGGTGCAGACTTTGGACAGACTTAGTGGAACACTAAGTCTTTTTCTGTTGTCACTCTTCTATATTGCTTCTATGGGTTGCAAGGAAGGATGCAAAAGATCCTGCAGCTGGTCATAGCTCTTCAAGAGAACAAATGAGCACAGGTGGGGATTTGGGGTAAACACAATGGACCACTTGGTGATTTTCTGCTGTCACTATCAAGTACCTGATGGTGGAGTCTGACTTATGCAGTGGGCAACCTCTCTTACGACCCTCATTTGGGAACCCCTGGTAGAGTAAACAGGAGGCTGGGAGGGCGCAGGGAGAGACAAGGGTCGGACTGGGTCACTGGTGGTGATGTGCAGGTCCTTGATGAGCTTGTGCAGAAGCGTAGTGATGCAGGCCGGGTCAGTAACAGGCTGGTGGTGCAGTACAGAAGGATCAGACAGGAGAATAGTCGGGCACAGGCAGAGTTCGTTAACAGGCGGGCAGCAAAGTACAAGGGAGCAGGCAGGAGAGTGGTCGTGGAAGCCAAGGTCAGTGCAGGCGGAGATCAACAGCAGGGTCAAGACAAGCCGGGTCACAGGAACAGACAATCAGGATAACGGGTCACTCAGGAACACACAAACGCTGTCGAAGGGACAGCACTTGCTTCCTGGTGCTGTCTGCTTAAATGGCCACTGTTGGCGCCATTGCCAGAGCATACGCGCACGCACATGTGCACAGGCGCGCACACACCTTCCAATGGTTCCTTACAGTCACTCTTCTATGTTGCTTCTATGGGTTGCTAGGTAAGATGCAAAAGATGCCGCCGTTGGCCATAACTCTTCAAGAGAATGAAGAGCCGAGGCACAGGTGGAGATTTGGGGCAGATTCAGTGGACCACTTGGTCTTTTCTGCCATAATTCTTCTAGAGCTGCTTCTATGGGTTGCTAAAGAAGATATGAAAGATTCTTTTGTTTGTCGTAGCGCTTCAAGGGCAAGAAGAGCTGAGACACAGGTGAAGATTTGGGGCAGACTCGATGGACCACATGGTCTTTTTCTGCCATCATTCGTCTATGTTGCTTCTGTGGATTTCTAGAGAAGATGCAAAAGATTCTGCTGTTGGCTGTAGCTCTTCAAGAGAAGAAAGTGCCGAGGCACAGGTGGAGTTAAGGGAAAGGCTGAGTGGACTTGGTCTTTTTCTGCCATCACTCTTTTATGATTCTTCTATGGTTCTTCTATGGATTGCTACGGAAGATACTAAAGGTTCTGCCGTTGGCCATAGCTCTTCAGAAGAACGAAGAGTCGAGGCACTGGTGGAGATTTGGGGCAGATTCAGTGGACCACTTGGTCTTTTCTGCCATAACTCTTCTAGAGCTGCTTCTATGGGTTGCTAAAGAAGATATGAAAGATTCTTTTGCTTGTCGTAGCTCTTCAAGGGCAAGAAGAGCTGAGACCCAGGTGAAGATTTGGGGCAGACTCGATGGACCACATGGTCTTTTTCTGCCATCACTCTTCTATGGTTCTTCTATGGATTGCTACGGAAGATACTAAAGGTTCTGCCGTTGGCCATAGCTCTTCAGAAGGACGAAGAGTCGAGGCACTGGTGGAGATTTGGGACAGCCCCCTCATTAAAAAATAAATAAATTGTGCCCCACTCAAAAAAACTTTGGCTGTAATAAGTACCACCTCTCTGGTGTTCTCTGAATACTTACTGCCCCCCCCCCCAGTGTGTCCCTTCCAGGTTAAATGACTCCTTAAAGCATAGTAGGAAGGTTTGACTTGGGGGGGGGGGGTAATCCAATGTATCTGATTTCTGCTAACCTGCTGGTCAATTTGGTTGTATTGCTGGCGTATCTGAACAAGAACAAGGTGGTGGCACCTGCAATGGTATGCAGTTCCTGTACAGCAGAGCTGGAGTGTAAGAGGAAGGAACAATACAAGGAGCCCCAATCAGTGCAAAGAGCTAATCAGTCCATGTAAAAGAAGCATGCTGATAGGTGGAGAGGGCAGAGTGACACTCATATTTATTTATTTTATCTTTTTAATGGGTTATTCATTTTTATCTTGTTATTTTTTTGTCCAGTGCTCTGCTTTAACCACTTCAATACCGGGCACTTTCACCCCCTTCCTGCCCAGGATATATTTCAGCTTTCAGCGCTGTCACGCTTTGAATGACACTTGTGTGGTCGTGCGACGCTGTACCCATATGACATTTTTGATTATTTTCTTCCCACAAACAGAGATTTCTGTTGGTGGTATTTAAACTTAAAAAAAGCCTGAAAATTTTGAAAAAGTAATGGTTTTCTTAGTTTCTGTCAGTAAATTTTGCAAATAAGTAATTTTTCTCCTTCACTGATGGGCACTGATAGGCTTCACTAATGGTCGCTGATGAGGTGGCACTTATGGGCACTGATGAGGCAGCACTGGTGGGCACTGATAGGCGGCACTGATGAGCACTGATAGGCGGCACTGATGGCCACTGATGGGCAGCACTGATGAGCAGGCACTGATGGGCACTGAAAGGCAGCACTGACTGGCATCACTAAAGGGCACTGATTAGTGTCACTGATGGGCACTGATTGGTGTCACTGATGGGTACTGATTGGTAGCATTGATGGGCACTGATTGGTGGCATTGATGGTCACTGATGGATGGCACTGATGGCCAGCACTGATCAGCAGGCACTGATGGGCACTGAAAGGCAGCACTGACGGGTATCACTAATGGGCACTGATTGGTTTCACTGATAGGTACTAATTGGTGACACTGATGGGCACTGATTGGTGGCACTGTTGGCCACTAATTGGCGGCAATGATGGCCACTAATGGGCAGCACTGGTGAGCACTGACTGGCATCACTAATGGACACTGATTGGTGTCACTGATAGGCACTGATTTGTGTCACTGATGGGCACTAATTGGTGGCAATGGTGGGCACTAATTGGTGGCACTGGGGGGCTTTACTGTAACCAGGGCACTGATTACCTGTCCAGGTGTCCCCTGTGAGGAGATGCCGCTGTTCGGCTCTCCTCGCCACACACTCTGTCAGTGTGAGGCGATGAGAGCTGATTACCAGCGCGTCCGCATTTACATGTGACTGGCTGTGATTGGAAACAGCCGATCTCATGGTTAAAGAGCTGTGTCATTGGCTCTTTACAGAGATAGGGGTCGCGCCGTGTCCTAAGAACGTCAATTGACGGTGGCCGGGCGGCAAACGGTTAAGCTACCCATGATAGACAGCAACGATCTGAAAAACAAAAAGTTGAGTCTTCTAATTTATGGAGATTCCAAGAATATGAGTTATTTTAGCTTTTAATCTTATTTTTCATATTTCAAAAAAAAAAAAGAATCTATTTGTAGCACCCTCCTAGATAGGTGCTAGAGAAGAGTATAGTTTTGGGTCTTTCTGCTTACCAGTAAGAATGCTAGGTAAATTTAGAATGCTCTCTGCCTACCAGGGAGCAGGGATCCATTGATAGGGTCTGCTCATGGTGCTCAGATGCGGCTCATGTTGTCTGAATGTTTCACACTGGTCCAATAGGGGGGCATATTGGACAGTGGGAAGAAACCTGACAAGTGAGAGCACAGGCATTGTTACAGCTCTGTCTATTGGCAGAGGAAAGTGGCTTGATGCATGCTAGGTGACCGTATAAATGCCAAGGGCACATGTGCTTGGGGTATTCGGCTGGAGAGTCAGGTCCCGCCGGAGGGAGCAGGCGACTGCCCCTCCACTGTAAAAGCTGCCATGCGGCCTTAGGTGGCTGATCTAAGGGCCTCAGTCTGAGAATAACTGCAACCCAGATGTCCTGCAGAGCTGACTGGAAAGGAGACAATGCCAGGAAGGATCTGTTTCAGCCTACAGTGAGTACAGATCTGTGTCATGGGCAGAGACGGCCCGTCCATTAGGGGTGAATGGGTGCCGCTCCCCCTATCCATGCATCTGGCCCCCTGATCTACATAAAAGGATGTCGGACCATGGGTTTATGGATTTTAATGGGGGTGTGTTTTTTTTTAAGCATGTGATTAAAGCCAGAGGCTCTAAAAGGTTTCAAGAAAGGGGTATGACCTGTTTCCCAATTGGCCGAAAGGAGAAGCAAACTTATTGGCCAAGGGGGAGGAGGAGGAAGGAGATGCACAGAGGGGAAGGCCGACCCAGCAGCCGCCATGATGCCTCACTCGCAGTGGCTCCACTCAACAACTCGGACAGGGGAGGGGGGGGACCATAGATTGGAGTCAGCCTGGGCAGGCAGGACATCTGCCTCCTAAGGTAAGGAGGCCATCCGTCTCCCATGGGGGGTGGGGGGGTGGTGGTTTTTCTGTGGTGTTGTGTTCCCTGCAATCCTCTCTGGGGAGTGTCGTTGGTTTGCGTCCCCCCGTATTTGCGAGCACTAGCCGCCATTGGTCATGGGGCCTGTCCTCTGAGGGCAACCCCTTCAGCTAGTAGAGTCAGTCAAAGGGGATGCTAGTGAGTGTCCTGAAGATAATTTGAGCACTAGCCGCCATTGGTCATGGGGTCTGTCCTGTGAGGGGCACCCATTCAGCTAGTAGAGTCAGTCAAAGGGGATGCTAGTGAGTGTCCTGAAGATAATTCGAGCACTAGCCGCCATTGGTCATGGGGCCTGTCCTGTGAGGGCCACCCCTTCAGCTAGTAGAGTCAGTCAAAGGGGATGCTAGTGAGTGTCCTGAAGATAATTCAAGCACTAGCCGCCATTGGTCATGGGGCCTGTCCTGTGAGGGCCACCCCTTCAGCTAGTAGAGTCAGTCAAAGGGGATGCTAGTGAGTGTCCTGAAGATAATTCGAGCACCAGCCGCCATTGGTCATGGGGCCTGTCCTGTGAGGGCCACCCCTTCAGCTAGTAGAGTCAGTCAAAGGGGATGCTATTGAGTGTCCTGAAGATAATTTGAGCACTAGCCACCATTGGTCATGGGGCCTGTCCTGTGAGGGCCACCCCTTCAGCTAGTAGAATCAGTCAAAGGGGATGCTAGTGAGTGTCCTGAAGATAAACAGTTTCATCAAGTTTGCTGCCAGAGCAAGCAAAGGACTTATTCTTCCCATACAAGTGTGGTATGGTATAACAGAAGTCTTATCTAACCAGGTGAGGTCGAGTGAGAGTTGTCCTCATCTGCAATAAGCTCATGTTGGGACCTACCCTCTTCCCTTATCACCCTATGAGGTTGTACTCGAATAACGTCTACTCCTGTTGAGAGTGAGCTGGAGTGGAC
>BLSH010535245.1:1194691-1206537 GCA_018402905.1 Glandirana rugosa
GAATTTGATAACTCTTGGTGGGGCAGTGACAACTGTGCAAGGGGGGCACAGACTTGGCTCACAGAAAGTAATTGGATAACTCTTGGTGGGGTGGTGGCAATTGTGCAAGGGGGGTACAGATCTCACTCAAAGAAAGGGGTTGGATGAAACTGGGTGGGCTGGGGACAACTGTGCAACAGGATCACAGACTTGGTTCACAGGAAGGGGTTGGAAGATTCTTGGTGGGGCATTGCCAACTGTGCAAGGGGGAGACAGACATGGCTAAAAGAAAGCGGTTGTATGACTCTTGGCTTACCGGAAGGGTTGGAAGACTCTTGGTGGAGCAGTGACAACTGTGCAAGGGGGGACACAGACTTGGCTCACAGAAAGGAATTGGGTAACTCTTGATGGGATTGTGGCAATTGTGCAAGGGGGATGCAGACCTCACTCACAGGAAGGTGTTGGATGAAGCTGGGTGGGCTGGTGACAACTGTGCAAGAGAAACACAGACTTGGTTCAAAGGTAGAGGTTGGAAGACTCTTGGTGGGGCAGTGACAACTGTGCAAAGGGATGGAATCCAGACCATGTTCACTGGAAGAAGGTGAATGAAGTTGGGTCGGCCAATGGCAATTGTGCTAGTAGGACACAGATTTGGTTCACAGGAAGAAATTGGATAACTCTTGGTGGGGCAGGGACAACTGTGCAAGGGGAACACAGACTTGGCTCACAGAAAGGAATTGGATAACTCTTGGTGGGGTGGTGGCAATTGTGCAAGGGGGATACAGACCTCACTCAAAGGAAGGGGTTGGATGAAGCTGGGTGGACCGGTGACAACTGTGCAAGAGGAACATAGACTTGGTTCACAGGAAGGGGTTGGAAGATTCTTGGTGGGACATTGACAACTGTGCAAGGGGGAGACAGCCATGGCTAAAAGAAAGCGGTTGTATGACTCTTGGCTTACCGGAAGGGTTGGAAGACTCTTGGTGGAGCAGTGACAACTGTGCAAGGGGGAACACAGACTTGGCTCACAGAAAGGAATTGGGTAACTCTTGATGGGATTGTGGCAATTGTGCAAGGGGGATGCAGACCTCACTCACAGGAAGGGGTTGGATGAAGCTGGGTGGGCTGGTGACAACTGTGCAAGAGAAACACAGACTTGGTTCACAGGAAGAGGTTGGAAGACTCTTGGTGGGGCAGTGACAACTGTGCAAAGGGATGGGATACAGACCTTGTTCACTGGAAGAGGTTGAATGAAGTTGGGTGGGCCAACGGCAATTGTGCTAGTAGGACACAGATTTGGTCCACAGGAAGAAATTGGATAACTCTTGGTGGGGCAGGGACAACTGTGCAAGGGGAACACAGACTTGGCTCACAGAAAGGAATTTGATAACTCTTGGTGGGGTGGTGGCAATTGTGCAAGGGGGATACAGACCTCACTCAAAGGAAGGGGTTGGATGAAGCTGGGTGGGCCGGTGACAACTGTGCAAGAGGAACATAGACTTGGTTCACAGGAAGGGGTTGGAAGATTCTTGGTGGGACATTGACAACTGTGCAAGGGGGAGACAGACATGGCTAAAAGAAAGCGGTTGTATGACTCTTGGTGGGGTGGTGGCCACTGTTCAAGAAGAGTAGCCCTGGAGTCATGGGAAGGGTAAGTAACTAATTTGCATAATTAGAAACACAAACAAATGAACCCAAAAATTATTATTTTTTTAAAAGAGGAAGCTTGGCCATTGTTTCTTCTCCTAGCTGTTGGGTTTTAAGAAGAAGCAAAAGAATTGTGGGCTTCAACTTCTGACAAAAACGATATATGTGTCCTGGCCAACTATTGAGAATGATCCAGGCCAAAGGCAACGAGTCTGGTGTTTTTGTGGTAAGTTCACCAGACCCTCCAAATGATCTAGAAACCAAAGGTTGCCAACCATTCAGAAATTTACAGACTGTCTAAACAATTAGATACTGTAAGACTTGTCCATGAAAAAAGAAATGCTTGTTTTAAACCGGTATTGCTGGGTGTCTGCATTTGAGAACCATTCAGTCCCAATATTTATATTAGAATGGTCTTTGCTTGGATCCAAGCTGCTATAGAGGTGTGAAGCCTTGTTTTTATGTAAAAATGTGTTAGACATGTGTAAGAGTGTATAGTGGCATACAGAAGGGTCATCAAGAATAATAGCAGAAGCTGAAAATGTATTTTGTGGTTGCCTACCAGCCTGCTTGTAGGACCTGCTGGTCTGGGGCAGGGTCCCCACCTAGGTAGGGAGAAATAGATGATTAGATGGGGTGGAGTCGGTGTATACAGTTGGGATGTAATGTAGACCCAGATAGCAAGCAATCGGGCTGCAAGTTTGAAAATGACTTGCTAAGCTATTGCTAGACTTGCCAGGCTTCACAAGTTTGTTGCACAATTGCAGCAAGTCCAAAACTGCAAGTTCTGGTTCAGTTATGTTGTGCAATAGTCATCCCACCACAGGGGTCATCATTGGTGTCAGTTGGTGGAATAGTGCCCCATCATTGGTGTCAGTAGGAGGAATAGTGCCCCATCATTGATGTCAGTGGAGGAATAGTGCCCCATCATTGGTGTCAGTGGGAGGAATAGTGCCCCATCATTGATGTCAGTGGAGGAATAGTGCCCCATCATTGGTGTCAGTGGGAGGAATAGTGCCCCATCATTGGTGTCAGTGAGAGGAATAGTGCCCCATCACTGGTATCAGTGGGAGGAATAGTGCCCCATCATTGGTGTCAGTGGGAAGAATAGTGCCCCTTCATTGGTATCAGTGGGAGGAATAGTGCCCCATCATTGGTGTCAGTGGGATGAATAGTGCCCCATCATTGGTGTCAGTTGGTGGAATAGTGCCCCATCATTGGTTTCAGTGGGAGGAATAGTGCCCCATCATTGGTGCCAGTGGGAAGAATAGTGCCCCATCATTGGTGTCAGTGGGAGGAATAGTGCCACATCATTGGTATCAGTGGGAGGAATAGTGCCCCATCATTGGTGTCAGTGGAAAGAATAGTGCCCCATCATTGGTATCAGTGGGAAGAATAGTGCCCCATCATTGGTGTCAGTGGGAGGAATAGTGCCCCATCATTGGTGTCAGTGGGGGGAATAGTGCCACCATTGGTGTCAGTGGGAAGAATAGTGCCCCATCATTGGTGTAAGTAGGAGAGATATTGCCCCAAGGGCCAGACGAAGACAAGCAAAGGGCTGTACCTGGCCACAGTTTGGAGACCACTGAATCACTACTATTTTCAGCACAGAAATTGGCATGAACATTGACAAACACAAAAGGTTTCCTGACGCAATCATGGAGAGACTGACATTTTTTTAAAATAATTAGAGCTAGATAGGTTCACAGTTGCAGCTACCTACCACAGGTAACAAAATATAGACCCTCCACCATCACCATTGGTCCTCCTCTTGCTCCCCCGGAATTTCCTTAGTTCCAGTTTATCCTTTTCTGTCTCCTCAGTATTTGTTTGTTCTGTTAGAGTCAGAGGTATTTTGGTTTCATGCCTCACTCCTGGTGTTCCTGCCATTTCTCTTCCATACCTTCTTGTGACCCTGAGCATCTTTCTTTTTGTTATGTTATTACATACAGCTCCCATGTGCTTCATCATGAACCTTCCTTGCTCCCTGCTGGTGTTGATCCAAGCATAACATTGTTGTTATTGCTACTTCCTTCCATTCCTGTACCCTGTTATCTGTGTGTTTACTGTTTACTTAGATATGCCTGATTCTCGGGGTCGCCATTTTTGTTTAGTTTACCTGACTTGGCACCAGGACATTGCAGAGGTCTTCAACTGCCATTGAGTTGTGGTGGGCTTCTGGTGTGTCCTTGCATCATTGAATCTGGTCTTCCACCTGTATTTAGTTTGAACATTCAGATGAGAAAGTGTAAACATCAATCACTCGACCATTCGATGGACTTGAGTAATGGACATCCAATTTCATGGACTTGAGTTTTTGTCTTGATCCTACTTTTGGATCAACCTTGACAAGTGCATACGTTTGATTTCTCTTGGCTGGGAGCCACTGATTAGAAATGTGTTAGTTCCTATTAGATTCAGCAAACTCTAAACTGATTGTCTTATCGTCCCCTTTAACTCTTAGATATTCAAACATTCCAAGAACAACAATATTAGAAGGAGAAGTATGGCCAAGGCTATTTTGGCCATACTTCTCATATGCTTCACAGAAGGGCAGCTCATTCTGCATTCCTGTGACCCATTTTTAGTTTAGTTTTTTAGCTAAGGTCACTCAGCCAGTCTAGGCTCTGGAGTGATCCCAACTTTACACCTCCCCGCCCCCCCTCCACATCCCAGCTCACCAGTGATCACTGGAGGGGTAGAGCAGAGACCTGGTGATTGACAGTCACTGCTCTCTGATCAGAGTGGAGGGGAGATCTGAGTGATCAGTTGTGTTTGATCACTCAGTTCTTAGTGTAGAGTCAGCAGTAGGCAGATGGCCAGGGATTCCACTGTAGCGCTACCCCTGGTGGAGCCGCTTGAGTTTTACACAGATAGTCCTTACTTCACTGGCAGTCAGGTGCAAGGTATTTTAAGCAACCAGGCACACAAACACTTAGGCTCATTGTAGACATAGACCAGGGTGTTGTTTTTGTAGGAACTTGGATAGGGTAAGGGATTTTAGTAGGATACTAAACTATGCACAACTTGAGGACTCTAGCTGATCTAGAATGGAGAAGTAGGTGAAGTCCCTTGCTGATGAGCAAATGGCAGACTTCTTCTGTGTAGCAATGTAGAAATCATAGCATGAACAAAGTCTCTTGTAGGGAAGGATAGGTAGACAGAGCTCTTCAGGTACAAGCCAGTTATGGCAGACTGCTTTGGGAGTCCAAAAGTAGTAGAACTGAGTGAAGTCCCATGCAGCAGCAATGGTTGGACAAGCTCTTCAGATCCCTAGCTAGTGATCCCATTAGTTGGACCCTTGGCTGACTGTACTAGCTCAAAAGAGTAGCAAAAAAGAATAGGCCCCTAGATCATTGGTCGATACTCACTGGAGTTGCAAACATATCCTTTCACTCAGCTCTTCAGAAGCACCAGAGTCACTCCTTTACTTTAGCTTCAGGCCCTCAGGTCGACCACCCAAAGCCGTATGGCAGCAAGTGCCAGGGGTGGCAAGCCTGCCTTACCCCTGGCTGGTGCACTCCACCATCTGGGAAGGGAAGGACCCAGAGATCACATGCTCCCTGAACATATAGGCCAATCTCCGTATGCTCAGGGCCAACTCCCCTATAAATGGCTGAGACTGACTGCTACATACAGTACTCATGTTCCCCATTTGCCTAACTCGCACCCATGCTCCAGAAAGCTCTACTAGTTTCTAGAAGGTGGGAGGAGTCCAAGGAAACTCAACAGCACCAGAACACAGCCCTAACTAATAAATTGCAGCATTCTGTTAAGCAGACCTCCTGAAGATAGATTTGCCTCTAGCCCCACCGTTAGGCGGAAGAGCAAAATACACTAGTCTAATTATTTACATCCAAGCACCTAAACTAGGAGGGCTACACTGCCCAGGTGAGTGTCCTAGGTGAGTATAAATATTTTTTTTTTTTTATAAACCCTTTTAAATGAAATTCTGCAGGTGTAAGGCCAACATATGGAGGAATGGCCTACCTGCCTTCAATGTTTTCATTGCTATTTGTAGTGTGCTCAAAGAAGGAGGCTCTTATAGACTAAAGAGCTAGGAAACACACTTCACAGAGGGGCCTTGACAAAGCTGTGTGGCTTCCACATATATTGGCAAATATTGTGCAGCATAGTGGTTAGCACTTTTGCCTGGCAGCACTGGGGTCCTTGCCTTGAATCCCAACCATGCCACTACCTGCCTGAAGTTTGCACGTTCTCCCTGTGCTTTCGTGGATTTCCTCCCATCACTCCAAAGAGATGCTGGTAAGTAAATTGCTTTTGTCTTAATTGGCCCTAGTGTGTATATGTATGTGAGTAAGGGAGCTTAGAGTGTACGCTCCTTGAGGGCAGGGACCAGTGGCAGCTGGTGCTCACAACTTGTTTGGGGGGGTGGCATAACAACACCCCCCCCGGAGACGGACGGATGGCCGGAGGCGGACGGAACACGCCCCCCCGGAGGGAGACATGTGGCAGCGGCGATCAGTCACCAAGCCCCCCCCCATGGGAGACAAGTGGTGGTGGCGATCTGTCACCAAGCCCCCCCCCCATGGGAGACAAGTGGTGGCGGCGACCTGTCACCAAGTACCCCCCGTGGGAGACACACGGTGGCAGCGATCTGTCACCAAGCCCACCACCCCCCGCTGTGGGAGACACGCGGTGGCGACGATCACCCCCCACCCCAGAAGCTGCATTACCTGGTGAAGCATGGAGGCAGGGAGAAGGAAGAGCCAAGGCCACTCTGGCGAGGCACACATTCTCCTTCTGGCTGAATACCAAGAAGATTGGCCAGGGAGGCAGAATAGCGTAAATGAATTCGCTAGCGTCACACAACAGGGTGGGATCACTGCGCCCCGAGCCCACCCTAGTAGAGCCTCTGGCTCTAATCACGTGCTTCAGAAAAATACACCCCCACCATTGGAATCGATAGTCCTGCGTCCCTGCATGTAGATCAGGGGGCCGGGCAAAAAGATAGGTGGGGTGGCGCCCCTTCAGCCCTTATGGAGCAGCCGCCACTGGCAGGGACTGACGTGAATGTAGATCAGGGGGCGGACAATAGATAGGGGGGGCACTTCTGCGGCCCTTATGGAGCAGCCGCCACTGGCAGGGACTGATGGGAATGTACAATATACGTGTAAAGCGCTGCGCTATATAAATAGCAATAATAAAAACTCAGCTTTGAACACAAATTGTTAAACAATACACATTGTATTGGGGTTTTTTTTGTTTGCTGGCTGGCTGGTAATTGTGCTGGGTTTTTTTTTTTGTAGTTTTTGCTCTGTGAAAAGCCCTTGCAAAGCACTTTACTTTAGATCACTTTAGATTAGAGTTCTATTATAGAATTGATTGGAGCGGTTGCCATTTTTGCTTGGCTTACTTGGATATTCATTTCTTTTCTCATTATACCATATCCTGTGCTTCAGTGATATTCTTCTATCAGTTGTTGGCGATATGTTGTACTCTTGTCATTGCTTAGCCTTAGGAAATACAGCAGAAGAAAGTCTACATTTCTCTCCTTCTCTGAGTCAGTCTTCACCTTGTTTGCATTAGTCTGATCCTCCTAGATCTTGTGCCTCTAGGACTGACTCCCACCACTGATTGACCCTCCTCCATCTGAACTTGACATTGGTTGACCTCTCCCTCTAGCTACCAAACCTTGACTTCTGACTTTCTATTCCTTCGATGCTTGTACCACTAGAGGTCACCCACTCCCCTGATAACCAATAATCAATAAAGAAAAATGTATATACATACTATATTACCAAATATATTGGAACTTTAATGGCATCCCAGTCTTAGTCCGTAGCGTTCAATATTGAGTTGGCCCACACTTTGCAGCTATAACAGCTTCAACTATTCTGGGAAGGTTGTCCACAAGGTTTAGGAGTGCCTATGGGAATGTTTGACCGTTCTTCTAGAAGCCCATTTGTGAGGTCAAGCACTGATGTTGGATGATGTGGCCTGGCTCGCAGTGTCCACTCTAATTCATCCCAAAGGTGGTTTATCGGGTTGATGTCAGACTCTGTGCAGGCCAGTCAAGTTCCTCCATCCCTAGGAAAAGAAAAAGGTGAAACGGCACTCCACGAACAATGATAAGCTTGCTGTTTATTGGTCAGGCAAATACAGGTAAGACGTAGACGCGTTTCACTCGTACAATACGAGCTTAATCATTACTCTCCCTAACTCCCTAACTCCATCCCTAACTCGCTCATCCATGTCTTTTTGGACCTTGCTTTATGCACTGGTCCAAATCATTTGGTGGAGGGGGGATTATGGTGTGGGGTTGTTTTTCAGGGCTTGGGCTTGGCCCCTTAGTTCCAGTGAAGGGAACTCTTAAGCATACCAAGAGATTTTGGACAATTTCATGCTTCCAACTTTGTGGGAACAGTTTGGGGATGGCCCCTTCCTGTTCCAACATGACTGCGAACCAGTGCACAAAGCAAGGTCCATAAAGACAGAGTTTGGGGTGGAGGAACTTGACTGGCCTGCACAGTCCTGACCTCAACCCAATAGAACACCTTTGGGATGAATTTGAGCGGAGACTGTGAGCCAGGCCTTCTTGTCCAACATCAGTGCCTGACCTCACAAATGCGCTTCTGGAAGAATGGTCAAACATTCCCATAGACACTCCTAAACCTTGTGGACGGCCTTCTCAGAAGAGTTGAAGCTGTTATAGTGGCAAAGGGTGGGTCAGCTCAATATTGAACCCTATGGATTAAGAGCGGGATGCCATTAAAGTTCATATGTGTGTATAGGCAGGTGTCCCAATACTTTTGGTAATATAGTATATATACATATATATATCTTTCAAGTAGGGTATCTAGGCTATCATTGCTCAATTATCCTTTTGAAAACATGAGTTTCCTCACATGAACTCCAGAAAACGGACCACACCCCAATGCTATCTTGGAAATCCAATTGGTTTTATTAAGCAAGCAAGTAGCTTCCTATCTCTATGATTAAGGCGGGGCAAAACATGTCAGAGGAGCATGACCAGGAAGAATTCAGGCTGAACTTCTGAAGCCATATCTTTACCGCTCTAAAAAGTGGCTGGGTTCTGGTGTGCAATGTTTTTTACCTTCTGTCTTCGATCTGAGGCAAGTAGTTTCCAGCACACATTGTGACCCTTCCACCCCAAGCCCCAAATCCAATGTGTCTCAACCATAACGTTCCAAGATTAGCGCACGCCAAGTTTAGTGCAAAGGCACTCTGTTTCATTCCTCAAACAGGCAACAGAAAAACAAAAACAAACTTAGATCTTTGCAATAACCAACATGGCTTTCCTAACCCCTATTTTTGGTAGATATGCACATGAATATTGATTGCAAAACACTGTATACCAACATCATTATCTCAACTGTGAAGCATGTCGAGGAGAATATTTTGCTGCTTATTTGTCTCATGACCCTGGGAATTCTAAACTGCCTCAGGCTATCTTAAGCAAAAAAGCAACAACAAGGTGTCCGTCTGCGATCTAAAAGTAAAAAAAAAGAAAGAAAAGCAAGGTCATGCAACACGACGATAAACCGATAGTGGAGTGCCTTAGGCAGTACAGCAGAAGAAAGTCTACATTTTTCTCCTTCTCTGCGTCAGAGTCTTCACCTTGTTTCCATTAGTCATTAATAACATGTTTTAACATAGATCTTTCATCGATGAACCCAAAGAAACGGGAATGCTTGAATAAAACTGTCTTGATCAGATCACATTTTACGAGCTTAGTGCCAAAATTCAGATACAGTACCTCTTCACGGTTTGTAAGGTTGTTTGTTACAAAAGTTTATATATTTCTTGTTCAAGAATATTAAGGAAATTTTCAGAAAAAGGAGAATCATAATAACTGCTACGCCCATGCAGGGGCTATAACATTAGAAGGTGTTAAATCAAGTCAGGTAATAACAGTAGTTCTGCACATGAATGGTGAGAATCAACAACACCTACTTTGAGGAGTCGAGATTGGGTAGGCAATTCAATGTAGGAGGACAGAAAGAAGTGGGAAGGGAGAAGAGTATAAGTGTTGGTCTGAAGGGACAGAAGGGTAAAGTACAGATAAAAGGTGGGGTGGAGGGAGGCGACGGGGGGATTACACCCCCCATGAGGCTTGAGCTTGATCTGAAGAGAGGATAGGGTTTAAAGGGACGTAGGGCTTGCCAGGCCCAAAGAAGGTAGGTCATAATGAAGTCAAGAGTCCCATGTCTGGGGAAATTAGGGATGTAAAGAATACTTGATATCTTTTTGACGATTACCATTAGGGTTGTGTGGTCATCATCTTCCTGTATGGGGATCAAGGGCTTCTTCCAAGCCTTGGCTATAGTTTGTTTGGCCACCAAGAAGAAAAACATGGTTAACCATCCATTATTGGTGGGCATGCAGGCCTGTATTAGGATAGTGAAGCAGAGCATATCTACTGTAGCTTCCTTGGGAATAACAAAATGAAATAGTCTATGGAGGAGGCCGAAGACTCTGGACCAGAAGGAAAGCAATTTAGGGCATGACCACCACATATGTAAGACATCACCTCACTGGCTGCAACCTCAAAAACACCACCTGCACCCCAGATGGGACGTCTGCACCAGACGCTACCAGAATACAGTAACATGAACTGGAAGTGACTGCTGATCTCTGGGGAAATTAGGGATGTAAAGGAAACTTGATACCTTTTTGTTGATTAGCATTAGGGTTGTGTGATCCTTATCTTCGTGTATGGGGATCAAGGGCTTCTTCCAAGCCTTGGCTATAGTTTGTTTGGCCACCAAGGAGAAAAACATGGCTAACCATCCATTATTGGTGGGCATGAAGGCCTGTATTAGGATAGTGAAGCACAGCATATCTACTGTAGCTTCCTTGGGAATAACAAAATGAAATAGTCTATGGAGGAGGCCGAAGACCGTGGACCAGAAAGAAAGCAATTTAGGGCATGACCACCACATATGTAAGACATTACCTCACTGGCTGCAAGCTCAAAAACACCACCTGCACCCCAGATGGGACGTCTGCACCAGATACTACCAAGATACAGTATATACTCATGAACTGGAAGTGACTGCTGATGTCTGGGGAAATTACAGATGTAAAGGATACTTGATATCTTTTTTGTCATTTAGCATTAGGGTCGTGTGGTCCTTAACTTCTTGTATGGGGATCAAGGGCTTCTTGCAAGCCTTGGCTATAGTTTGTTTGGCCACCAAGAAGAAAAACATGGTTAACCATCCATTAATGGTGGGCATGAAGGCCTGTATTAGGATAGTGAAGCAAAGCATATCTACTGTAGCTTCCTTGGGAATAACAAAATGAAATAGTCTATGGAGGAGGCCAAAGACTCTGGACCAGAAGAAAAGCAATTTAGGGCATGACCACCACATATGTAAGACATCACCTCACTGGCTGCAACCTCAAAAACATCACCTGCACCCCAGATGGGACGTCTGCACCAGACGCTACCAGAATACAGTAACATGAACTGGAAGTGACTGCTGATCTCTGGAGAAATTAGGGATGTAAAGGATACTTGATATCTTTTTGTCGATTAGCATTAGGGTTGTGTGATCCTTAACTTCCCGTATGGGGATCAAGGGCTTCCACCAAGCCTTGGCTATAGTTTGGCCACCAAGAAGAAAAAACATCCGTTAATGGTGGGCATGAAGGCCTGTATTAGGATAGTGAAGCAAAGCATATCTACTGTAGCTTCCTTGGGAATAACAAAATGAAATAGTCTATGGAGGAGGCTGAAGGCTCTGGACCAGAAGAAAAGCAATTTAGGGCATGACCACCACATATGTAAGACATCACTAGTGTTGAGCGAACCCGGACTGTAACGTTCGGGTCCGTACCGAACTTTCGGGTGTCCGTGGCACGGACCCGGACCCGGACATTTCAAAAATTGTTCGGGTTCGGTCCGGGGTTCTGCTATTTTATTCCACGTGTTGAGAAGCTGCAGGGCAGCCAATCAACAAGCGTTTCACTGGTTTGCCCTTAGAAGCCATCACAGCCATGCCTACTAATGGCATGGCTGTGATTGGCCAGTGCATCATGTGACCCAGCCTCTTTATAAGCTGGAGTCACAGTGCTGCAGTCACATGCTCCTTGGGTTAGTATAGGGAAAGGTAGCTGACGGCGTGAGGGACAGATTTTAGCCATTTTAAGACCTGATCCAGCATCCTGAGATAGATTACTTTACTACTGCTGTCTGTGCTGTTGCTCTGAGGACAGATAGCAGAAATTAG
>BLSH010535245.1:1237200-1261778 GCA_018402905.1 Glandirana rugosa
CAGTTTAATCAAAACAAGTACTTGTAAAAACCCGCGGGACAGGGGCAGAGAACGAAAAAAAGAAAAAAAAAAAAATTGCACCCCAAGGAAAACAGAGAATGTATAAAAAATACGTATACAGTAAAGGAAATACCTTTTGTCCCAAAACAAAAACTTGACAAATAAAATCCCACGGGATAACGACAACGAACTACAAAAGAAAAAAAAAAATACACTACCAAAAAAAAACAGAAAATAAAATAAAAAAATTATTTATATAAACGGTAAATTAAAAAATGTCTCGAAACTCAAACTTTTCTTTTACAAAATGTATGTATTATTTTTTCTGACGTTTAATCTCAGAATTCTGTGTTTCAAAATCAGTATTCTGTAAAAAAAAAAAAAAATCAGAATTGTGACATTCAAACACATAATTATGTAAAAAAAAAAAACTTTTATTATGTATGTAAAACATTTTCTTTTCAAACTCAAAGCTCTGTAAAAAATTAAATGGCAAATATATTTATTAAAAAAATAAAATAAAAGACAAAAAAAAACCATCACATAAAAAAAAAAAGAAAACATCAAGCAACAGCAATAGGGCACCCTAAAATAAACAGTTCAAAAACAAAACCCTGTTTTCCATAAAGGAAATGACATATGCATAAAAAATATGTAAGAGACAAAAGGAACCCCACGTTAAAAAAAAAAAAAGAAAAAAAGCAAGAGACGGGGACAGGGCGCCCAAAAATGTTCATGAACAAAACTAATTTGACACTTTCACCTTGATGAAAGTAGATACAATGTATACATCCCTGACTGCATGCTTTCCATATAGGATATTACAAATATATAAAACTATATAAAAAAAACTAAAATAACTGTTAAGTAAAAAAAAAAAAAAAAAAAAAATCAAGGGAAAGAAAAATCAAAGAAAAAAAAAAAGCTGTGTGTTTTCCATATAGGAAATGACAAATATATATATATATAAATAAAAATATAATTTAAATAAACATCACGTACAAAAAAAAAAAAAACAAGAGACGGCAATATGGCTCCCAAAACGAATCTAACACTTTCACCTTAGTCCTGGTGAAAGGAGATACATTGTTTCCGCCCCTGACTGTGTGTTTTCCATATAAGAAATGACAAATATATAAAAATAAATAAAAGACAAAAATAGACGGCACATAAAAAAAAAAAAAAAAAAAGGAAGAAACTTTCTAGCTCTTTCCCCAGTTGCTGAAATCTTAGTCAATAATCCACATAACAAGTTATTTAGGGAACTGCTGTCTGAGTTGTCTACAACCTGGGTGGTCTTTGTGAGCAACTTCTATGGTAGACGATGAACCCCCCCCCACCCTTCCCATTGTTTTTTCATGTGTCACACTGGTTCAGCCAGTCAATGATCTGCTTCCTTCTGTACACATGTTAGTGAGATTGGGGCAGTTGGGGATGTAGCATTGCATTAAACAAAGCCCCCTTCTAAGTTTGTGTCATGGATGGTGGGAGGTGAGGGAATGACACCTGACCCCTTCACCCAAGGCTTTAAATGATCGATGGCTTCTTTGGGGAAATGTCAAAAGGCACTCAGGAAATGTTCCAGCGAAGTGAATGAACATAAAGGGCAGGACAAATTGACACGATTAGTGGTAGATAGAGAGATAGACAGATCAATTGTACAAAAGAAACTTAAAATGATTGATCATAAACTGCACATTGCCTTTAATCAATACAGTACTTTATTTATTTATTTTAATTAATTTATTTATTTAATTCTATTTTTTTCTTTTATGTTTTTCATTTTTAATATTTTGTGAATATTAATATATTTTTTTTATAATATTAAATGCATTGGTATTTAAAATTACAATTTAACTATTCACAATTATAACTTAAATACTCCTTAAAAAAAAAAAAAAAGTCTAGAAACACGAAAGCTGGCCATACACTACTAGATTTTCCATCAAAAGTTTTAATTTTAAGAAGTTATTTATTATATTCTAAATAATTGTATATATTATATTTATATATATATATTTTATTATTTTTTTAATAATAATATTTTTAAAAAAGTAATAGTTTTAAATACATCGATAATCACAATCATAACTCAATTATTCCTAAAAAAAAAAAAGTCTAGAAATACGAAAGCTGGCCATACGCTGCTAGATTTTCCTTCAAAAGTTTTAATTTTAAGAAGTTATTTATTATATTCTAAATAATTGTATTTATTATATTTTATATATATATATATTTTTTTTTTTTAATAATAATATTTAAAAAAAAAGTAATAGTTTTAAATACATCGATAATCACAATCATAACTCAATTATTCCTAAAGAAAAAAGTCTAGAAATACGAAAGCTGGCCATACGCTACTAGATTTTCCATCAAAAGTTTTAATTTTAAGAATGTATTTATTATATTCTAAATAATTGTATTTATTATATTTTTATATATATTTTTTTAAAATAATAATATTTTTAAAAAAGTAATAGTTTTAAATACATCGATAATCACAATCATAACTCAATTATTCCTAAAAAGAAAAAAGTCTAGAAATACAAAAGCTAGCCATACACTACTAGATTTTCCATCAAAAGTTTTAATTTTAAGAATGTATTTATTATATTCTAAATAATTGCACTTTTTTATTTTTATATATATTTTTTATTTTTTTAAATAATATTTAAAAAAAATTAATAGTTTTAAATACATCGATAATCACAATCATAACTCAATTATTCCTAAAAAAAAAGTCTAGAAATACGAAAGCTGGCCATACGCTACTAGATTTTCCATCAAAAGTTTTAATTTTAAGAATGTATTTATTATATTCTAAATAATTGTATTTAATATATTTATATATATATATATATTTTTAAATAATAATATTTTTAAAAAAGTAATAGTTTTAAATACATCGATAATCCCAATCATAACTCAATTATTCCTAAAAAAAAAAAGTCTAGAAATACGAAAGCTGGCCATACGCTACTAGATTTTCCATCAAAAGTTTTAATTTTAAGAATGTATTTATTATATTCTAAATCATTGTATTTATTATATTTTTATATATATTTTTTATTTTTTTTTAAATAATAATATTTAAAAAAAATGAATAGTTTTAAATACATCGATAATCACAATCATAACTCAATTATTCCTAAAAAAAAAAGTCTAGAAATACGAAAGCTGGCCATACACTACTAGATTTTCCATCAAAAGTTTTAATTTTAAGAATGTATTTATTATATTCTAAATAATTGTATTTATTATATTTTTATATATATTTTTTTAAATAATAATATTTTAAAAAAAGTAATAGTTTTAAATACATCGATAATCACAATCATAGCTCAATTATTCCTAAACAAAAAAAGTCTAGAAATACGAAAGCTGGCCATACGCTACTAGATTTTCCATCAAAAGTTTTAATTTTAAGAATGTATTTATTATATTCTAAATAATTGTATTTATTATATTTTTATATATATATTTTATTTTTTTTAAATAATAATATTTTTTAAAAAATAAATAGTTTTAAATAAATCGATAATCACAATCATAACTCAATTATTTCTAAAAAAAAAAGTCTAGAAATACGAAAGCTGGCCATACGCTACTAGATTTTCCATCAAAAGTTTTAATTTTAAGAATGTATTTATTATATTCTAAATCATTGTATTTATTATATTTTTATATATATTTTTATTTTTTTTAAATAATAATATTTAAAAAAATGAATAGTTTTAAATACATCGATAATCACAATCATAACTCAATTATTCCTAAAAAAAAAAAGTCTAGAAATACGAAAGCTGGCCATACGCTACTAGATTTTCCATCAAAAGTTTTAATTTTAATAATGTATTTATTATATTCTAAATAATTGTATTTAATATATTTATATATATATATTTTTAAATAATAATATTTTAAAAAAGTAATAGTTTTAAATACATCGATAATCACAATCATAACTCAATTATTTCTAAAAAAAAAGTCTAGAAATACGAAAGCTGGCCATACGCTACTAGATTTTCCATCAAAAGTTTTAATTTTAAGAATGTATTTATTATATTCTAAATAATTGTATTCATTATATTTTTATATATAATTTTTATTTTTTTTTAAATAATAATATTTTTAAAAAAATTTATAGTTTCAAATACATCGATAATCACAATCATAACTCAATTATTCCTAAAAAAAAAAAAAGTCTAGAAATACGAAAGCTGGCCATACGCTACTAGATTTTCCATCAAAAGTTTTAATTTTAAGAATGTATTTATTATATTCTAAATAATTGTATTTAATATATTTATATATATATATATATTTTTAAATAATAATATTTTTAAAAAAGTAATAGTTTTAAATACATCGATAATCCCAATCATAACTCAATTATTCCTAAAAAAAAAAAGTCTAGAAATACGAAAGCTGGCCATACACTACTAGATTTTCCATCAAAAGTTTTAATTTTAAGAATGTATTTATTATATTCTAAATTGTATTTATTATATTTATATATATTTTTTTTATTTTTTTTTTATAATAATAGTTTTAAAAAATACAATAGTTTTAAATACATCGATAATCACAATTATAACTCCATAATTTCCAACAAACGTTTTCATTTTAAGAACATTTGAAGGCAGGGTGCTGTGATGCTTTCAGGAAGCCACCTGCCGACCCCTCACACCAGCTATGTTCTGCCTGCATTGCCTAGAGAAGTACCGAGACCCAGTGGTGACATCACTGGGCATAAATGGGAAAGGTTTTAATTACAAATATCATTATCAGGCTGATGAGAGGGGGGGAGGGGGGAACCAGGGAAGGAAAATTATAAGCGGATTAAACTTCAGCTTTAAGTCAGCCTCAACGGTTCACATTCACCGTGCAAAACCAAACGTTACAATTTCATTTCATTGAAATGGATAGTAGATGCGGAGGATCATTTGAGGTGAAATCACACTTCCACCGCTATAGAGACTATTCAGAAAAATAGACAAAGTGCTCTTATCAAACCTTTCAATTTTCAGACAATATATCTCATTTATCTGTCCCCGTCAGATGGAACACTTAGAGCTCCTTAAAGAGGATGTGTGGTGGTGGTGTGCATCACTTCTTCCTTCATTTATTATGGTCAGGATTTTAAAAAAGTGCACTTTTTAAAAATAGAAAATGTTGTATATTAAAGCAGAATTCGGGTTAACTATTAAAAAACCCAGTCTCAACAAAATCTCCAAGAAGGAAAGAGGGGAACTGCTCACCATATTAAGGGCCTCAGTCAGAACCAATTTATTGGTCCCTCCAGTAAACAGACCACCTAGAGCACCAAACCCTCTAACACGTTTCACTCTGTTAGGAGCTTACTCATAGATCAGACCAAGACCAGACCATGACCAGTACAAGACCAAGACCAGTCCAAGGCCAAGATCAGACCAAGAACAAACTAAGACCAGACCAAGACAAAGACCACACCAGACCAAGACCAGATCAGACCAGACCAAGACCAGACCAAGAACAAACTGAGACCAGACTAAGACCAAGTCCAAGACCAAGACCAGATCAGACCAAGACCAGACCAAGAACAAACTGAGACCAGACTAAGACCAAATCCAAGACCAAGACCAGAGCAGATCAAGACCAGATCAGGCCAAGACCAAGAACAAACTGAGACCAGACTAAGACCAAGTCCAAGACCAAGACCAGAGCAGATAAAGACAAAGACCATACAAATAGAAGGCCAGAGCAAGACCAGTACAAGACAAAGACCATTCCAAGACCAGGACCAGGCCAGACCATGACAAGACCAAGAACAAACCAAGACCACACCAGACCAAGACCAGTCCAAGACTAAGACCAGTCCAAGACCAAGACAAGTCCAAGACCAAAGGCAGACCAGACAAAGACCACACCAGACCAAGTCCAAGACCAGACCAGACTAAGATCAAGACAAAGACCAGAACAAGACCAAGATCAGACCAAGAAAAAACTAAGACCACACCAGACCAAGACCAGATCAGACCAAGACCAGACCAAGAACAGTGTGAGACCAGACTAAGACCAAGTCCAAGACCAAGACCAGAGCAGATCAAGACAAAGACCAGACAAATAGCAGGCCAGAGCAAGACCAGTACAAGGCAAAGACCATTCCAAGACCAGACCATGACAAGACCAAGAACAAACCAAGACCACACCAGACCAAGACAAAGACCACACCAGACCAAGACCAGTCCAAGACTAAGACCAGTCCAAGACCTAAACAAGTCCAAGACCAAAGGCAGACCAAAGACCACACCAGACCAAGACCAAGTCCAAGACCAGACCAGACTAAGATCGAGACAAAGACCAGAACAAGACCAGACCAGAGCAAGACCAGACTACACCAAAAGAAAACCAAGAACAGACTATGCCAGACCGAGACCAGGCCAGACTAAGACCAAAACCAGACCAAAAGCAAACCAAGACTAAGATCAGATCAGACCAGCTCCTATGATCAGTGGCAGCTTGGGGATTAGTGCTTGTAGCAGAGTATTTTGATCTTGTCTAATAAAAAAAACAAAAAACACAACAATTTATTGATCCCTCCTGTAAACCGATCATCTAGTGCGCAAATCCCCTAACGCATTTTACTGTGTTAGGAGCTTACTCATGGACCAGACCAAGACCAGTCCAAGACTAAGACCAGTCCAAGGCCAAGACCAGACCAGACCAGACTAAGACAGGGAAGTGCACTTTTGGGGGTAAGTGAAAGCAATTGGGCGGCTGTAGGCCTGCCTGATCGCTTTCATCTGAAAGCTGACATACTCTTGGCTGCTGCAGGGTGTGTTAAACCCCCTGTCCATGTGTTGGTGCCAGTAAGAGGGTTAAGCACAGACAAAATTCCTGAGCACTGATGAAGGAGGAGTCTATGAAACGCGTTTGGTTTTTTTCAATGAACCAATTTTCTCAAGTTGTCTTCCAGAACAACCACTAAAATGTAGTGTGCCTCCAGTTGAGACAGAAAACACGTTAACATCCAACACTTAAAAAGTGGTCCTCCAGGCCTCCACTTCAGTTATTAGTGTTTCCTCCAGGTGGGGGGGGGGGGTAACATGTTTCCCATGGAACCAATGGAGGCACATATAGTCATGAAGGTTTCTCCACATTCTCTTAAAGAGGAATTAAACCCAGATTGGGTTTACTTCCTCACTATAACCCTGTAATGTAGAAGCATAGTATCGCATAGTAGCCCATTATGTGCCACTTACCTGGAAACGAAGCCTGTGGCATCCAGCGATGTCCCCGCTCCAGGCCGTGTCCATCTTCAGCCCCTCTTCCTTCTGGGGCCGTGACTCCGGCTCTGTGACTGGCCGGAGTCACGTGACGTCACTCCCACGCAGGAGCCGCCAGCCACAGCACAGGGTCAGTGGAGAAATGGCACGGACGTCGGCACATGCAAAACACTGCATATCGCCTTAACCTTGCAGGTTCGGGAGATATGCAGGGCACCTACGGGTAACCCTTATTCTAGGCTTACCTGTAGGTGAAAGTGGTTGTCACGGGTTGACAACTGCTTTAAGACACAATCAAAAAGCGCCTTGTCTGTTTCCTAGGCCAAGAGAGCTGGTGCCTCACCAGAACAAATCTGCAATGTGGCCATGTAGTCCATTTATTCCACCTTTGTTAAGCACTATCGCCTGGACCTTCTATCGAGTTAGGACCAGGGGTTCGGATGCAAGGTCCTCCAGGCAGTGCTTCCTCCCTAGGCTGGTAAGTCCTTGCTCATTGTCTCAGGGGCTTTCCTCATGGGCGTCCGCAGGTAGGGGCAAGGGGGGGCAATTGCCCCCCCCTGGAATCAGGAATCAGATCAGGGGTTCCCCACTAGGTCCTTATCCTCTTGAGCCATGTATGCAGTTTCTGACAGTCTCTTGGGCCATGTATGCAGTCTCTGACTGTTTCCTGTACCATGTCCGCAGTCTCTGACTGTCTCCTGTGCTATGTATGCAGTCTCTGACCGTATCCTGTACTATGTCCGCAGTCTCTGACCGTCTCCTGTACCATGTCTGCAGTCTCTGACTGTCTCCTGTACCATGTCTGCAGTTTCTGACCATCTCCTGTATTGTGTCCGCAGTCTCTGACTGTATCCTGTATCACGTCTGCAGTCTCTGACCATCTCCTGGATCATGTTTGCAGTCTCTGACCATCTCCTGGATCATGTCTGCAGTCTCTGACTGTCTCCTGTATCACGTCTGCAGTCTCTGACCATCTCCTGGATCATGTTTGCAGTCTCTGACCATCTCCTGGATCATGTCTGCAGTCTCTGACTGTCTCCTGTATCACGTCTGCAGTCTCTGACCATCTCCTGGATCATCTCTGCAATCTCTGACCATCTCCTGTACTACGTCTGCATTCTCTGACCGTAATAATGTAATTATGACATTGTCAAAAAGGGGCAGAGCATGGATGACCTTGAAATTATGCCCCCTCGTTTTGCCCTTAGATTTGCATTATAAAATCTTCTCATACTGGTGTAGGGAGAGGTTCCTGCTGCTGGTGTGAGGGACAGATTACCGTTATAAAATCATCTCATACTGGTCTAGGGAGAGGTTCCTGCTGCTGGTGTGAGGGACAGATTAGCGCTATAAAATCATCTCATACTGGTGTAGGGAGAGGTTCCTGCTGCTGGTGTGAGGGACAGATTAGCGTTATAAAATCATCTCATACTGGTGTAGGGAGAGGTTCCTGTTGCTGGTGTGAGGGACAGATTTGCATTATAAAATCATCTCATACTGGTTTAGGGAGAGGTTCCTGTTGCTGGTGTGAGGGACAGATTTGCAGTATAAAATCATCTCATACTGTTGTAGGGAGAGGTTCCTGCTGCTGGTGTGAGGGACAGATTTGCATTATAAAATCATCTCATACTGGTGTAGGGAGAGGATCCTGCTGCTGGAGTGAGGGACATATTAGCATTATAAAATCATCTCATACTGGTGTAGGGAGAAGATGCTGCTGCTGGTGTGAGGGACAGATTAGCGTTAGTAGTTGTACTACTCTTACCCCCATTTTGCTTCCTTTTGCAGCCCTCTAGTCCTTTCCAGGACTTGTTTAGAGCCATTTTTGTGCCCAAAAGTTCGGGTCACCATTGACATCAATGGGATTCGGGGTCAAGTTCGGGGCCGAACTTGAACTTTTTCACGAAGTTCGGCCGAACCCGCCGAAACCCGAACATTCAGGTGTCCGCTCAACTCTATTCACGAATGATCTCTATTTATTCAACTCATTAACCTAGTTACTCAGCTAATTAACTGGATTAGATGCTAACCACCAGGACCACCTTTTTAGGAACTTTTTGTGGCTTCTCCTATGTTTATATGCCATTTGCTCCAATCTTGAAAATTGTCTCCTGTACTTTCGTACAGATCGAGGACTTAAGGGCAAAGCGGATTATATTAGTTTTTTGCCCTTTCGTAAATGTCCTACCTAAGTCAGATTCCCATTTTGTTAGGAAGGGCGGCTGAAAATCCTCAGGAGGTGCAATCATCAGTCAGTACATGGTCAAGAGGGTGTGGAGGGTCTGGACCTCACCGCTCTTCTACAGTCACTGCTGTCAATGTACGTCTTCAGTGGTGCCTTATTGTCACCACACGGGTGGGCAATCCAGTAGCAAAATTTGTTCTGAGGAGTGGACCTTGATCTGTGCAATATTCTTCAAAGTCAGGGGGCAGTTAAAACCGCCAGAGGGAGGCAATGACTGCAAGTAATGATGAACTTGTACAGCTTTCCACAAGTTCAGATGATAAGGGCCAAAAACATCCATCAGAGTCTGTAGCGTGGGCCAAGCGCCTGGTGATAGAAAATGGGAAGCTTGTAAACGCCCCGACTCATAGAGTGGGTGATATGATCCTTCATAGAGTGGGTGATATGATCCTTCATAGAGTGGGTGATATGATCCTTCATAGAGTGGGTGATATGATCCTTCATAGAGCGGGTGATATGATCCTTCATAGAGCGGGTGATATGATCCTTCATAGAGTGGGTGATATGATCCTTCATAGAGCGGGTGATATGATCCTTCATAGAGTGGGTGATATTATCCTTCATAGAGTGGGTGATATTATCCTTCATAGAGCGGGTGATATGATCCTTCATAGAATGGGTGATATTATCCTTCATAGAGCGGGTGATATGATCCTTCATAGAGCGGGTGATATTATCCTTCATAGAGCGGGTGATATGATCCTTCATAGAGTGGGTGATATGATCCTTCATAGAGCGGGTGATATGATCCTTCATAGAGTGGGTGATATTATCCTTCATAGAGTGGGTGATATGATCCTTCATAGAGTGGGTGATATGATCCTTCATAGAACGGGTGATATGATCCTTCATAGAGCGGGTGATATGATCCTTCATAGAGCGGGTGATATGATCCTTCATAGAGTGGGTGATATGATCCTTCATAGAGTGGGTGATATGATCCTTCATAGAGTGGGTGATATGATCCTTCATAGAGCGGGTGATATCATCCTTCATAGAGTGGGTGATATGATCCTTCATAGAGTGGGTGATATCATCCTTCATAGAGTGGGTGATATGATCCTTCATAGAGCGAGTGATATGATCCTTCATAGAGCGAGTGATATGATCCTTCATAGAGCGGGTGATATGATCCTTCATAGAGCGGGTGATATGATCCTTCATAGAGCGGGTGATATGATCCTTCATAGAGCGGGTGATATGATCCTTCTCGGAGTCCTGGCACAAAGCTCAGGCTACCCATGAAAGGCCATAGTGGGGAGTTCCCAGAAGACAGTTTATATGGCGAGAAGAGCCAGAAGGACACACAGGCGCCGTAGGCCCAATGAGTGGGAGCTTTTACAGAAGCATGTTTACCATTAGAGAAGGACCTCCAAAGAGTCCATCCTTATCCACTTAATAATGCTTAGAAAGTCAAAAAATATTTACATTTTATTTAGCTAAAATAATTGGTTTAGATACCTTTATATATACATTAACAAAAATAATGAACCAAGAAAATCCATCATGGCTTACATTGTATAAAACCGCTGTCTTGTTTCCTGGAAACATCTGGGCGGCTATCATATAGAAGAGCAAAAGTGACTTTATCTGCCACCAGAAAATGCTATACAGTATCCTGTACTGAGGTTATGTTGCATGAGAATGACCATTTAAAACCCGTATGACCACCTTAAAGTGGATAGAACCTCCAATTGGGATGACTATGCTCTACAGGTGAAGAGAGTGGAGGTGGCCGAGAAGTTTAACAAAAGAAAAGGATCTGTAGGATGGGTTTTGTTCTTCTCTCTGCTACCAACTGCTAAAAAAAGGGGGGGGGGCAGAGACGAGCCTCTCTGTGACTGCACAGGATCCGATAGAGATAGCCGATTGCCAAGGGGGGTGCCACAGCATCGGGAGTGGAGCGAGGGCCAAATGAAGTGGCGGCCTGGATTCAGCTTGAGGGCCTTGTGTTTGATGCATGTGCTTTAAATGATAGCCTTGCAATATTTTATAGGTCTCATGGAACCCCTGCTAAGATTAGTCTATTGGTGGTCATTGGGAAAATGCCCCTTACATTGGTTAATGGGGAGAATGTTCCCCTAAGGGCTCATTTACACTTGCTTCAACTTCAACACACATTATACAGCAGGGATATGCAATTAGCGGACCTCCAGCTCTTACAAAACTACAAGTCCCATCATGCCCCTGCCTCTGGGTGTCATGCTTGTGGCTGTCAGAGTCTTGCAATGCCTCATAGGACTTGTAGTTTTGCAACAGCTGGAGGTCCGCTAATTGCATATCCCTGTTATGGAGCCTACCACTTCAACGTGTTTTTTGGACGTGTATTTGATGCATTGCTGATGCTTTTTTGAATCTTTAACGAAGCTTGGAAAATGCCCGGTTTGTGTGTTGATTTTCTATTTGTTTCAGTAGAACCCCAGCTCAGTAGTACCCCCAACCAGCAGATCCTCAGCTCATTAGTACCCCTGTTCAGAAGATCCCTAGGTTATTAGTACCTTCATTCAGCAGATCCCCTACTCAACAGTTACTCCCAGCTCTGCTGATGCCCCACTCAGTAGTATTCCCAGCTCTGCTGATGCCCCACTCAGTAGTATTCCCAGCTTTGCTGATCCCACGCTCAGTAGTAACCCCCAGTTCTGCTGATCCTCTGGTTTGCTGATCCTCATCTCTCTGGTCCCTCCTCACCTCCCTCTATATTGCTCTCACGCTGCCCACCACATTGCCAGATTCTCCTGCTCTAGTCCAGGGCCCAGAGGAACCCCAGCTCAGTAGTACCCCCACTCAGAAGATCCCCAGGTCATTAATGCCCATATTCAGCAGATCCCTAGCTTATTAGTACCCCCATTCAGCAGATTCCCTACTCAATATTACTCCCAACTCTGCTGATGACCCACTCAGTAGAATCCCTAGCTCTGCTGGCACCTCCCTCAGTAGTAACCCCCAGCTATGCTGATGCCCCATTCAGTAGTAACCTCCCCCTCTGCTGATCCCCCACTTAACTCAAACCTCCAGCTTTGCAGATCCGCCACTCAGTATAATCCACTAGTGCTGCTGATCCTCTAGTTTGCTGATCCTTCTATCTATGGTCCATACCCACTTCCCTCTATATTGCTCTGACGCTGCGCACCGCATGTGACATTGCTAATTTTTCCTGCTCCAGTCCAGGGCCCAGTAGAATCCCAGCTCAGTAATACCCTCACTCAGGAGATTCCCAGCTCATTAGCGCCCCTGTTCATCAGATTCCCAACTTCTTAATACCCTCTTTTAGGAGATCCCCTACTCAGTAGTACTCCCAGCTGATGTCCCATTCAGTAGTATCCCCAGCTTTGGTGATCCCCCGCTCAGTAGTAACACCCAGTTCTGCTAATTCCTTGATCAGTAGTAACTTCAAGCTATGCTGATCCTCAGCTTAGTAGTTCACCTCCTGCTATAGCAGCTCACCTCCTGCTATATTGTTCCCATGCTGTGCACCACATGTGACATTTACTAATTTCTCTTGCTTCAGTCCCCCAGCTCTGCTGATCCTCTGTCACTCAGTCTTCTCTCTCCCCAGTCCCCACTCACCTTTCGCTATACCGTTTTCATGTTGAATACCACGTGTACCATCTGTTAACTGCTCTGCTCCAGTCCAGGCCCGGCTCACCTACTTGCTGCTCCTCGCTGCACACCAGATGAGACGTCTGCACCACACACTCCCGGAATATATACGTATGATCTGGAACTGACTGCTGTTGACGTCTTTCCGGTTCACTTGTTGGTTTTCCAGTGCATCCAAGGATATCTCATACCTGCAATACCTCCAAGGGAAACTAACACTGAATAAAAGCCCCTCAAAAGCTGCAGGTGCTGCAAGCAAGTGCTGTCATAGACTTCAATGGAGGCTTTGGAGACACTTTGAAGCACCAAGAAAGCGACATGGGGTATAATCTTTAAACACAACTTGTGACCAGGACTATAAGGTAACCATTTTATTTAGCGAGAGGGGCTATGATTGGCTTTTAAAAAAGCGTGTCCAATGCCACATTTTGAAGCAAGTGTAAATGAGCCATAACAGTCATGCCTCTGGCTCTACCAAGTGGTGTTGGACTTGGAGCTATGAAGGCACCATCATATGAGAGGTCAGCCACAGCCCAAGGAACCCATAGCCAATTCTGGAGGAACCCTGGCTGAAAATGGTTGATATAAGTATATATTTTAAAAAAGTGTGTCCAATGCCACATTTTGAAACAAGTGTAAACGAGCCCTAGCAGTCATGCCTCTGGCTCTACCAAGTGGTGTTGGACCTGGAGCTATGACGACACCATCACATGAGAGGTCAGTTAGCCACAGCTCAAGGAACCCATAGCCACTTCTGGAGGAACCCTGGCTGACTATCAAGTGGCGTTGGACCTAGAACTATGAAGGCACCATCATATGAGAGGTCAGTTAGCCACAGCCCAAGGAACCCATAGCCACTTCTGGAGGAACCCTGGCTGACAATGGTTGATATACCTATATCTTTTTAAAAAGCGTGTCCAATGCCACATTTTGAAGCAAGTGTAAACGAGCCCTAACAGTCATGCCTCTGACTCTACCAAGTGGTGTTGGACCTGGAGCTATGAAAGCACCATCACATGAGAGGTCAGTTAGCCACAGCTCAAGGAACCCATAGCCACTTCTGGAGGAACCCTGGCTGACAATGGTTGATATACCTATATCTTTTAAAAAAGCTTTTCCAATGCCACATTTTGAAGCAAGTGTAAACGAGCCCTAACAGTCATGCCTCTGGCTCTACCAAGTGGCGTTGGACCTGGAACTATGAAGGCACCATCATATGAGAGGTCAGTTAGCCACAGCCCAAGGAACCCATAGCCACTTCTGGAGGAACCCTGGCTGACAATGGTTGATATACCTATATCTTTTAAAAAAGCGTGTCCAATGCCACATTTTGAAGCAAGTGTAAACGAGCCCTAGCAGTCATGCCTCTGGCTCTACCAAGTGGTGTTGGACTTGGAGCTATGAAGGCACCATCATATGAGAGGTCAGCCACAGCCCAAGGAACCCATAGCCAATTCTGGAGGAACCCTGGCTGAAAATGGTTGATATAAGTATATATTTTAAAAAAGCGTGTCCAATGCCACATTTTGAAGCAAGTGTAAACGAGCCCTAGCAGTCATGCCTCTGGCTCTACCAAGTGGCATTGGACCTGGAACTATGAAGGCACCATCACATGAGAGGTCAGTTAGCCACAGCCCAAGGAACCCATAGCCACTTCTGGAGGAACCCTGTGACACTGGTTGATATAACGATACCTCCATTTATTTTTTTTTTAAGGATTTTAGTTAATATTCCCTTTATACATATAAACTTTGAAACAACAAAAGCGTGACTTAATGTTTTTGCAATTAAAAGCCAAGGTGAGGCAAAACAAACCTTGTTGAGACACATTCAAGGCTGAATTCTCCGTGAATCCCCCATTAAAGTTATGATAATCATGCTAGATCTCTTATTTAGTCATCAATGGGGCGTTCTCATGTATAAGCCCAATCAAGAAGTAACATGTCGGGAATCCTCAGTTTTCAGTAGGGTGTCACTGCAGCACTGGAGACCCATGCTAATGCCCTGACAGGTCTAATCATTCCTTTATATTCTAATCTGTAATTCCAGATCTTTCAACAATTTCTCCATTGTTTGGAAATCCCATCCATGGCTTCCATATTTGTCGTCTAAGCAGACATAAGGAGATGCTGACAGCTCTGCTTAGAACTAGCGGGCTATAAAGAAAATTCCTGCATTTCCTGACAGCGTGAAGCTTGGAGAGGAAGCCAGAAGCAGGCTGTGCACTTTATGTTATCCATATAATGAAGACAGTAGATGGTTTCTTTTTTTTTTTCTTCCCCAGGAAGGCTTTATGTATATAGCAGGTGTGGATATAAATAGTATGTGTAGGGAAAAAGAATTGGCCAAAGTCTCTGCACAAATATTTTTTTCTTTTGGTAGGAAAGAAGGAGCGTCCGGTGTTCAGAAAAATGCAATTTTTGATGACCACAATCAAAATGATGATCATAAGACGTTTATTAAAATTGTAAACGTCAAGCCAATTCATTTGGGGAAATGGACTCCCCCCTTCTCCTTCCCCTGAAACACACTGACTTTATGTACGTTTACATTTTACAAAACGTCTTATGAACCATATATCAAAAGTTGCCATTTTCTGAACACCAGACGCTCCTTCTTTCCTACCCAAGTCTTCTTGCTGAAATGGCCACAAGGCTGTATTGGAAAGGTTGCAGCTCAAGCTCATAAGTGGGTCCACCATCCACTGTTTGGTGAAGGGGGGTTATGATGTGGGGGTTGTTTTTCAGGGGTTGGGCTTGGCCCCTTAGGTCCAGTGAAGGGAACTCTTAAGGCATCAGCATACCAAGACAGTTTGGACAATTTCATGGCCCCTTCCTGTTCCAACATGACTATGTTCCAGTGCACAAAGCACGGTCCATAAAGACATGGATGAGTGAGTCTGGGGTGGAGGAACTTCACTGGCCTGCACAGAGTCTTGACCTCAACCCAATAGAACACTTTTGGGATAAATAATAGCAGAGATTGCGACAGGTCTTCTCATCCAACATCAGTGCCCGACGTCACAATGGTGCTTCAAGAAGAATGGTCAAACATTCCCATAGACACACTCCTAAACCTTGTGGACAGCCTTCCCAAAAGAGTTGAAGCTGGTATAGCTGCAAAGGGTGGGTGTCAAGGGCACCTAAGGTCGGGTGACGGATGTGCACCGCAGGAGCGTGAATTGCACCGCAGAAGTGCGAAGCGCACGCTAAGGTTGCGAAGTGCACTGCAAGGTTGTGGACCTATGGCTGACTGCTGCTAATGAGCTGAAATGGGAAGAGGGCCCCTGGAGCAAGGACACTGAAACACAGGGAGCTAGTGCATCAGTTTCCCCAGGGCGCAGAATCTAAGAGCCAGTGGGTATTCACCAGAGCCTCTGGTGGTGAGCATGGATTTGGCTGCAAATGGATCCAGGTCGCGGCCCCCGGGGTCCCCTAGCTAACACTCGGCTGGCTACAGGTGGAAGAGGGGAAGCAGCAGCACAGGAATAGCAAGAATAGTCAGAGGAGTAGCAAAGAGTCAGGGCTACAAGCAGACAGGAGAAACCAAGAACAAGCCGAAGATCGAGGTATCAGGCAGGAAGGGATAGTCAGACAAGCCAAAGATCAGAACACGGATAAGACTCAGAGCAAATGAAGGAGACAACCACACACAAGCCAAACACGGACAAACTTTGATCAGCAATGCAGCCCTGCACTGCCCGGTATTATATCCTGTTACTTATTAAGGCCTGGGGTGGAGACCAGCTGAGGAGGGCCTACTAAAGCACACAAGTGAGGGAGGCCCGGCCTTTAACTGGACACATGCAGCAAAGGTAGGCAACAGATAGGACATGAACGTTTGCTGTGATTTCAAGATAGAATGTTTACTGTGGTTTCATGACAGTGGGCCAACTCAATATTGAACCCTACAGGCTAAGTCTGGGATTCCATTAAAGTTCATGTGCGTGTAAAGGCAGGCGTCCCAATACTCTTGACAATACAGTGTAAGTGCTTCTTTGCAGTACTTGCTTTAGTTCTCTTCCTCCTCGAACCCAACAGGTCATGGTGAGTAGAGATGACATTTGGGTTTGCCTCAACTATGGGTTCCAGGCGCATCCCAAGGACGTGTATGGAAAAGGAAAATGGCCAAAGTCTCTGTCAAGTGTTTTTTTCCAGTACGCTTATCCAGTACTTATGCTACAAGATGGTGGAACCCAACAGGTTATGGTGAGTAGGAATGAGATTCGGGTTTGCCACAAACATGGGTTCTTGGTGTAGGGAAAACGAAATAACCAATGTCTCTGACAATTGCTTTTTTCATATAAAGAAAAAGAGGGACGTTGGAATTTACTGGTACCCGAAATAAATGACCATATGAATATAAAAAATGACCATGCTTTATTCCAAACCATTAAAGCATGAATAAGATTACAATCTCAAAATTCTGTGCATGGGCCATATTTGTATAAACCAGCCATTCTCAACCAGGGTTCCATGGAACCCTGGGGTTCCTTCAAAGGTTGCTAAGGGTTCCTTGAGCTGTGACTGGTGAACCACCTATTTGATGATGCCTACAGAGTTCAAGGTTCAGCACCACTTAGCAAAGCCAGCAGCGTGACGCCAAATATCTTTTTAGCTGTCTTTAAGGGTGGCATTCTGAGCACCACTTTAAGGGGGGCATTCTGCCTGAGAAAGCCTAGTATAAACCATAAAATGTGCACCCAAAAGTGTGTTACTGTTGTACATAAAACTCTGCAGAGATGTAGTGGAAGGCGAACGTGTTTCGCCTAATAGCTTCTTCAGGGCCTTATCATCCTGGTTGCAAAGAAACAGTGTCCTGGCCAAAAGAAAATGCACAGTAAACAATATGAAGTCTGCATAAATCAACATATAGCAGTTATACTTTCCATGTGTATACACACCTACAGATGGCCTTTTTCAATACTTTTTTCTAGGACTCATGCTAAGAGATGGTGGAACCCAACAGGTCATAGTGAGTAGAGATGAGATTCGGGTTTGTTGCAGTCAGGGCTGGTGCAAGGATTTTTAACACCCTAGGCGAAACCTCATTTTGCTGCCCCATTTGGCTCCGCCCCTGACTCCACCCCCTTTGCCCTGTCCATGTATAGGATGGAGGTGGCGGAGATGGAGATTTTTGCAGCGCCTCTCTACCTATTTCTTAGCCATGGTCCACAGGCCTGCACCTGTGCCTCTGGACCCGGCCTCGCTTCCTCATGCCAGCCATGGTCCGCAGGTATATGGACAGGCTGGGGTAGTATATGGACAGGCTGGGGTAGTATATGGACAGGCTAGGGTAGTATATGGACAGGCTGGGGTAGTGTATGGACAGGCTGGGGTAGTATATGGACAGGCTAGGGTAGTATATGGACAGGCTGGGGTAGTGTATGGACAGTCTAGGGTAGTATATGGACAGGCTAGGGTAGTATATGGACAGGCTGGGGTAGTATATGGACAGGATGGGGTAGTATATGGACAGGCTAGGGTAGTATATGGACAGGCTGGGGTAGTGTATGGACAGTCTAGGGTAGTATATGGACAGGCTGGGGTAGTATATAGACAGGCTGGAGTAGTATATGGACAGGGGCTGGGCGCCTTGGGTGGCAGTGTGCCCTAGGCGGCCGCCTACTCCGCCTAGTGGTAGAGCCGGCCCTGGTCGCAGTCAAGGATTTGCAGTGCATCCCAGGGTTGATCCCCAAACCATTGGTAGATATAATAATACTAAATCTTGGTGGCATTTATGTTTGTGAATTAAGATTTTTTCTTTAGGAGAAAATGATCATGAGATGAAGTAAGGAGTAGAATAAAGTTGAGCCTACAGACAAAACTTCGAGTTACTGTTAGGATTTATATCTTAAGAAGAATGTCTTTTTATTCCCTCAATAAAGCAAATTAGAACGGGGGTTCTTTAGACCTCCTTCTGGGTTACAATTCAGCAATAGTTCACCTTCTTTCTAGAAAGCAGACCCGGGGTTATACGATTCAGCAGGACATTTGCCTAACGATCTCGGAGAAAACCATAAAAAGATCTCCATTGTATTTCAGACATTCAGCTGACATTTATTACAGTAGCATTTAATTGGGTCTTCCTTTCACCCCTGGCAAATGAATAGCGTGGCGGGGGGAGCAATAGAAAAGCAAGGACTCGTAGACACTTGTGCTCTCTGAAGAGCGATCCGTGATGTATCTCTTTTCAGAGGGAGGCATCATGTCTCCACCACTCAGTTTATCCCATTAAAAGCCCATACCACAAGGCATTGCACGTCATTGTGGGGCATTTGCGGCATGGGTTTGCATTCAGCGGGCGGTATTGCTATAGGAGGCATCATTTTTTTTGCAAAAACACAGCCCAACCACCTATTTTTACGCCCCCCCCCCCCAAGTGTAAACTAGGTCTTGTTTGCGCTGGTGGGGAAAGCTAATTTAAAGAGGGCAGGCACAGGAGAATGCACCTGTTCTATGTGTGATGCATTGTGGTGCCATTCACCTCCCCAACTCATTCTACAGTACAGCCCAATGCACAAGAGCACGCCACAACACATATACCTCGCGTTGTGGAGCACTGCATTCGTAACAGAAGGCTCATGTATGTTTCTTCTGCCGTTGTGGTGCATTGGTAGCCTATTCCTTAATGGATGGGCTACCTTAATGCAACGATTATTAAAGCATGAGAAAAAGCCCCGCTCCAAGAAACAACCCGTCTGCTCTCCTGGTGACTCCAAACACTGCAGGGTGCTTCAGCCTCAGCTAGCCTCCTCCCTAGCCACACCACTGATGCGTTTCACCCTCCTACTGGCTTAATCGTAGAGGGCCTCTACAATTAAGCCTGTGGGAGGGTAAAAAGTGTTAGAGGGCATGGCTTGGGAGAGGAGCTGGCTAGTCTCCTCCCAAGCCACACTCCTCCTAACAGGTTTCACCCTTCTACTGGCTTAATCATGGAGGACCTCTCAAATTAAGCCTGTGGGAGGTAAAATGCGTTAGTGGGGCTTTGCTTGGAAAGGTTCCAGCTTCAGCTAGTTTCCTCCCAAGCCGTACCCCTCCTAAAACATTTCACCGTTCTACTGGCTTAATCGTAGAGGACCTCTGCTATTAAGCCCTTGGGAGGGTGAAATGCATTAGCGGGGTGTGGCTTGGGGAGGATCCAGCTTCAGCTAGTCTCCTCCCAAGCCACAGCCTCCTTTACATATTTCACTCTCCTACTGGCTTAATCATACAGGACCTCTACAATTAAGCCTGTGGGAAGGTAAAATGTGTTAGAGGGTATGGCTTGGGAGAGGAACCAGCTTCAGCTAGTCTCCTCCTAAGCTCCCTCTAACTTGTTTCACCCTTCTACTGGCTTAATAATAAGGATCTCTACAATTAATCCTGTGGGAGGGTAATATGTGTTAGAGGGCATGGCTTGGGGAGGATCCAGCTTCAGCTAGTCTCCTCCCAAGCCACACCCTTCCTAACACGTTTCCCCTTTCTACAGGCTTAATCATGGAGGACCTCTACAATTAAGCCTGTGGGAAAGTGATATACATTAGAAGGCATGGCTTGGGAGAGGAGCTGGCTTCAGCTAGTCTCCTCCCAAGCCACACCCCTTCTAACATGTTTCCCCCATCTACTGGCATAATCATAAGTATCTATATAATTAAGCGTATGGGAGGGTGAAATGCATTAGTGGGATGTGGCTTGGGGAGGATCCAGCTTCAGTTTGACTCCTCCCAATCCACACCCCTTCTAATATGTTTCATCATTCTACTGTCTTAATCGTAGAGAACCTCTATGATTAAGCCCTTGAGAGGGTGAAATGTGTTAGAGTGGTGTGGTCTGAGAAGAGACTAGCTTCCTATACTTCATGTTCAAGCAGTTCATTTGTTTGTGCGCACATTAAAGCACGCCATATAATATAATGCACCACATTGGAACGCTTAAGTGTGAATGGGTCCTCAAAGTAAACTGTCTCTGTGCCTTCAATTTACACTATATTGCCAAAAGTATTGGGACACCTGCCTTTACACGCACATGGACTTTAATGGCATCCCAGTCTTAGTCCATAGGGTTCAATATTGAGTTGGCCCACCCTTTGCAGTTATAACAGCTTCAACTCTTCTGGGAAGGCCGTTCACAAGGTTTAGGAGTGTGTTTATGGGATTTTTGAACATTCTTCCATTTGTGAGGTCAGGCACTGATGTTGGATGTTGGATGAGAAGGCCTGGCTCACAGTCTCCTCTCTAATTCATTCCAAAGGTGTTCTGTCTGATTGAGATCAGTACTCTGTGAAGGTCAGTCAAGTTCCTCCACCCGAACTTGCTCGTGCATGTCTTTATGGACCTTGCTTTGTGCACTGGTGGAGGGGGGATTATGGTGTGGGGTTGTTTTTCAGGGGTTGGGCTTGGCCCCTTAGTTCCAGTGAAGGGAACTCTTAAGGCGTCAGCATACCAAGACATTTTGGACAATTTCATGCTCCCAACTTTGTGGGAAGAGTTTGGGGATGGCCCCTTCCTGTTCCAACATGACTGAGCACCACTGCACAAAGCAAGGTCCATAAAGACATTGATGAGCGAGTTTGGGGTGGAGGAAATTGATTGGCCTGCACAGAGTCCTGACCTCAGACCAACTGAACACCGTTAGGAGACTGCGCGCCAGGCCTTCTCATCAAACATCAGTGTCTGACCTCACAAATGCTCTTCTGGAAGAATGGTCAAACATTCCCATAGACACTCCTAAACCTTGTGGACAGCCTTCCCAGAAGAGTTGAAGCCATTATAGCTGCAAAGGGGGGGCCAACTCAATATTGAACCCTACGGACTAAGACTGGGATGCCATTAAAGTTCCTGTGCGTGTTAACGCAGGCGTCCTAATACTTTTGGTAATATAGTGTATCGGGTTCATTGCATCTGTCTTTTGTTACCTTCAATTTGTTACCTGATGTATTTTTGTGTGTTTTGATTTTTTTTGTGGAGCGTGGGAAAGAATTTGTTTAAGGTTCATACCGGCCCACCTGCTGAAAAAGTGATACAGATGATGGCACAAAGGGAAGTAGACAACCCAACGCCAACTGTTTTTTGTACTTTTAGTATATTACTGTTAGCAGTGAAAGGGTTAGCTGGGTGTGGTCTGGCAGCGGGCTCAGGTAACCCATAAAAAGCTTTATTTTTTTGTATTGTTATCCTCTCCATGTTTTCTTCTAACTTGTCCCAGCATTGCACCTGCACTCTGGAATGCAGTCTCCTGTTCTACGAGGCTTTCCACAATGTGTTCAGATGGGAAGTTCTTTTCCGGAAAATTCTTACTTGTATATGGGATAAGTTAACTTATATATATTATAGACTATAACATTATCCATTCCCCCGATCCCATCCTGGCTCCAACCATCACTATCCAATCTGAGCTCCATCCACCACCACGATCCCAGCTCCGTCTATTCCCCTGATCCCATCCTGGCTCCATCCATTCCTCCGATCCCATCCCAACTCCATCCACCCCTCCCCATCCCTGTTCCATCCATTCCCCCCAACCCATCCCGCCTCCATCCATTCCCCCAATCCCATCAGGTCTCCATCCATTCCCCGCAACCCATCCCAACTCCATCCACCCCCCATCCCTGTTCCATCCATTCCCCCAATCCCATCACGTCTCCATCCATTCCCCCCCACTCATCCCACCTCCATCCATTCCCCCGATCCCATCCTGGCTCCAACCACCACCCCATCCAATTTTGAGCTCCATCTACCACCATGATCCAATTCCAGCTCCATCTATTCCCCTGATCGCATTCTGGCTCCATCCATTCCTCCGATCCCATCCCAACTCCATCCATTCCTCCGATCCCATCCCAACTCCATCCATTCCCCCAATCCCATCCTGGCTCCAACCACCATCCCCATCCAATGTGAGCTCTATCCACCGCCACGATCCAATCCCAACTCCATCCATTTCCCCGATCCATTCCCTGTTCCATCCATTCCCCCCAATCCATCCCAGCTTCACCCCCCACCCCAATCCCATTTCGGCTCCATCCACCACCCTGATCCCATGCCAACTCTATACATTCCCCTCATCCCATCTGGGCTCCATCCATCCCCCGATCCCATCCAGGCTCTATCCATTCCCCTGATCCCATCCCGGCTCCATCCATCCCCTGATCCCAGCCCAACTCTATCCATTCCCCTGATCCCATCCCAGCTCCATCCATCCCCCAATTCCATTCCGGCTCCATCCCCCACCCTGATCCCATCCCAACTCTATCCATTCCCCTAATCCCATCCCATCTCCATCCATTCCCACCATTCCATCCCCGCTCCATCCACCACCCCAATCCCATTTCTGTTCCATCCACCGCCCTGATCCCATTCCGGCTCCATCCACCACCCCAATCCCATCCCAGCTCTATCCATCCCACATCCCATCCCGCCTCCATCCATCCCCCTGATCCCATCCCAGCTCCATCCACCACCCAATTCCATCCCGGCTCCATCCACCACCCAATCCCATTCTGGCTCCATTCTCCACCCGATCCAGTCCCGGCTTCATCCATCACCCGATCCCATCCCAACTCTATCCATTACCCTGATCCCATCATGGCTCCATCCATTCCCCCGATCCCATCATGGCTCCATCCATTCCCCCGATCCCATCTGGGCTCCATCCATTCCCCCGATCCCATCTGGGCTCCATCCATTCCCCTGATCCCATCTGGGCTCCATCCACCCCCTGATCCCAGCCCAACTCTATTCATTCCCCTGATCCCATCCCAGCTCCACCCATCCCCTGATCCCATCCCATCTCCATCCATTCCTTCCCATTCCATCCAGGCTCCATCCACCACGCTGATCCCATCCCAACTCTATCCATTCCCCTGATCCCATCCCATCTCCATCCATTCCTTCCCATTCCATCCCGGCTCCATCCACCACCCCGATCCCATTTCTGTTCCATCCACCACTCAATCCCATTCTGGCTCCATCTACCACCCCAAGCCCATCCCAGCTCTATCCATCCCAAATCTTATCCCGTCTCCATCCCCCCCCCCCCGATCCCATTCCGGCTCCATCCACCACCCTGATCCCATCCCAGCTCCATCCCTCATCTCTCCCTCTTCCCCATGCCTCCCTCCTCTGCGAGTCTCATGTACACAGAAATCATCACAGACTTCATTTCAGACAGGCATCAGTTCAGACTTTATTTACTATGTGACTGATATATGTGACATAGGTTGTGAGAGAGGACCGGACACACCAAACTAAACTGTGGTCAGGCAGATCCCCAACTGCTGAGGAAGGAAAAAGCAAAAACAGTTAAATAAGCTGAGGTCTGCAGTTTTCAGCTTAGCCAACTGTGAGCCCACAAAACCTTAGACAATACGACTTCTTCCTTCCAACCGCAGTACAGATTCGAGGGACGCGACTATCATTACTTTACTTCAGACACTACTAAAGACACATGTACTCTGAGCGTCTCCTCCCTCCGTACCCCTTCTCC
>BLSH010535245.1:1261788-1273815 GCA_018402905.1 Glandirana rugosa
ACCTACCTCGGTCTTACCCTAGTCCCCTTATCTATCCCATCCTGGCTCCAACCAGAATCCCATCCAATTTTGAGCTCCATCTACCACCATGATCCAATCCCAGCTCCATCTATTCCCCTGATCCCATTCTGGCTCCATCCATTCCTCCGATCCCATCCCAACTCCATCTATTCCCCCGATCCCATCCTGGCTCCAACCACCACCCCCATCCAATGTGAGCTCCATCCACCGCCACGATCCAATCCCAGCTCCATCCCTCATCTCTCCCTCTTCCCCATTTGGGCCCCACCCATCCCCCAATCCCATCCCGGCTCCATCCACCACCCTGATCCCATCCCAGCTCCATCCCTCATCTCTCCCTCTTCCCCATGCCTCCCTCCTCTGCGAGTCTCATGTACACAGAAATCATCACAGACTTCATTTCAGACAGGCATCAGTTCAGACTTTATTTACTATGTGACTGATATATGTGACATAGGTTGTGAGAGAGGACCGGACACACCAAACTAAACTGTGGTCAGGCAGATCCCCAACTGCTGAGGAAGGAAAAAGCAAAAACAGTTAAATAAGCTGAGGTCTGCAGTTTTCAGCTTAGCCAACTGTGAGCCCACAAAACCTTAGACAATACGACTTCTTCCTTCCAACCGCAGTACAGATTCGAGGGACGCGACTATCATTAGCCGGCATTGTGGGAAATTGCAAGTGATTTTTCCTTCCACCCCTGATGAGAGCTCCATACGTCTCTCTCTGTGTCGGATGGAGGAGGTCCATGCCATGCCCACCCCGTATTAGAGGACCCGCCATCCACGACAGATTGCCGCATAATGACTTGAATAAAAAGGGTTACAAATTAGACGGCTTCACGCCATTGACTCTGAAATATTGGAGGCTGGAAGGCAGGATAAGGCAGGATCCTTCTCTGCTGCCATCTGCTCCGATGTAGAGAACAGAAATTACACGTCTGATGCAATTTAATGGCTCAGAAAACGTTTTTTGGCTCGTCCGAGGCGAGATGTTGGCACAATGGGACCAGAAGGGCGCTGGCTGTTCTACGAATGCAGCCTACTTTACATGAAGGCTTTTCAAGAACCGGCAATAAAATGACAAAACTCTGCAGAGGACTTTTGTTTCCCATGATCTTGCTGAAGGGTCTTTGCATACGGGACCGTCTAGGTGCACTGCACCCCTCCCGGCATTTTAGGTCACCCAAGAGAGACAGGTGCAGCGTACCGGCCCTTGGCAAAGTCTATGGCAGGCTGTGGTTGAATGAGGCTGAATGCCATATCAGGAGGTACCTGCATTTAGGGCCCTGTGCGTTCAGCAATGAAGGTCCATATCACAAGTCTTTGGCATTTTGGACCTTTCTATCTGAAGGCGTGGGACCCTAAATGCGAGAACCACCCATGTCTTAGACTTTGATAGGCTTCAGGCAGCAGGGTTGAGCGCTGCACCTATCTCTCTCAGATGTACTAAAATGTCGGGAGGGGCTCACTGCACCTAGACGGCCCCATGCGCAAGGAGCCTTAGGCCCAATTCACAACGTTTTGGAAAGGATTGGACGACCCCACTTTCCCCACAGCGGTCCTACAATATAACTAGGAAGGAGATGTCTGCTTCATAGTGGCCACTTGTCTTAGCCCTGAGAACATTCCCAAGACAAGAGGAATGCAGAGGACTGGGAGAAAGACACACCTCCTCTCCCTTTGCATTCCTCTTGCCACCTCTTGTTTTGGGAAAGAGCTGAGACAAGTGGCCATTATGAAGCATCAGTCTCCTTAGCTATGTCGTTGGAGGGTCATGGAGGAAGGAGGAGGTGCTCGGCCAGACCTCACATCGATAATGCTTCCTAATCCCAGCTATGAGCTCAGCCTGGGCACCCCCACCTTCCCCACAGCTGTCCGACAACTTAACTAGGAAAGAGAATGCGGCTTCATAACAATCTTGGCCCTAAGAACTTTCCCAAGACAAGTGGCAGCAAGAGGAATGCAACGGAATGGGAGGATCTCTCCTTTGCATTACTATTGCCTCTACTTGCCTTGGGAAAGAGCATGACAAGTGGCCATTTTGAAGGGGTTGTCTTAGCTATGTCTGAGGGTCATGGAGGAAGAGGGAGGTGCTTGGTCTGACCTCACGGCATATAACATATGGTACAAGTACTACATGTACTTTGTCTCATGTTAAGTGCTTTCTAACCCTAGTTATGGGGTTACTAGGATGACACAACCCTTCTCCCTTTGGATTCCTCTTGCCACCACTTGTTCTAAGAGTAAAGCGGCTGTCTCCTTCTTATCTATGTTGTTGTAGGGTCATGGAGGAAGGAGGAAGTGCTTGATCCAACCTCATAACATGTAGTACATGGGACAAGTGTTTTAGGTACCTTGCCCCATGTTGCTAGATGCTTCTAACCCAAGTTCAGTCAGACTGAGCACCTCCCATCACCCTGCAGCTGTCCGACAAGATAGCCATGAAGGAGATGATCGTGAAAATGATGCACTGCAATGTATATATCTTTTTTCACATGGGGCAGAGTCATGCCTTAAAGAAGAACATGCTAGATGCTTCCTAACCCAAGTTATAGGATCAGACCGTGCACCCCCACTTTCCCCACAGCCATCGGACAACATAACTAGGAAGAAGATGGCTGCTTCATAATGGCCGCTTGTCTTAGCCCTATGAACTTTCCCAAGACAAGAGGAATGCAGAGGACTGGGAGGGTGGCACACCCCCTCTCCCTTTACATTCCTCTTTCTGCCACTTGTTTCGGGAAAGAGCCAAAACAAATGGCCATTATGAAGCGGCAGTCTCCTTCTTAGCTATGTCGTTGGAGGGTCATGGAGGAAGGAGGAGGTGCTTGGCCCGACCTCACAGCAATAATGCTTCCTAACCCTAGCTATGATCTTAGCCTGGGCACCCCCAACTCCCCCAAAGCCATCCGACAACTTAACTAGGAAGGAGAATGCTACTTCATAACAGCCTTGGCCCTAAGTACTTTCCCAGGACAAGTGGCAGCAATGGAATGGAAGGATGGCAAGCTCCCTCTCCCTTTGCATTACAATTGCCACCACTTGTCTTGGGGAAGAGCATGACAAGTGGCCATCATGAAGGGATTGTCTCCTTCTTAGGTATGTCATTGGAGGGTCGTGGAGGAAGGGGGAGGTGCTCGGTCTGACCTCACAGCATATAATACATTATACAAGTACTATGTATACTTTGTCCCATTTTTCTAGGTGCTTCCTAACCCTTAGCTATGAGTTCGGCCTGGGCACCCCAACCTTCTGCACAGCCGTCCGACAACTTAACTAGGAAGCAGAATGCTGATTCATAACAGTCACCTGTCTTTGCCCTGAGAAATTTCCCAAGACAAGTGGCAACAAGAGGAATGCAGAATGGGAAGCTGACACGCCCAGTCTCCCTCTGCATTCCTCTTGCCACCTGTTGTCTAGTGAAAGAGCTGTGATAAGTGTCCCTTATGAAGTAGCTGTCTCCGTCTTACCTATCTTGTTGGAGGTTCATGGAAGAAGAGGGAGGTGCTTGATCCAACCTCATGACATGTAGCACATGGACCAGTACTACATGTACTTTTTCCCATGTTGCTAGATGCTTCCTAGCCCTAGCTCTAGGGTCAGACTGGGTGCTCCCACTTTCCCCACAGCTGTCCGCAATATAGCATTCTTCTTGCCACCACTTGTCTCCAGAAAGTGCTCAGTGCTGAAACAAGTAGCCATAACAGCTGCGTTGTGAGAGGGTCATAGAGGAAGGGGGAGGTGCTCGGTCCAACTTCACAGCAAATAATACATGGTGCAAGTACGACACGTTGTTAGGTGGCTCTTAACTCTAGTTATGAGGTCGGCCTGGGCACTCCCACTTTCCCCACAGCCGTCCGGCAACTTAACTGTTGTTTTATAACAGCTCCCTTGAAAACTTTCCCAAGACGTGTGGCGGCAAGAGTAATGCAGAGGGATGGGAGGATGACTCACCCTCACAGTTGCTAGTGTACGTAAAATTAGTTTGGCTTTCCTGTAGGAGCCTTGGTTTATTGTGTTTGGAGACTGGGCAGTGCTTCACAGGCTGTGAGCTCTCTTACCTCTCCCTGTCTTCTGGAGCTCACTGGAGGCTGTTGCCTGAATATTCATGGACCTTCTACCAATCCCTGGGAAGGAAGGCCTAGAAGGTGGAAAAGAAGCCCATAAATATTCTGAAGCCTGGCAGTCTGGAAGCAGAGTCCTAGGTCCAACCGTCTGAAGGTTGCCACTGTGCTGGGGACTCTGCCCCCTGGGGCAAAAGAAAGGAGCAGGATCAGAACAGAGAGAGAGAGAAAGAGAGAGGAGGAAAGCTCCAGGACTTCACTTAGCCATAGTCTCAGCTAGGCTTAGCTGCCGACTTCAAGTCAAGCCAGAAGCTGCCTGTTCTGCAGAGAGGACAGTGCAGCAACGTTCTGGATCCTAGGAGCTACTTAAAGGGGACTGAGAACAAACCAACCATCACACCCAAAGGAATAGTGAGGACAGCGTAGTGCAATACCTCACATGTCTGGGACCAAGGGGGCAGCTTGAGCACAGTGCAAGACAGCCAGGAGCACCCCAATCTATTTAGGGTCCAGAGCAGCCAAGTGCCATGCAATACAGCCAGGTATTGCATCTTGAACATTGACTTTTGGAACGTTTATCTTTCTTTCAGCTGTACCATCACTCCCACTGGTGTGCGGCATAATTCAGTTGGATTTTAGCAGCCAGAGCCTTAAGCAGTTCCTCAACTGTTTTGTTTGGAGTTTACAAGCTTCCTTTAGTTCTGGGCATCCCATGTACCTCAATTCCTATCCAACATCTAAAACTAGAAACCCTTTGGAGAGTGTGGAAAAAGCCCCTTGTCTCAGCTCCAAGCACTTTCCTGAGACAAACAGTGGCAAGAAGAATGCAGAGGGAGAGAGGGTGTGTCATCCTCCTGTGCCTCTGCATTCCTCTTGCCGCTGTTTGTCTTGGGAAAGTTCTCAGGACCGTGACAAGGGGTTGTTGTGAAGCAGTGGTCATCTTCTGTTGTTGGACGGCTGTGGAGAAAGCAGGAGTCAGGTCCGAGCACTTCTCCGAGACAAGTGGCAGCAAGAGGCATGCATTTGGAAAGTTCTCAGGACCAAGAAAAGCAACCGCTATGCAACAGTGATCTCCTTCCTAGCTATGTTATCTGACAGCCGTGGGGAAAGCAGGATCGCCCCCTCCGACCTTATAGTTAGGGTTTGGAGGCACCTAGCATCATCAGACAAAGGACTACATGCATTTTGTCCCACAGGGTACAAAACAGCAGGTACACATCATTTGTGCTACAGGAAACATGCATGTCCGCATGCATTTCTTGGACTGCATAGGAACGGCCTCTTGTCTCGGCTTCAAACACTTTCTTGAGACCAGCTGTGGCAAGAGGAATGCAGAGGAAGAGGGGGCGTGTCATCCTCCCATCCCTCTGCATTCCCCTTGCCGCCACTTGTCTTGGGAAAGTCCTCAGGACCAAGACAAGTGGCTGTTGTGAAGCAGTGATCCCCTTCTGTTGTTGGACGGCTGTGGGGAAAGCAGGGGCCATCTCTGAGCACTTCTCTGAGATAAGTGGCAGTAAGAGGAATGCAGAGGGAGAGGGGGTGTGTCATCCTTCCATCCCTCTGCATTCCCCTTGCCGTCAGGGGAAAGTCCTCAGGACCAAGACAAGTGAATATCGCGAAGCAGTGATCTCCTTCTTAGCTATGTTATTGGCCATGGGGGGGGACAGCGGGGTCTGACCTTGAATTCACCTAGCATCAATCTAGTTATTTTGTTTCATTAAATTTGGTCGATTCGTTCAATTCGTATTTGGAATTCGGGAATTCATTTTATGTCTTCTTTCGAAATTTTCTTTGAATTTACAGAATTTTGCGATTCGAAACGTTTGAATCCATAAATTTCGATTTGAAAATGCTATATATTTTTTTCGATTCAAATGCGGCAAAGTGAGCAAACAAAAATCTTTATCATGTGATTACAAAGACTCTTTGGCTTAGCAAAAACATCATTATTTCGAAATGGTGCTCTAATTAACACACGCGGCCTTTGATTTCAGAAATTTGTTTACAATTCGAATTAGAATGGAATTCGATATAAAATTAGATTCGAATTTCCATTTGAATTTCGGAAATTTGGATGAGTTTCGTTATTCGGAGCATTCGGTAAACTTTGTAATTTGTAATTCGGGGATTCGGATATATTTAGCGGGTAATTTGTTTTATTTCAGCAGCTTGGCCTCTTAGTGTCTTTTTTAAATATTTATTTGTATTTCTAATTAGTTTTATTTCAGCAGTTTAGTCGTTTAGAATTTTTAGTTGTTATTTTAGCAGGTAATTCTTTTATTTTAGCAGGTTAATATTTAAGTATTTTGTAGTTCTTGTTTTAGTAGCTGATTAGTTTTATTTCAGCAGGTTAGTATTTTAGTATTTTTTATACTTCTTATTTTAGCAGGTAATTAATTCATTATTTTAGTAGGTAATTTGTTTTATTTCAGCAGGTTAGTATTTTAGTATTTTTTTACTTCTTATTTTAGCAGGTAATTAATTCATTATTTTAGTAGGTAATTTGTTTTATTTCAGCAGGTTAGTATTTTAATATGTTTTTATTTCTTAATTTAGCAGGTAATTAATTATTTTAGCAGGTAATTAATTAATTATTTTAGCAGGCAATTTGTTTTTTTTTCAGCAATTTAGTTTTTAGTATTTTTTATCTATTTTTTAGTAGCTAACTTAGTGTTATTTCAGCAGCTTAATCTCTTTTTTTTTATTATTATTTATTTATTTCAGTAGCTTTTAGCTTTATTTCAGCAGATTTTTTTTTTTTTTTTTTTTAGTATTTATTTCAGTAGCTAATTCGTTTTATTTCATAGGTTTGGATTCTTAATATCCTTCAGTACTTATTTTTGTAGCTTATTAGGGCTTGTTCACACTAGCGGTTGAGGGGGAAGCGTTAAAACCCCACCGTTGAGCCGCAGTTTTACTGCCACCAACTGCATGCCCTTTAGCTGCAGAGTCTTGAAAGGAGAAGCAGAAGGCTGATGAGCTCCTCTCTCTGTCATTCTGCTCTCTCCTCCTATCAGCATATTCCTTTCAAATTACATGAACTGATTCAACCTACTTCTTCCGAGTCCATGTCACCCCGGACGAGCCCCCAACCTATATCTCGAAAGTGAAAAGAAAAGCAACACAGCGATGAGCTCATTTCTGTCACTCTGCTCTCTCCTTCTATCAGCATGGTCCTTGCACATCACATGAACGGATTCAACCTACTTCTTCTGAGCCTGAGTCATCCCGGACCAGCCCCCAACCTATATTTCGTCAGTGAAAGGAGAAGTAGCACATTGATGAGCTCATCTCTCTCTGTCACTCTGCTCTCTCCTCCTATCATCCCAGACCAGCACTTAACCTGTATCTCAACAGTGAAAGGAGAAGCAGCACAGCGATGAACTCATCTCTCTGTCACTCTGCTCTCTCCTCCTATCATCCCGGACCAACCCCCAACCTGTATCTCGACAGTGAAAGGAGAAGCAGCACAGTGATGAGCTCATCTCTTTGTCACTCTGCTCTCTCCTCCTATCAGCATGGTCCTTGTACATCACATGAACCAATTCAACCAACTTCTTCCGAGCCTGAGTCAGCCTGGACCAGCCCCCAACCTATATCTCGACAGTGAAAGGAGAAGCAGCACAGCGATGAGCTCATCTTTCTGTCACTCTGCTCTCTCCTCCTATCATCCCGGACCAGCCCACAACCTGTATCTCAACAGTGAAAGGAGAAGCAGCACAGCGATGAGCTCCTCTCTCTGTCATTCTGCTTTCTCCTCCTATCAGCATATTCCTTTCAAATTACATGAACTGATTCAACCTACTTCTTCCGAGTCCATGTCATCCCGGACGAGCCCCCAACCTATATCTTGAAAGTGAAGAGAAAAGCAACACAGCAATGAGCTCATCTCTGTCATTCTGCTCTCTGCTTCTATCAGCATGGTCCTTGCACATCACATGAACGGATTCAACCTACTTCTTCTGAGCCTGAGTCATCCCGGGACCAGCCCCCAACCTATATTTCGACAGTGAAAGGAGAAGCAGCACATTGATGAGCTCATCTCTGTCTGTCACTCTGCTCTCTCCTCCTATCATCCTGGACCAGCCCTTAACCTGTATCTCAACAGTGAAAGGAGAAGCAGCACAGCAATGAACTCATCTCTCTGTCACTCTGCTCTCTCCTCCTATCATCCCGGACCAGCCCCAACCTGTATCTCGACAGTGAAAGGAGAAGCAGCACAGTGATGAGCTCATCTCTTTGTCACTCTACTCTCTCCTCCTATCAGCATGGTCCTTGTACATCACATGAACCAATTCAACCTACTTCTTCCGAGCCTGAGTCATCCTGGACCAGCCCCCAACCTATATCTCGACAGTGAAAGGAGAAGCAGCACAGTGATGAGCTCATCTCTCTGTCACTCTGCTCTCTCCTCCTATCATCCCGGACCAGTCCCCAACCTATATCTCGACAGTGAAAGGAGAAGCAGCACAGTGATGAGCTCATCTCTTTGTCACTCTGCTCTCTCCTCCTATCAGCATAGTCCTTGTACATCACATGAACCAATTCAACATACTTCTTCCGAGCCTCAGTCATCCTGGACCAGCCCCCAACCTATATCTCGACAGTGAAAGGAGAAGCAGCACAGCGATGAGCTCATCTTTCTGTCACTCTGCTCTCTCCTATCAGCATGGTCCTTGCACATCACATGAACCAATTCAACCTACTTCTTCCGAGCCTGAGTCATCCCGGACCAGCCCCTAACCTAAATCTCGACAGTGAAAGGAGAAGCAGCACAGTGATGAGCTCATCTCTCTGTCACTCTGCTCTCTCCGCCTATCATCCTGGACCAGCCCCCAACTTATATCTCGACAGTGAAAAGAGAAGCAGCACAGCGATGAGCTCATCTCTCTGTCACTCTGCTCTCCTCCTATCAGCATGGCCCTTGCACATCACATGAACGAATTCAACCTACTTCTTCCGAGCCCGAGTCATCCTGGACCAGCCCCCAACCTATATTTTGACAGTGAAAAGAGAAGCAGCACAGCGATGAGCTCACTTTCTGTCACTCTGCTCTCTCCTCCTATCATCCTGGACCAGCCCCCAACCTATATCTCGACAGTGATAGGAGAAGCAGCGCAGCAATGAGTTCATCACTCTGTCACTCTGCCCTCTCCTCCTATCATCCCAGACCAGCCCCCCAACCTGTATCTCGACAGTGAAAAGAGAAGCAGCACAGCGATGAGCTCATCTTTCTGTCACTCTGCTCTCTCCTCCTATCACCCTGGACCAGCCCCCAACCTATATCTCGACAGTGATAGGAGAAGCAGCGCAGCAATGCGTTCATCACTCTGTCACTCTGCCCTCTCCTCCTATCAGCATGGCCCTTGCACATCACATGAACAAATTCAACCTACTTCTTCCGAGCCTGAGTCATCCTGGACCAGCCCCCAACTTATATTACGACAGTAAAAAGAGAAGCAGCACAGCGATGAGCTCATCTTTCTGTCACTCTTATCTCTCCTCCTATCAGCATGGTCCTTGCACATCACATGAACTAATTCAACCTACTTCTTCCAAGCCGAGTCATCCCGGACGGGCCCCCAACCTAAATCTTGACAGTGAAAGGAGAAGCAGCACAGCGATGAGCTCATCTCTCTGTCACTCTGCTCTCTCCTCCTATCATCCTGCACCAGCCCCCAACCTGTATCTCGACAGTGAAAGGAGAAGCAGCACAGCAATGAGCTCATCTCTTTGTCACTCTGCTCTCTCCTCCTATCAGCATGGTCCTTGCACATCACATGAACTAATTCAACCTACTTCTTCCAAGCCCAAGTCATCCCGGACCAGCCCCCAACCTACATCTCGACAGTGAAAGGAGAAGCAGCACAGCGATGGGCGCATCTCTCTGTCACTCTGCTCTCTCCTCCTATGATCCTGCACCAGCCCCCAACCTGTATCTTGACAGTGAAAGGAGAAGCAGCACAGCAATGAGCTCATCTCTTTGTCACTCTGCTCTCTCCTTCTATCAGCATGGTCCTTGCACATCACATCAACGGATTCAACTTACTTCTTCTGAGCCCAAGTCATCCCGGACCAGCCCACAACCTGTATCTCGACAGTGAAAGGAGAAGCAGCACAGCAATGAGCTCATCTCTTTGTCACTCTGCTCTCTCCTTCTATCAGCATGGTCCTTGCACATCACATGAACGGATTCAACTTACTTCTTCCGAGCCCAAGTCATCCCGGACGAGCCCCCAACCTGTATCTCGACAGTGAAAGGAGAAGCAGCACAGCGATGAGCTCATCTCTCTGTCACTTTGCTCTCTCTTCCTATCAGCATGCTCCTTGTTAGCGCATGAGCACTTCAATCGTGGAGGCTTAGCATCACATGTGGGCGTTACAGCCTGCCTAGGACCGCCCACTCCTCCAGACTGACACTCGCCCATCAAGTCATTATAATATTTGCATAACCCCTCCCAAGAGCCCGCCTACTGCTTTTATCAGCTCTGAGAGCTCTTAAGAGTAGTAGTGAGATCGGTGCTGTGATGTTCTCAGGAAGCTCTGTACATATTTACCTTTATTATGTATTTATTTGTTTTTTATACGAATGTCTGCATGTGAAGGTGAAAAATATTAATTATTTTGTGTATATTAAATATACAACTTTTATTTAATTCATGTATTATTTTATTATTTATTTTTTAATGTATTTATTTATTTTTATTTTTATAACATATACAGTACATTTCCATTTTTGCATATGAAGATGGGAAAATATTAATTATTTTGTGTACTTTAAATATACTTTTTTATTTTAATTCATGTATTATTTTATTATTTATTTTTAAATGTATTTATTTATTTTTATTTTATAACATATACAGTACATTTCCATTTCTGCATATGAAGATGGGAAAATATTAATTATTTTGTATATATTAAATATACTTTTTTTTTTAATTCATGTATTATTTTATTATTTATTTATTAATGCATTTAGTTATTTTGTTTTTATAACATATACAGTACGTTTCCATTTCTGCATATGAAGATGGGAAAATATTAATTATTTTGTATATATTAAATATACATTTTTTTTAAATTCATGTATTATTTTATTATTTATTTTTTAATGTATTTATTTATTTTATAACATATACGGTACATTTCCATTTCTGCATATGAAGATGGGAAAATATTAATTATTTTGTATATATTAAATATACTTTTTTTTAAATTCGTATATTATTTTATTATTTATTTTTTAATGTATTTATTTATTTATTTTTATTTTACAACATATGCAGTACATTTCTGCATACGAAGATGGAAAAATAATCAATTATTTTAATGGTGGCACATCGGTGTAGCGGTTAGCCCTTTCGCCTAGCAGCTACCTGCCTGCGTGGGTATCCTCCGGCGTGGGTATCCTCCCACGTGGGTATCCTCCCACACTCCAAAGACATGCTGGTAGGACCTTAGATTGTAAGCTCCTTGAGGGTAGGGACTGATGTGAATGTACAACGTAAATGTATAGCGTAAATTTACAGCGCTATATAAGCACCTAAAATAAATAAAATAAAACAATTTATCATATAGTTTAATCATTTCTATTTTAAATATATACATATTTTATGCATTTATTATTTTATTACTTATTTTTCATTATATTAATTAATTAAAAATGTATTTATTTATTAAGTTAATAATTAATGTATTTTATGTATTAATTTATTAATTCATTTGTTTTATTTTATTTATTTATTGTAATATACACATTTCTTTTTAAAAAAATATTAAAATATAATATTTAATAACAAAAATATCCATATCAACAGTTGATTGGTGGTGGTTGGTGGTGGTGGGTGGTGGTGATGGTGGTGGTGGGTGGTGGTGGTGTGGTTGGTGGTGGTTGGTGGTGGGTGGTGGTGGTAATGGTGGTTGGTGGTGGTGGTGGG
>BLSH010535245.1:1294848-1308117 GCA_018402905.1 Glandirana rugosa
TCGGGTAACTTTAGATACCCGAAGGTTGCGTGGTTTCGCGGGGGGTTTTAACCTACGTCTTCCTTTTTTGGAACAGGCTTTGTACACCCACATATACTGTAACCGAGTCATAAAGACTTAATCTTCCCTTTATAGGAGATTACTGTATGCTAAATGTGTTAGAGGCAACTGTGACGTGCGGGATAAATGTGTGCGCATATTTGCGGGTGTGTGTGTCGCTTTAAATAAATATCGGTGGCACCAAATTTAAAAATAAAAAGTGGGATTAGTGATCTGGAAAAGAGATTGCAAAGCGGAAAAGGACTTTGAGAACACATTGCATAAAGACCAAGCTACTTCTATGCATGCCCTCCAATGTGCATTACCTACGTTGACCCCTTGCAGTGCCATTCCTCTTAAATAACACCCAAAAGCACTGCGATGCCAAAAAATTTGTGACACATCCAATTTTGGGGGGCGCTTTGGTGCGTTGGAAGCCCATAGATTTCAATGGGCTGCCTTAATCCAATGCATGTTAACACACATGCATTTATACACTGCGCAAACGTATATAGTCAAGGGGCATGTTGATAGCCAAGCTCATCAGCCTGCTCTTTCACTGTCCAAAAACAAGTGTTCAATCGAATGTTATTAAGCTATTTCTTGTGCTGGACGAATGCTTTTTCATTGATTTAATTTAGAAGTTACCACATTTGGCCACTAGATGGTGATGAGTGTCATAGGAATTTCCTGTGATACTTAGTGCCATCTAATGGCCAGATGCGGTATTTTTCATTTTAAGTCACTGAAAAATGTTCATCCAGCACATGAAATACTCTAATAACATTCGTGTTTTGCTCCATTCAAATTGAACACGTGTAAATAGATTTTCACTGGAAAAAATCCTATTCAATTGTTGTTTTATTTTTTTTAATACACCTATACCCTGTTTGTCTAAATAGCTTTTCTAGTGTACCGTCCTATGTTGGTAAATTCAATTTCACTACTCTTAGAATCCAAAATAACAGCTAGCTCTGCATATTACCCAGATACATATGTGGTTTTATTCACTGACATCTGAAAATGACTACATTTGGCCTCTTGATGGCGCTACTTTGGCACTAGGAATTTCCTATGGTACTCAAAGCCATCTAGTAAAGTTACCAATTTTGGCCATTAGATGGCACTAGGAATTTCTTATGGTACTCAGAGCCATCTAGGGAAGTTACCACATTTGGCCACTAGATGGCGCTAAGTTGGCACCAGGAATTTCCTATGGTACTCAGAGCCATCTAGGGAAGTTGCCACATTTGGCCACTAGATGGCACTAAGTTGGCACCAGGAATTTCCTATGGTACTCAGAGCCATGCTAATCTTCTCGTGCTAAGTCGGCACTAGGAATTTCCTATGGTACTCAGAGCGATCTAGGGAAGTTACCACATTTGGCCACTAGATGGCGCTAAGTTGGCACTAGGAATTTCCTATGGTACTCAGAGCCATCTAGTGAAGTTACCAATTTTGACCACTAGATGGCGCTAAGTTGGCACTAGGAATTTCCTATGGTACTCAGAGCCATCTAGTGAAGTTACCACAATTGGCCACTAAATGGCGCTAAGTTGGCACTAGGAATTTCCTATGGTACTCTGAGCCATGCTAATCTTCTCATGATAAGTTGGCACTAGGAATTTCCTATGGTACTCAGAGCCATCTAGTGAAGTTACCAATTTTGGCCATTAGACGGCGCTACGTTGGCACTAGGAAATTCCTATGGTACTCAGAGCCATCTAGTGAAGTTACCATATTTGGCCACTAGATGGCGCTAAGTTGGCACTAGGAATTTCCTATGGTACTCAGAGCCATGCTAATCTTCTCATGCTAAGTTGGCACTAGGAATTTCCTATGGTACTCAGAGCCATCTAGTGAAGTTACCAATTTTGGCCATTAGATGGCGCTAAGTTGGCACTAGGAATTTCCTATGGTACTCAGAGCCATCTAGTAAAGTTACCAATTTTGGCCATTAGATGGCACTAAGTTGGCACTAAGAATTTCCTATGGTACTCAGAGCCATCTAGGGAAGTTACCATATTTGGCCACTAGATGGCGCTAAGTTGGCACTAGGAATTTCCTATGATACTTAGTGCCATTTAGGCAAGTTACCACATTTGGCCACTAGATGGTGATAAGTATCATAGGCATTTCATGTGATACTTAGTGCCATCTAGTGGCCAAATGCAGTATTTCCATTTTAAATCATGAAATATATTCACCCATCACATAAGAGCCTAATAACATTTGTGTTTTGCCCAATTAAAATAGAACGAATGTATATGTGCAAATTGCTATGCATTTTTTTCTTAAATACACTCCTAATTGTCCAGATAACTTTTTCTACCACACCATGACATGTTGGCAGGATCAAATTCACTAGAACAAATGGAACTATAGGAATCCAAGATAATGGGTAGCTCTGTATATTGCCCAGATGCTAATTTGTGATTTTAATCACTTGAAGTCTGGAAACTGGGCAAACACCTTGTGACTTAACAGACTCGCCCGGAGAAAATCAGGCTTTCCCGAAATAACCGCGAACCTGTTGAATGTGATCATTTTGCCAGCTTGAGCAGCCACCCGGGTATCTTTACCAAATAAAAATTCTGTTAAGCTCTGGCGAGAAATAGAAGACGTTCCTGGAAGGGGGATCTGGGTTACATGAGGTTCTTTCTCTCCGACTATTTGATTTCAAGTCGTGGAGCTTCTTTTTTTCATTTTTTTTACTTTGTATCAATTTTATAAACTTTTGGATTTTGTCACTTTCTGTCCTGGTGACAATGGTGTCATCTCCATATACCTTCTGTAGCCACTGGTGGATGTCTGAAAGCCTACGCGCATCCTTCATCAAGAGCTCAATGACGGCACGTTGCTTGTGCTTGGAATTCATTATTTACCTGCAATGGTGTTTTCCATTGAGAAGGTACTTATCGTCTCAATGGTGTCATCTCTTTAACATGCTGTAGCCTTCTGTGGATGTCTGACAACCTATGCCCATCCTTCATCAAGAGCTCAATGATGGCATGTTGCTTCTGCCTGGAATCCAATATTTACCTATAATGGTGCCTCCCATTGAGAAGGTATTTACCTTCCTAATGGTGTCATCTCCATATACCTTCTGTAGCCACTGGTGGATGTCGGACAGCCTGCACCCCTCCTTTGTCAAGAGCTCAATGACGGCACGTTGCTTCTGCTTGGAATTCATTTACCTGCAATGGTGTTTCTTATTGTGAAGATATTTACCTTCTCAATGGTGTCCTCACCATAAACCTTCTGTAGCCTTTAGTGGATATTGGACAGTCTATGCCCATCCTTCGTCAGAAAAGTCAATGACGGCCCTTGCTTCTGCTTGGATTCCATTATTTACTTGGAATGAAAAAAGAAGAAGAGTTACTATAGAGGAAGATTTACACTATGCTCAATGATGGCACGTTGCTTCTGCTTGGAATCCATTAATTACCTGCAATGGTGTTTTCCACTGAGAAGATATTTGGAGTCAGAGTTCTGGATACTGAGGATGTGTTTCCCCATGTATGGCGACCTGAGGTGTGCCATGGTTGCGTAGGACAGTATGCTTAAGGTATGGGTGGAAGGAATATGGAAAACGAGCTGACTAGCATGTAGGATAGGAGGGGGGTTATAAGGCCAGAACTCCTCCTACAAACTCAGGCTAGCCAAAGGCCAGCCTTCTAACTTATCTTCCCAATGGTGTCATCTCCTTAACATTCTGTAGCCTTCTGTGGATGTCTCACAGCCTATGCCCATCCTTCATCATGAGCTCAAAGATGGCATGTTGCTTCTGTTTGGAATACAATATTTACCTATAATGGTGTCTCCCATTGAGAAGGTATTTACCTTCCTAATGGTGTCATCTCCATATAGGGTTGCCCCACCATCCCTTTAATCCAGGACACATCTGAATTACACAGGTTGTTCTGAGGCTAATTTAATGCAGACAAGTTACCAAGTGAGTTTAATTACCACCTTAATCAGCCCCAGAACCTGTGTAATTCATATGTGTCCTGGATTAAAGGGATGATGTGGCAACCCTATCTCCATATACCTTCTGTAGCCACTCGTGGATGTCTGACAGCCTTCCCTCATCCTTCGTCAAGAGCTCAATGACGGCACGTTGCTTCTGCTTGGAATCCATTAATTACCTGCAATGATGTTTTCCACTGAGAAGGTATTTGTAGTCAGAGTTCTGGATACTGAGGATGTGTTTCCCCATGTACAGGGCCGGCTCTGCCACTAGGCAGAGTAGGCGGCAGCCTAGGGCGCACTGCCACCTAGGGCTCCCAGTCCCTGTCCATATACTACCCCAGTTTGTCCATATACTACCCCAGCCTGTCCCTATCATACCCCTGCCTGTCCCTATCATACCCCAGCCTGTCCATGTACTACCCTAGCCTGTCCATATACTACCCCAGCCTGTCCATATAATACCCCAGCCTGTCCATATACTAACCCAGCCTGTCCCTATACTACCCCAGCCTGTCCATGTACTACCCTAGCCTGTCCATGTACTACCCTAGCCTGTCCATATACTACCCTAGTCTGTCCATATACTACCCCAGTCTGTCCATATACCTGCCGATCACAGCTGGCATGAGGAAGCGAGCCGGTGCTGCCATTATTTGTCTTTAGGCCGGATCCACAGCTGCGGGCCTGTGGACCACGGCTAAAGAAATAGGTAGACAGGTGGTGCAAAAATCTCCACCTCCAACACCTCTATCGTATACATGGACAGTGCAAAGGGGGTGGAGTCAGGGGTGAAGCCAAAGTAGGGGGGGGCGGCAAAATGAGGTTTCGCCTAGGGTGTCAAAAATCCTTGCACCAGCCCTGCCCATGTATGGCGACCTGAGGTGTGCCATGGTCGCGCAGGACAGTATGCTTAAAAGAGGGCATAGCCTGAGTGTAATATGAAAGAAAGGGATATGGCTGGGAAGGATACGGAAAACGAGTTGACTTGCATGTAGGAAAGGAGGGGGGATTATAAGGCCAGAACTCCTCCTACAAACTCAGGCTAGCCAATGGCCAGCCTTCTAACTTATCTGCTCAATGGTGTCATCTCCATATACCTTCTGTAGCCACTGGTGGATGTCTGAAAGCCTACGCGTATCCTTCATCAAGAGCTCAAAGATGGCATGTTGCTTCTGCTTGGAATTAATTATTTACCTGCAATGGTGTTTTCCATTGAGAAGGTACTTATCGTCTCAATGGTGTCATCTCTTTAACATTCTGTAGCCTTCTGTGGATGGTGACAGCCTATGCCCATCCTTCATCAAGAGCTCAATGATGGCATGTTGCTTCTGCCTGGAATCCAATATTTACCTATAATGGTGCCTCCCATTGAGAAGGTATTTACATTCCTAATGGTGTCATCTCCATATACCTTCTGTAGCCACTGGTGGATGTCTGACAGCTTACCCGCATCCTTCGTCAAGAGCTCAATGACGGCACGTTGCTTCTGCTTGGAATTCATGAACCTGCAATGGTGTTTCTTATTGTGAAGATATTTACCTTCTCAATGGTGTCCTCACCATATACCTTCTGTAGCCTTTAGTGGATATTGGACAGTCTATGCCCATCCTTCGTCAAAAAGTCAATGACGGCGCCTTGCTTCTGCTTGGATTCCATTATTTACTTGCAATGAAAAACGAAGAAGAGTTACTATAGAGGAAGATTTACTCTACCTACATGTGAAATTTGAAGACCCATGTAAGTCAATAAGAAAGTTGTGCCCACTTCTGCATGACTCCTGGTATGGCCCTCATACAATTTTGATCAAAGCAAGGGAATGGTGTTTGTTTTGCACAGCGAGGCGTATTATTAAGGTATCGGATACCAAGAGCTTTCTTAAAAAAAGAAAAAGGGATTACCCAGGAAAGGTTCCTTCATCCGATACCCCGCTAACGTCCCCAGGAATGGACTAATTGCCAGGGAGCAGAGCCTTTGGTATGCGGCCATATCACCGGCCATCACTCATAGTTGACTTTGAAGCTATAGGATAAAAACGGCATACATAACCAGAAAAGTGCATCGGAGGAAATCCAAAAAGGAAGAATAAAATTTTGATAGGCAAACGCACAAACGCATGGGCTGTAAAGCCGTGGATTTAGCTTGGTGACCCCTATAAACCTTTACAAGCCTGGACCCAGCAGTAAATTGCAGGAAGCAATTTTATAGAATAACAATGCCTCGGAATTTGATAATTAATAGATGGAAATGATTGCTCCCATTCACAAACCTTTTACTGTTATAGTCACTTAGCTAATAAAGGATAAGTACCCTTTAAAACAAAGTGCATTTATCCTCTTTTGCATTCTCCTCCTTTGACCTAACATAGCACACCCTCCCCCTTCATAAATGCATACTTAACCCTATCTGATTGACTGGCTTGTTTACATTCAGCCATACAAGTCTTCACTATCCTGGCACTTGTGTGTTAAGCTCCGAAGACATTTATGGGATAGTCTCTCATCATCTCAAGCCTCAGGACATAGCCCTGTAGAAGTCTACTACTAGGGGTACTAGTGCACAGGAGTGGTCAGGACAGTGACGACTTGCACTACTGAATGTAAACAAACAACGGAACCGCATACACTATATTACCAAAAGTATTGGGGCGCCTGCCTTTACACGCACATGAACTTTAATGGCATCCCAGCCTTGGTCCGTAGGGTTCAATATTGAGTAGGCCCACCCTTTGCAGCTATATCAGCTTCAACTCTTCTGGGAAGGCCGTCCACAAGGTTTAGGAGTGTCTATGGGAATGTTTGACCATTCTTCCAGAAGCGCATTTGTGAGGTCAGGCACTGATGTTGGATGAGAAGGCCTGGATCGCAGTTTCTGCTCTAATTCATCCCAAAGGTGTTCTATCGGGTTGAGGTCAGGACTCTGTGCCAGCCAGTTAAGTTCCTCTACCCCAAACTTGCTCATCCATATCTTTATGGACCTTGCTTTGTGCACTGGTCCAAATCATTTGGTGGAGGGGCGGATTATGGTGTGGGGTTGTTTTTCAAGGGTTGGGCTTGGCCCCTTAGTTCCAGTGAAGAGAGCTCTTCAGGCATCAGCACACCAAGACATTTTGGACAAATTCATGCTTCCAACTTTGTGGGAACAGTTTGGGGGTGGCCCCTTCCTGTTCCAACATGACTGCGCACCACTGCACAAAGCAAGGTCCATAAAGACATGAATGAGCGAGTTTGAGTTGGAGAAACTTGACTGGCCTGAACTCAACCCGATAAAACAGCTTTGGGAAGACTTAGAGTGGAGACTGCGGCCAGTCAAGTTCCTCCACCTCAAACTCGCTCATCCATGTCTTTATGGACCTTGCTTTGTGCAGTGGTGCCACCCCCAAACTCTTCCCACAAAGTTGGGAGCATGAAATTGTCCAAAACATCTTGGTATTCTGACACCTTAAGAGTTCCCTTCACTGGAACTAAGGGGCCAAGCCAAACCCCTGAGAAACCACCCCACACCATAATCCCCCCTCCACCAAATTATTTGAACCAGTGCACAAAGCAAGGTCCATAAAGACATGGATGAGCGAGTTTGGGGTGGAGGAAGTTGACTGACCTCAACCCGATAGAACACCTATGGGATTTGACTTCTTAGTGTCATTATTATATTTATTTATTTATTTGTGTACAAGAAAACATAAAAAAAAAATATATTTGCCTGTGGGATTTTATAGGAGGTGAGCATAAAGGTCAAAACAGGCAGGTAGAGTTCTCCAGGTTTATTGGAAGATGTAAAACCCCCCTCATAAAAGATAAACATGGACATTAATACCATACCCATTAAAAACAGCATGATACAAATTGCTTACAACCATAAACATATGTTTTTGGACAATTATGATAATACAGGTGTATATATACATCTGTTAACTCAACGCATTTCGTGAGCCCTGCTCGCTTCTTCAGGAGTTGATGCAGGGTGCACATCGGTGAATGGGTTCCAAGGATTGCTCCCCAAAGGGTGACCGCGAAAGGCGTCCAATCCAGGAGCTGAAGGAGGCAACAGCCAACCAGAGGCCAGGTGGAGGGCGGGCATGACAAGAGAAAGTGATGGGAAGAGATGTAACCCTTGATGTCCCCCATGATCCACCAATGACATAGGACAATGTTGTGTAGGGTGAAATCCCAAACCCAAAGATATTTATTTATGTATTTATTTTTCACAGAAAGGAAAAAGGATATAGTGAAAAGTAAAATACAACACAGCCACAGGCTATATCCCGGTACCGTTCTTTAGAGCGGGCAATCGGCTATCCGGCGATAACGGCCATTCAGAGCAGCTCGGTCGTTATCCCAGGCCATGGGAGTGGACATCCCCCCTTCCTGCCACCTTCCGACGCTCTTCTCCGGCCTCCCATCCCACCGGCTAGGAGGAGACCTGAAGGAAGCCGGAATCGGCTCGGATTGGGTCTCCTTCGTCAAATTTCGGAAGCGACGTTACGTTACTTCCGGTTTTCTCGGCGGCTAAAAGCGCTGGTTTTAAAAAAAATTGCAGTATTCAGAATCGCCGTTTTTTTGGCGATATGAATACTGTGAAGTGTAAAGGAGGGATGGGGGGGTCTTTTAGACCCCCCATCCCTCCATAAAGAGTACCTGTCACCATCTATTACTATCACAAGGGATGTTTACATTCCTTGTGATAGCAATAAAAATGAGCAGATTTTTTTTTAAAGGAACAGTGCTAAAAATAAAAAAAAAATAAAAAAATTTAAAGCGCCACCGTCCCGCAAGCTCGGGCAGCAAAGAAAACGCATACGTAAGTCGCGCCAGCATATGAAAAGGGTGTTCAAACCACACATGTGAGGTATCGCCGCGATCGCCAGAGTGTGAGCAGTAATTTTAGCAAAATAACTGCTCTGCACCTCTAACCTGGTAACCGTTAATTTTTTTTTTTTAAAGCGTGGCCTATGGAGATTTTTAAGTACCGGAATTTGTCACCATTCCGCAAGTGTGCGCAATTTTCAACCGTAACATGTATGGCATCTATTTACTCGGCGTAAAGTCCTCTTTCACAATATACAAAAAAAAAATGGTCTAACTTTATTGTTGTCTTATTTTTTAACTCAAAAAATTTTCAAAAATAAAAATCGCGCTTGAAAGACCGCTGCGCAAATACCGCGTGACAAAAAAGTATTGCGACGATCGCCATTTTATTTTCTAGGGCGTTTGAAAAAAGTAATAATGTTTGGGGGTTCTGAGTAATTTTATAGCAAAAAAAAACCCAGTTTTTAACTTGTAAACAACAAATGTAAAAAAGAGGCTCTGGTGGGTAAGTGGTTAAAAAAACCCCACGAAGAATACATAGGGGGTCTATTCATGCTTCCCCCAAGATTCACAAATTTTTCTAACACTTGGCTGAAAATGCTAATAAATAGAAATATACTATAACCAATAACCAGTAAAAAAAAAAAAAATAGATGTTTTCCAATCAACATGAAAGGATACAAATGCGTTTCCGCGGCAGAACGTCGCGCCTTGAGATGCTCTGTCGCGCTATTTCACACGACAGGCCGGCCAAATCTCGTTTACTGAGAAATATGGATAATAACAGCGTGGGCGGGGTGCATCTGCTAGATGAGCAAGAACAAATTTGCATACTTTTAGGCAACTTGTGTTACCAGAGAAGATAAATAGACGATTATTTTGAATCTCGCACTTAATATCTTCCATTTGGACGGCGCTCCGTAACCGTAGATTATTTTTAATTTGTTTTGCAGTCGCTGCATATGTTCCAGCTACCCCGTTCTGAGGCTGATGTCACTGGTTTGCGAAAAAAATAATTGTTTTGAAAAATAAACTGAAATTTTAATTTGATAAATGAAGGATGAAGGTTATTAGATTCACCAATTGGCGTTGTGTTGTCATAAGATCCATGGCGTGACACCCCATTACAGGCAGTGATGACAAGATTAAAATGTTTTTGTGGCAAAATTCTCATTTATTCCACAGATTTCAGCTACAGTACTTTTTTTCTGCCGCTAGATGTCCTCAGTCTGATGCCTAGCATTATTCAACCCACTTCCCCTGAGCCCAGGTCATCCTAGACCCACCCCCCAGCCTGTAACTGGATAGTGAAAGGAAAAACAGCACAGTGATGAGCTCTCCTATCAGCATATTCCTTTCAAATTACATGAACGGATTCAACCTACTTCTTCTGAGAAGTAGGCCCCCCAACTTATGTCCCAAAAGTGAAAGGAGAAGAAGCACAGTGATGAGCTCATCTCTCTGTCACTCTGCTCTCTCCTCTTATCAGCATATTCCTTTCAAATTACATGAACTGATTCAACCTACTTCTTCTGAGCCCCATAGTCATCCCGGACGAGCCCCCGACCTATATGTCGAAAGTGAAAGGAAGAGCAGTACAGTGGTGATCTCATCTCTCTGTCACTCTGCTCTCTCCTCCTATAAGCATATTCCTTTCAAATTACATGAACGGATTCAAGCTATTTCTTCTGAGCCCCAGTCATCCTGGACCAGCCCCCAACCTATATCTCGAAAGTGAAAGGAGAAGCAGCAAAGTGATGAGCTCTCTCCCCATCAGCATATTCCTTTCAAATTACATGAACAGATTCAACCTACTTCTTCTGAGCCCCAGTCATCCCGGAGGAGCCCCCAACCTATATCTCGAAAGTGAAAGGAAGAGCAGTACAGTGGTGATCTCATCTCTCTGTCACTCTGCTCTCTCCTCCTATAAGCATATTCCTTTCAAATTACATGAACTGATTCAACCTACTTCTCCTGAGCCCCAGTGATCCCGGACAAGCCCCCAACCTAAATCTCGAAAGTGAAAGGAAGAACAGCACAGTGATGAGCTCATCTCTCTGTCACTCTGCTCTCTCCTCCTATAAGCATATTCATTTCAAATTACATGAACGGATTCAACCTATTTCTTCTGACCCCGAGTCATCCCGGACAAGCCCCCAACCTATATCTCGAAAGTGAAAGGAGAAGCAGCACAGTGATGAGCTCTCCTGCTATCAGCATATTCCTTTTAAATTACATGAACGGATTCAACCTACTTCTTCTGAGCCCCAGTCATCCCGGACCAGCCCCCAACCTATATCTCGTAAGTGAAAGGAGAAGAAGCACAGTGATGAGCTAATTTCTCTGTCACTCTGCTCTCTCCTCCTATCAGCATATGCCTTTCAAATTACATGAACTGATTTGACCTATTTCTTCTGAGCCCCAGTCATCCCGGATGAGCCCCCAACCTATATCTCGAAAGTGAAAGGAAGAGCAGCACAGTGATGAGCTCATCTCGCTGTCACTCTGCTCTCTCCTGCTATCAGCATATTCCTTTCATATTACATGAACTGATTCAACCTACTTCTCCTGAGCCCCAGTCATCCCAGACAAGCCCCAAACCTATATCTCGAAAGTGAAAGGAAGAGCAGCACAGTGATGAGCTCATCTCTCTGTCACTCTGCAATCTCCTCATATAAGCATATTCATTTCAAATTACATGAACGGATTCAACCTATTTCTTCTGACCCCGAGTCATCCCGGACGAGCCCCCAACCTATATCTCGAAAGTGAAAGGAGAAGCAGCACAGTGATGAGCTCTCCTCCTATCAGCATATTCCTTTTAAATTACATGAACGGATTCAACCTACTTCTTCTGAGCCCCAGTCATCCCGGACCAGCCCCCAACCTATATCTCGTAAGTGAAAGGAGAAGAAGCACAGTGATGAGCTAATTTCTCTGTCATTCTGCTCTCTCCTCCTATCAGCATATGCCTTTCAAATTACATGAACTGATTTAACCTATTTCTTCTGAGCCCCAGTCATCCCGGAAGAGCCCCCAACCTATATCTCGAAAGTGAAAGGAAGAGCAGCACAGTGATGAGCGCATCTCTTTGTCACTCTGCTCTCTCCTCCTATCAGCATATTACTTTCAAATTACATGAACTGATTTAACCTATTTCTTCTGAGCCCCAGTCATCCCGGAGCAGCTCCCAACCTATATCGTGAAACTGAAAGGAGAAGCAGAACAGTGATGAGCTCATCTCTCTGTCACTCTGCTCTCCCTTCTTTTCAGCACAATCCTTGATTGGCTTCTTGTGCTCTTTTCACCTTTCACATTCCAGCCCTGCTGCACAGGGGCGACAAGAAACTGATAACTGACAACTCACACAGTGAAAGGAGAAGCAGCACAGTGATTAGCCCATCTCTCTGTCACTCTGCTCTCTTCTCCTATCAGCATATTCCTTTCAAATTACATGAACTGATTCAGCCAATTTTTTCTGAGCCTCAGCCATCCCAGACCAGGCCCCAACCTATATCTCGAAAGTGAAAGGAGAAGCAGCACAATGATGAGCTCCTCTCTCTGTCACTCTGCTCTCTTGTCCTACCAGCATGTTCCCTGTCAGCACATGAACTGGTTGGCTTCTTGTGCTGTTTCCAGCTTTCACATTCCAGCCCTGCTGCACAGCGGCTGCAAGAAGCTGCCAAATGACAACTCACACAGTGAAAAGAGAAACAGCCTTTTTTCTGTCCTTCTGCTGTCTCCTCCTATCAGCATGCTCTTTGTCAGCACATGAACTGATTGGTTTCTTGTGCTGTTTCCTCCTTTCACGCTCCAGCCCTGCTGCACAGGGACTACAAGAAACCGATAACCAACGACTCAAACATTTTTGATTCCTCATCACTTTCTGTACCCAAGATAATGGACACTTGGACCAATAGTGATGGAGAATCCTCCAAGCAAGGGAATTGTCAGCAATAAATACCTGAAATAGGTTCTAACTAGAGTTGAGCGAACACCTGGAAGTTCGGGTTCTGCTGGTCCGTCCGAACTTCGGGACAAAGTCCGGGTCCGGGTCCGGACGGAACCCGAACGATCGCACGGACAACGAACCCCATTGAAATCAATGGGGACCCGAACTTTTAGGCACAAAAATGGCTGTAGGAAAGTCCTGGAAAGCCCCAGAGGGCTGCAAAAGGAAGTAAAATGGGGGTAAGGGTAGGGCAAGTGCCCTACAAAAAAATGGGGACAGGGAAATAACTGTAAATATTTTTAAAAAAATAAAAACATAAAAAAAGCAAAAATGGAGGTGAATGTGGATCATCTTCAAACTGTGTCTGAAAAGTATTAATTAACGGTAGAAGCCATATAACTGTTCTAAAATCATCTTCAAACTAGGGCAAGTGCCCTACAAATAAATTGGGATAGGGAAAATAAATTAAAATCAAGTAAAATAACGGGAAGGGGGGTGGAT
>BLSH010535245.1:1312471-1326026 GCA_018402905.1 Glandirana rugosa
GTCCACTCCCCTGGACTGGAAAGAAACGACATCGAAGTTAAAGTGAATGTCCAGTGAAGAGCTAGAGACAGGAAACTGACCTCTCACTTCCCCCTTCGTCGTGTGATTAGTCGAAAAGAGTGACAACGAAAAAGAGGAGGTTAGTCGTACCGGAAACATGACGTCATGTGGAATACCCGAGTAACACGACGAAGAAGGATTGGGAGAGACTCGGGACGACATCTCTGACATGTCCCTGACGTTTTCCGGATAAAGTTCAATTTAAGTCCATGAATGTGAAGAACGTAATTTTATATATATATATAAAAAACCTACAGAAACTATCGTATACCTTACCAATCTTGATCACAACTCGCTTGGGCCTGACATTGCAAGACCCGAACGATTTTTGAAATGTCCGGGTCCGGGTCCGTGCCACGGACACCCTAAAGTTCGGTACGGACCCGAACGTTACAGTCCGGGTTCGCTCAACACTAGTTCTAACCATTCCATATGCTATCAAAGACATCCAAAAAATATATATATATATTTTAATGCAAGAAGTGTAAGTACCTGAATTTAACTTGAAATAGGCCTTTTGCAGTCCCTGTACAGTCTCTACAGCAGGGCTCAGAGAGGGTTAGGAAGAAGCAGCACAATGAGCCCATAAGGTGTACTGCAGTACAAAGGCCATGCTGATTGGAGGAGAAAAAGCAACAGTGAGAAAAGCTGATTAGTGTGCTGCTTCCCCCTTCACTCTCCAGTCAAAGGACAGAGATCGAGAAGTGACCTGTAAGTGAAATTGAAGCTACAGCAAAGAAAGGTCAGGTCCCCTCACCTGATAGACAGGGGCTGTACTGAGTGGCGGAGAGGTGTAAATCTCAGGACTGGATGGACAGAAATACAAATCCCTTGGCATGCAAAACAGCTCCTTTGTATGCATTTGGTTGGTGTATCTAGTGCTTTGCCTGGAGTTCAGCTTTATTCCTGTGGAGGTCTGGTATGATGAAAGAGGCATGGAGCCAGGATATGGCTATCCCAAGAACCGGCTCGGGTTTCTAGGAACAGCAACATATTTAGTGTTTTTGTGCCCGGAGGAGCTACACAATCCGCACACCGCCGAGTAATAGAGACCAATTCCCCGGTGAGCTGAGCGAGAACCGCCTCTGGCTGGGGAGTCTGAATACAAAGGTTGTGATATCCTGGCTGTAGCCCATGTTCTCCTACCTGGCCAATTATTGTACTTTGAAGAAGCTTTTTTACGTTACACCGATTCACTCTCTACTGTGAAGGATTACAGATGTAGGGGGCTGCCAGAGAGTAACTGACAAGAAAATTTCATATGGGTTGGGTTGGGTTGGGTCAAAAGCAAAAAGAAGAAAATCTGGACACGCCATTTCTGAGAGCGATTCAACATCTGTACACCCAATTACTAAAACATCTCGTCATGAACATTAACATGTTGATGTCATTTCGAAACTCATTATTAAAACAATCCTTGGTGATCCTGCCATGAAGATCCTTGTTTAGGCACCTCCTTTATAGCAGTGGCCTCCAAACTGCCGCCCATGGGCCAAATGTGGCCCTTTGCCTACCTTCATCCAGCCCTTGGGGCATGATTTCTCTCATCAATACAAAGCATTATTCCTCCCACTGACACCAACAATGAGGCACTATTCCTCCCACTAACACCAATGATGAGACACTATTCCTCCCACTAACACCAATGATGGGGCACTATTCCTCCCACTAACACCAATGATGGGGCACTATTCCTCCCACTAATACCAATGATGAGACACTATTCCTCCCACTGATACCAATGATGGGGCACTATTCCTCCCACTAACACCAATGATGGGGCACTATTCCTCCCACTGACACCAACAATGAGACAATATTCCTCCCACTAATACCAATGATGAGACACTATTCCTCCCACTAACACCAATGATGGGGCACTATTCCTCCCACTGATACCAATGATGGGGCACTATTCCTCCCACTGATACCAATGATGGGGCACTATTGCTCCCACTGATACCAATGATGGGGCACTATTCCTCCCACTGATACCAATAATGAGGCACTATTCCTCCCACTGATACCAATGATGAGACACTATTCCTCCCACTAACACCAATGATGGGGCACTATTCCTCCCACTAAGACCAATGATGGGGCACCATTCCTCCCACGGACACCAACAATGAGGCACTATTCCTCTCACTAAGACCAATGATGGGACACTATTCCTCCCACTGATACCAATGATGAGGCACTATTCCTCACACTGATACCAATGATGGGGCACTATTCCTCCCACTGATACCAATGATGAAACACTATTCCTCCCACTAAGACCAATGATGGGGCACTATTCCTCCCACTGATACCAATGATGGGGCACTATTGCTCCCACTGATACCAATGATGGGGCACTATTCCTCCCACTGATACCAATGATGGGGCACTATTCCTCCCACTGATATCAATGATGTTGTACTATTCCTCCCACTGATACCAATGATGGGGCAATTTTGTTCCTGCTGACACCAATTATGGGATACTCTTCCAGTGATGCAAATGAAATACCATTCAGTTAGGGCAACCTTTCCCAAACAGGGTTCCTCCATAGGTAGATAAGAGTGCCTTTAAAAGAGATCAGTGGCAGATCGCTCTCCTGTCTGTCATGACCACTAATGTAAGGGGCCACTTCCACACTGACTACAAATGTAAGGTGAACTGAGCACCAATGTAAAGGGTAATTTCCACACCCACCACCAATGTAAGTGGTCACTTCTACACTCGCGACCAACATAAGGGGAACCTACCACACTGACCACCAATGTAAAAGGTCACTTCTACAATAGCCACCATTGTAAGGGGAACCTTCTACACTGAGCACCAATGTAAAGAGTAATTTCCACAATAACTACCAATGTAGTAGGGTAATTTCCACAACAATCAACAATTTAAAGAGGCCCCTTCCACATTGACCACCAACATAAGGGGAATCTTCCACACTGATCACCAATGTAAAAGGAAATTTCCACGCCAACCACCATTTTAAAGAGGCCTTTTCCACATTGACCACCAATGTAAGGGGACCTTTCTACACTGATCACCAATGTAAGGGGAACTTTCTACACTAACCACCAATGTAAGGGGATCCTTCTATGCTGACCACTAATGTAAGGGTAATCTTCTTCACTGACCGCCAATGTAAGAGGAACCTTCTACACTGACTGCCAATGCCAGGGGAACCTTCTACACTGACCGCCAATGTAAGAGGAACCTTCTACACTGACTGCCAATGCCAGGGGAACCTTCTACACTGACTGCCAATGTAAGGGTAATCTTCTACACTGATCACCAATGCAAGGGTAATCTTCTACACTGACCACCAATGTAAAAGGTCACTTCTACAATAGCCACGCTTTTAAGGGGAACCTTCTACACTGAGCACCAATGTAAAGAGTAATTTCCACACTAACTACCAATGTAGTAGGGTCATTTCCACAATGATCAACAATTTAAAGAGGCCCCTTCCACATTGACCACCAACATAAGGGGAATCTTCTACACTGCACATCAATGTAAGGGGAGCCTTCTAAACTGACCACCAATGTAAAGGGTAATTTCCACACTTATCACCAATGTAAAAGGTAATTTCCACACCAGCCACCATTTTAAAGAGGCCCCTTCCACATTGACCACCAATGTAAGGGGAACCTTCTACACTGACCGCCAATGTAAGGGGAACCTTCTATACTGACCACCAATGTAAGGGGAACCTTCTATACTGACCGCCAATGTAAGGGTAATCTTCTACACTGACCACCAATGTAAGGGTAATCTTCTATACTGAACACCAATGTAAGGGTAATCTTCTAAACTGACCACCAATGTAAGGGGAACCTTCTACACTGAACACCAATGTAAGGGTAATCTTCTATACTGACCACCAATGTAAGGGTAATCTTCTACACTGAACGCCAATGTAAGGGGAACCTTCTACACTGACCACCAATGTGAGGGGAACCTTCTACACTGACCACCAATGTAAGGGGAACCTTCTACACTGACCACCAATGTAAGGGGAACCTTCTACACTGACCACCAATGTGAGGGGAACCTTCTACACTGACCACCAATGTAAAGGGAACCTTCTACACTGACCACCAATGTAAGGGGAACCTTCTACACTGACCACCAATGTAAGGGGAATCTTCTACACTGACCACCAATGTAAGTTGTCATTTGTACAATGACTAGGTAAACCCAATATTTTATCATTTTATTTAAAACCATCTGGCATCCCCCAATCACACTGATGTCCCCCTGTGCTGCAGATCTAATAATTATATAAAGAGCCCCCTGAACCCTAAACACAATGTAAGGGGTTCAACCATGGTTAAAAATGTTGAGAAAGGCTGACTTAAGGTTTAAATCTACGTTTATTATTTTTTTACTATTATTATTATTTTTTTTTTAGATTTATTTTTCTCAGAGTGTAGACATCTGCACTGTTTTACCATGAATATCGATCGAGCAGTGTGAGCCGATCAGTCACTCGGCCCCCCCTCTGAGTACAATCCATTCCGCCCAATACTCTTTCTTTGTTTTTTTCGGTTGGAGACACCGGTGGGGGGGCATAGAGGGAACAGCAAACAAAATTAAAACGAGTCCCACCGATTGTCCTCTCTCTGAACACCGCAATCACCGAAACACTCGACAGTTTGGTGGAATGGCTCTGAGCAATAAACAGCCATTTAGAACTGTATTTGAAATGTACAGTGAAAGGGGTCCCTTATTTATGGCACGCATGGCGAGAACCGGATTACCAGGGACTTACCTTTCATGCCAGCTATAAAAGTCTTCCCTTTCCATGAATTACCATGGCTTGACCTATGACCCCGCCCAACACAGCGACATTCAACACGCAGGAAGACCCCACAGGGCATTGAATTCATTTTGACATTTATTACTGGAGAATAAAATGCTGCAACAATTAGACTATTGTCTACCACCATTTATTATATTACATTAATTTTTAAAAATAATGATAAATAAATGATAAATTAATATATTGATTAATTAATAATATTAATAGTATTATTATTACTATTTTAACATGTTAATTAAATTAATGATAATAATAATAATCAAAAATTATTAATTTGTTAAAATAATAATAATAATAATACTATTATTAATAGTAATATTAATAATTATTATTATTGGGTTTTTTTTTTGTTTTTTTTTACCCTGATATAAAGAGAGGCTCTTATGTAAGGGGTACTCTGATGGAGACCCTGATGTAAGGTTGGGCTATATGGAGACTGTGATGCATGGTGGACTCTGATGGGGTCTCTGATGGGAACACTCATGCAAAGGGGGACTCTGATGTGTAGGGGCACACCGATGTGAGGAGGGACTCTGATGGGGACCCTGATGCAAGGGTAATTTTGATGGGGACACTGATGTAAAGGGGGACTCTGATGTAAAGAGGGACTCTATTGATACCCTGACACAAGGAGAGGTTCTTATGTAAGGAGGACTCTAATGGGGACACTGATGTAAGGTGGGACTCTGATGGGGACACTGATGTAAGGTGGGACTCTGATGGGGACACTGATGTAAGAGTGACTCTGCCTGATGTAAGATGGAACTCTAATGGGGTTGCTGATGTATGATGGACTTTGATGGGGGTCCTTATGTAAGGGGGACTCTAATGAAAACACTGATGCAAGGGTGACTATAATGGGGACACTAATGTAAAGGGGCTTTCTGATGGAGAATCTGATGTTAAGGTGGACTTTGATGAGGGACCCTGATGTTAGGGTGAACTTTGATGGGGACCCTGATGTAAGGGTGGACTTTTATGAGGGCTCTGATGTTAGGGTGGACTTTGATGAGGACTCTGATGTAAGGAGGACTCTAAATGAAGACACTGATGCAAGGATAACTATAATGGGGACCCTGATGCTAGGGTGGACTTTGATAAGGATGCTGGTGTTAGGGTGGACTTTGATGAGGACCCTGATGTTAGGGTTGACTTTGATGGGGACCCTGATGTTAGGGTGAACTTTGATGGGGACCCTGATGTAAGGGAGGGCTTTGATGAGGGCTCTGATGTTAGGGTGGACTTTGATGAGGACTCTGATGTAAGGAGGACTCTAAATGAAGACACTGATGCAAGGATTACTATAATGGGGACCCTGATGCTAGGGTGGACTTTGATAAGGATGCTGGTGTTAGGGTGGATTTTGATGAGGACCCTGATGCTAGAGTGGACTTTGATGAGGACCCTGATGTTAAGGTTGACTTTGATGGGGACCCTGATGTTAGGGTGGACTTTGATGAGGACCCTGATGTTAGGGTGGACTTTGATCAGGACCCTGATGTTAGGGTGGACTTTAATGGGGACCCTGATGTAAGGGTGGACTTTGATGGGGGCCCTGAAGTTAGGAGGGGACTCTGATGAAGCCACTCATGCATGGATGACTCTAATGGAGACACTGATGTAAAGGAGGACTCCGATAGGGCCCCTAATGTAAAGGGGGAGTCTGATGAATAACCTGATGTAAGGATGGACTTTGATGAGGACCCTAATGTTAGGGTGGACTTTGATGAGGACCCTAATGTTAGGGTGGACTTTGATGAGGACCCTAATGTTAGGGTGGACTTTGATGAGGACCCTGATGTTAGGGTGGACTTTGATGAGGACCCTGATGTTAGGGTGGACTTTGATGAGGACCCTGATTTTAGGGTGGACTTTGATGGGGACCCTGATGTTAAGGTGGACTTTTATGAGGACCCTGATGTTAGGGTGGACTTTGATGAGGACCCTGATGTTAGGGTGGACTTTGATGAGGACCCTGATCTTAGGGTGGACTTTGATGAGGACCCTATTGTTAGGGTGGACTTTGATGAGGACCCTGATGTTAGGGTAGACTTTGATGGGGACCCTGATGTTAGGGTGGACTGTGATGAGGACCCTGATGTTAGGGTAGACTTTGATGGGGACCCTGATGTTAGGGTGGACTGTGATGAGGACCCTGATGTTAGGGTAGACTTTGATGGGGACCCTGATGTTAGGGTGGACTGTGATGAGGACCCTGATGTTAGGGTGGACTTTTATGGGGACCCTGATGTTGGGGGGAACTCTGATGAAGTCATTGGGGCATGGGTGACTCTAATAGAGACACTGATACAAAGGAGGACTCTGATACGGACCCTGATGTAAGGGTGAACTCTACTGGGGATGCTGATGTAAGGTGGCTTTATGATGTTGGGGGGGGGGGCGCCGATTAAGACCTCAATGTAAGGGAAGGCTTTTACATAATGGGAACTCTGATGGGGACCCAGGGGGCTCTCGTGGGGATTCTGATGTAGGGGACATCCTGATTAGGACCCTGATATAAGGGGCAGCTCTGATGTAAGGGGGAACTGTGACGTAAGAGGAGGGTTCTCTTACGGACTCTGGTGGTGATTCTTTTCTACCCGTGAATATGTGTAAAATATACAATGTGGTCCTCATACTGAACGGTTTGGAGACCTCCAGGGTAGAGATGATGGACATCCTATCCTTCTCCCAGACTGCACCTGTCAGGCCAGACACAGCACTTGCCTGGGGCTGAGGGACTGCACTCGATGATGAAAGGTTCAGGTTTCCCGTCTCGGTATATTGTGACATGTCAGGACTGTATTCCAGCAGACATACTCACTAAGTAACTTTCTCAGTTGAGGCTTCCTTTAACCACTTCAGCCCCGGAAGGATTTCCCCTTTAGGACCAGAGCCCTTTTTGCGATTCGGCACTGCGTCGCTTTAACTGACAATTGTGCGGTCATGCGGCGTTGTACCCAAAAAAAATTTGAGTCCTTTTTTTCCCACAAATAGAGCTTTCTTTTGGTGGTATTTGATCACCGCTGCGTCATTTCTGATCGCCGCTATAAACAAAAGAAGAGCGACAATTTGGCAAAAAAAACACAAATTTCTTACTTTTTGCTAAAATACAAATCCAAAAAAAAAATATAAAAAAACATTTTTTTCACCGTTTTTGGCCGATTTATATTCTTCCTCATATTTGCGATAAAAAAAATCACAGTCGGCGTTTATTGATTGGTTTGCGCAAAAGTGGTCGCGTTTACGGATGATGAGAATTAATTTCTGGGGTTTTTATTTATTTATTTATTTTTTACTAGTAATGGCGGCGATCTGCGATTTTTTTGTGGTACTGCGATATTGCAGCGGACATGTCGGACCATTTTGACACTTTTTTGGGACCATTGGCATTTATACAGCGATCAGTGCTATGAAAATGCACTGATTACTGTGTAAATGCCATTGGCAGTGAAGGGGTTAACCTGGAGGGGGCGCTCTAAGGGTTAACTGTGTTCCCTGGGCGTGTTCTAACTGTATGGGGGACTGCCCTAGCTGGGGAAGGGAAGCGATCACAGCTTCCGTGTAGAGGAAGGCTGTGATCACAGCCCTTCCCCCTTCACAGAATGGAGGTCCATGTTTACTTACACGGACCTCCGTTCTTTCACTCCGGGGGGGGGGGCATCGCGGGTGGCCGGCAGATATCAAATCCGCCGCACCCACTCCCTGGCCCTCCCCGGACACAGTGAGCGTGCGGGCGCGCCTCCGGCGGCACGCGCGCCTCCGGCGGCGCGCGCGCTCACTGGGCGCGATCTCGCAGCCGCCGTCATATGACGCCGATTTGCGCAGGAGCGCCACCTTGACGCCGTCAGATGCCGATCAGCGGTCGCCAAGTGGTTAAATTGTGCAAAAAAAAGCAGAAAACTTCCCTTTATCGTGTGTCCTCGTAATTCCCACCTTGAAGAATGCAAATCGAATAAACTGTTCTCCAAAGTTAGTGACGAAAAGTGTCAGAAGAATGTAAGGCAACTTAAAAGCCTCTTTACAATTACTGTCAATCACAGTCAAAGCGATCGCGTTCTTTTTCTTTTAATTGTCAAAGTTTTAGCGGAATGGTATTTCCAGCCTCCCTCGATCGGGCGCAGCCCCCGCTATTGATGTAAAATAGACGAATCGCCTACTTTGATTACATTCGTACAAGACAAAGCGAAGGTCGTGCTGTTCTGACTGAGAAATGGAGCGATAAAAGAAAACAGCGCGCCATTGTTATTGCAAAGTATTTCAAAATGATGGGGTTTTTTTTGCATTATTAATATGCAGATGGCAAAATGCGTGGTTAAAAAATTACAAAAGGGTTATTAAAAGACGAATGGAACATCGAAGGTTTTTGCAGTCGGGGAGCCGATAGGCATAGATCTGAGCGCAGAAAACTATTGTGGCACGTATATCCATAAATGGTTAGATGATCCCAAGAGTAAAATTTTAATACCCGTGAATAAATGTTTTATGGAGACCCTCTGAATGTCACACATAATGGAAAAATGGGCACATTCGATGAGCAGAAAATCATAGGAAAAGGAGGTAGAAAATACACTATATTGCCAAAAGTTTTGGGATGCCTGTCTTCCTGAGGTCAGGGCTCTGTGCAGGCCAGTCAAGTTCCTCCACCCCAAACTCGCTCATCCATGTCTTTATGGACCTTGCTTTGTGCACTGGTCCAAACCATTTGGTGGAGGGGGGATTATGGTGTGGGGTTGTTTTTCAAGGGTTGGGCTTGGCCTCTTAGTTCCAGTAAAGTCAGCATACCAAGACATTTTGGACAATTTAATGCTCCCAACTTTGTGGGAACAGTTTGGTGATGGCCCTTCGTGTTCATGACTGCGCACCGGTGCACAAAGCAAGGCCCATAAAGACATGGATGGGCGAGTTTTGGGTGGAGTAACTTGACTGGCCTGCACAATGTTATGATCTCAACTGCATAGAACACCTTTGGGATGAATTAGGGTGGAGGCTGGGAGCCAGGCCAAATTGTCCAAAATGTCTTGGTATGCTGACGCCTTAAGAGTTCCCTTCACTTGAACTAATGGGCCAAGCCCAACCGCTCAAAAACAACCCTACACCATAATCCCCCCTCCACCATTGGTTTGGACCAGTGCACAAAGCAAGGTCCATAAAGACATGGATGAGTGAGTTTGGGGTGGAGGAACTTGACTGGTCCTGACCTCAACCCGGTAGAACACCTTTGGGATGAATTAGAGTGGAGACTGTGAGCCAGGCCTTCTTATCTACATCAGTGCCTGACCTCACAAATGCTCTTCTGGAAAAATGGTCAAACATTCCCATAGACACTCCTAAACCTTGTGGACAGCCTTCTGAAAAGAGTTGAAGCTGTTATAGCTGCAAGGGGTGGGCCAACTCAATATTGAACCCTACCGACTAAGACTGCCATTAAAGTTCATGTGCGTGGTGTCCCAATACCTTTGACAATACAGTGTATAATTGAATACAATGAAATTATGATTTGATAGACATCGAATATTATATTGATCTTATGCATATTCTCCTCGGGAGATTTCATGTATCCCATCTGTCTTCTGGACATTATAGCATAGGCATGTTTGGCATTTACTTGATTGTTATTTTCTTATACATTTGGGGAGACACTTGTTACAAATGTAATTTTATCACATCAGGATTAGTGGAATATAAATCGATTTTGGTTCTCTTAGTTAAATAATTACCAGACCTGAATGTGTATTTGCTTAAAAACATTCCTGGACTGTTGTATTGACTGTTTTATGATAGCCATTAGCAGAGTCTGGCTTAATGGAGGTTTACGACACCCAATTATGAGCAGGACACCTTAGAGCCTGCTGAAGGATCTACTAGAGGTTTTATGAGATGGCAATTTTATGACAGGGCTCAATTAGAAGTTTTTTTGAAGCTTTACAAACCTTGGCTATATACTGTTTAGGAAGGGGGTTGGTGGGGCGGGGTGTCAGTTCTCTGCCTAGCCCTACAGACACAAGATTTAAATCATTTGGGAAAATGAGGGTAACACTGAGATCCTCACAAATACTTAATCACCCCACTCAGTTTTGGGTTGACTGCACCTCATTGGTATCCCAAGAACAGCAGCTTGCATTCACCTCCATGGGTCCATATGACAAAGCAGGAGCACAACTGGGAAACAGTTGTCACCCTAGGCCCGGGGTCCCCAAAACATCTAAACAAAGGGCCGATTTACTGTCCCTCAATCTTTAGGAGGGCCGGACTGTTGCCAGTTGGAGTAGAAAATGCCCCAGTGGCAATGGCAGTGGAAAGAAAAATGTCTCAGGCTTAGTTGTCAGTGAGAGTAAAAAAAATGAAGTAGCGCCTGGTCAGTAATAGGAGCAATAGTGCCCCATCATTAGTATTAATGGGAGAATCAGTGTCCCATCGTTGGTGCCGATGGGGGGACTGGTGCTCAATCGTTGGTGTCAGTGGGGGGATTAGTGTTTCATTGTTGGTGTCAGTGGAAGTAATAGTGCCCCATCATTGGTGTCAGTTGAAAGGGAAAAAAACATCATTGGTGTCAGTGGTAGGATCAGTGCCCCTTCATTGGTGTCAGTGGTAGGATCAGTGCCCAATGGTTGGTGTCAGTGGGGGGATTAGTGCCCCATCATCGGTGTCAGTGGGGGGGACTAGTGCCCCTTTGTTGGTGTCATTGGAGGTACTAGTAGTGCCCAGTCGTTGATTTCAGTGGAGGGGACTGGTGCCCCAATCGTTGGCATCAGTGGGGGGACTAGTGCCCCATGGTTAGTGTCATTTGGGGGACTAGCAGTGCCCAGTCATTGATTTCAGTGGAGGGGACTGGTGCCCCATTGTTTGTGTCAATGGAAGTAATAGTGCCCTATCTATGGTGTCAGTAGAGGGTACTAGTGCCCCATCGTTAGTGTCATTTGTGGAACTAATAATGCCTAGTCGTTGGTTTCAGGGGAGGGGACCAATGCACCATCACTGGTGTCATTAGGGGGGACTACTGCCCCATCGTTGATGTCAGTGGGAGGAATAGTGCCCCATCATTGGTATCAGTGGGGGGAATAGTGCCCCATCATTGGTGTCAGTGGGGGGAATAGTGCCCCATCATTGGTGTCAATAGAAGGAATAGTGTCCCATCATTGATATCAGTGAGAGGAATAGTGTCCCATCATTGATATCAGTGAGAGGAATACTGCCCCATTATTGGGGTCAGTGGGGGGAATAGTGCCCCATCATTGGTATCAGTGGGAGGAATAGTGTCCCATCATTGATATCAGTGAGAGGAATACTGCCCCATTATTGGGGTCAGTGGGGGGAATAGTGCCCCATCATTGGTGTCAGTGGGGGGAATAGTGTCCCATCATTGGTATCAGTGGGAGGAATAGTGCCCCATCATTGGTATCAGTTGGAGGAATAGTGCCCCATCGTTGGTGTCAATAGAAGGAATAGTGCCCTAAGGGCCGCATACAGGCAAGCATGCTCCTCCATGTTAGCTCTATTATACTGTGAGTCACCAACCAGTAGGAGTAGTGAGAGGCGATCCCAAGCGCTCAGGAAAACATTTAACCAGCCTTAGCATTACCAGGACGGTGGCGCACCCGCAGCGAGCGGCGTAACGCGCAAGTTTTTCTTTGTTGAAAATTGAAATTTATTGATTTCACAGCAAAGTGAATGCAGGCGGCGGGAGCAGCGTGACTTCCGCCCGCCGTGGAGAATATCTTTATTGAAGTTGTAAAGCTCGGCGTGGTTCTGCTACACCCACTGGAAGGCAAAAATATCTCTATATTGCGCCTTTTTATTTTGGTAACGACGTTTTGTTTTATATACGTTCCGAAACCCGCTGTCCTGAAAAGGTTTTAGTTACCTAGGAAACTGCCAGCGAGTTAACTGAACCCGCATTCCGCCCTCTCCTCTTCTTTTTGACACAAAGTAACAAAGCTGAACTCATAGCAGGCGAGACGTAAAACAAAGTATCCAAACCGGAGAACACCAATCTAAGGTGCTTCTCCCGGGCTCTGTTCCCCAAATTCGCGCAACCCATCATTGGTGTCATTGGGAGGAATTCTGCCCCATCATTGGTGTCGCCGGGCCCCATTGTTGGTGTCATTGGGCCTCATCATTGGTATCAGTGGGAGGAATAGTGCCCCACCATTGGTATCAGCGGGAGGAATAGTGCCCCATCATTGGTATCAGTGGAAGGAATAGTGCCCCATCATTGGTATCAGCGGGAGGAATAGTGCCCCATCATTGGTATCAGTGGGAGGAATAGTGTCCCATCATTGGTATCAGTGGGAGGAATAGTGCCCCCTCATTGGTATCATTGGAAGGAATAGTGTCCCATCATTGGTATCAGCGGGAGGAATAGTGTCCCATCATTGGTATCAGTGGGAGGAATAGTGTCCCATCATTGGTATCAGTGGGAGGAATAGTGCCCCCTCATTGGTATCATTGGAAGGAATAGTGTCCCATCATTGGTATCAGCGGGAGGAATAGTGTCCCATCATTGGTATCAGTGGGAGGAATAGTGTCCCATCATTGGTATCAGTGGGAGGAATAGTGCCCCCTCATACCCTGTGATAAGGAAGGTTACTATGGTTACTCCCCCGTGATAAGGAGGGTGACTATGGTTACTACCCTGTGATAAGGAGGGTGACTATGGTTACTACC
>BLSH010535245.1:1348037-1363540 GCA_018402905.1 Glandirana rugosa
GGTGGACAGGTCAACTTTTGCATCGGGGCCCACAAACTTCAAGCTATGCCTCTGAGTAGTAGTATTAGTGGTAGTTGTAGTAGTAGTGGTAATAGTAGTAGTAGGTAGTACTAGTAGTAGTAGGTAGTATTATTAGTATTAGTGGTAGTTGTAGTAGTAGTGATAATAGTGGCGGTAGTAGTAGGTACTACTAGTAGTAGTAGTATTAGTGGTAGTTGTAATAGTAGTGAAAATAGTAGTTGTAGTAGTAGTAGTAGTAGGTAGTACTAGTAGTAGTAGTATTGGTGGTAGTAGTAGTGATAATAATAGTAGTAGTACTAGTAGTAGTAGTATTAGTGGTAGTAGTAGTAGTGATAATAGTATTAGTAATAGGTAGTACTAGTAGTAGTAGCATTAGTGACAGTTATGGTAGTAGTAGTGATAATAATAGTAGTAGTAGGTAGTGCTAGGAGTAGTAGGTAGTAGTAATAGTATTAGTGGTAGTTGTAGTAGTAGTAGTAGTAGTAGTGATGATAGTAGTGGTAATAGTAGTAGTAGTGATAATAGTAGTGGTAGTAGTAGTATTAATAACAAAAAATACAGAAAGTGGAAATTATCAAAATTGGAGTAGCCAGATAATGGAGCAGTTGTGCAACCAATTAGTAGTAATAGTAGTAGGTAGTACTAGTACTAGTAGTATTAGTGACAGTTGTAGTAGTAGTGATAATAGTAGTAGTAGGTAGTACTAGTAGTAGTAGTATTAGTGGTAGTAGTAGTAGTATTAGTGATAATAGTAGTAGTAGGTAGTGCTAGTAGTAGTAGGTAGTAGTAATAGTATTAGTGGTAATTGTGGTAGTAGTAGTGATAATAGTAGTGGTAGTAGTAGTATTAATTAAAAAAAATTACAGAAAGGGGAAATGATCAAAATTGGAGTAGCCAGATAAGGGAGCAGTTGTGCAACCAATTAGTAGCAGTTGTAGTAGTAATAGTAGTAGGTAGTACTAGTAGTAGTAGTATTAGTGACAGTTGTAGTAGTAGTGATAATAGTAGTAGTAGTAGGTAGTTCTAGTAGTAGTAGTATTCATGGTAGTAGTAGTAGTATTAGTGGTAGTAGTAGTAGTATTAGTGATAATAGTAGTAGTAGGTAGTAGTAATAGTATTAGTGGTAGTTGTAGTAGTAGTGATAGCAGTAGTGGTAGTAGTAGTATTAATAACAAAAAATTACAGAAAGAGGAAATTATCAAAATTGCAGTAGCCAGATAATGGAGCAATTGTGCATTGCAACCAATTAGTAGTAGTTGTAGTAGTAGTGATACTAGATACCAGAGAATAATAATAATTATTATTAATAATAATAATAATTAAAAAATTACAGTAAGGGGAAATTATCAAAACTGGAGCAGCCAGGTACTGGAGCATCTGTGCACGGCAGCCAATCGGCTTCTATTTTTAATTTTCTAAGCTTAAAGCAGAGTTACGCCCACATAATTTTTTTTTTTTTTTTTGCTGGCATCCACCTTGTTAGTATTCATTACACAAATAAAGTAATTCTTAGCCTTAAATCTGGGCAGTCTTCCTATTTATTTTATACTTACGTTGCCGACTCGCACCCTCCTCGAGTCTCTTCCTGGATAAGGTGCATGCTGGGTATAACCAGCGTGCACCTCTCAATCTCGAGTGTATGTCTCGTTGCCATAACAATGGGCAGTAACGGAGGAAGGTCCCGCCCCGTTGTTATGGCAACATAGATAACATGTCTCTCCCCCCCCCCCACAATATCACGTGATTTCCTGTCTGGAAATAACACGATTTTACAGCTCAGGGATGCCCATTGACTCATGGGAAATGATTACTCACATCTCCCATGAGCCCAGGCGAGGCAGGAAGTGATGCGGAGTGCCGCAGATCAGGAAGTGGAAGATTACAGGGACCACATAGCAACAGGACACTTAGGGTGAGTATGAACACGCTGAAGATAGTAGCTGATTGGTTGCCATGCACAGATGATCGAGTATCTGGCTGCTCAAGTTTTGATAATTTCCCCTTACTGTAATTTTTATTATTATATCATTTATAAAAACAAAAATGTACAATAAGAACAAATCAACAATCATCATTCTGTGGCTGTTATTAATTACATGGCCATGGGAATATTAGACACGCTCATTGTCCAAGGATAATGAGTTTAGTTGAAGGCCTTCTGAGATGGAACTAACAATTGGCCTTCCTAATCATGACATCATCCTTACACCTTTCGAGGCCCAACAGAGGCAACAGAAATACAGTACAATAGGCATTGTGCCAGTAACCTCTGTGTTCATAGTTTCACCTCTATCTTGCACACTGGGCAAGGTTGAGTGGAACGGTGTCTAAGTACGATTGTCCCTCCTCCCCACTCCTGGGTGCCATTCCTAGATGCACTGATGTCATCATCTCTGCCAGTTGGACAACAATGATCCTTATTTCTGTGCTCAGCAATCTATTAGGGTTCTGCACTTGGGCATGGTCTTCATGCGCACTGAAATGAACCGTACCAGATTCCAAGTGAACGGTTTCACAGACCACCTCTTACAAGCAGTCCCGGGCAGGGAAGGGCTGGGTCGGGGGGCAGGGTGGCAATAGCCCCCCAGGCCCTAACTTACATTCAAAATGGAAAGAAGTAGGGGCCAGGCAAAGGGGGGGCACTGGTGAAGCTGCATTGGTGGGCACTGGTGAGACTGCATTGGTGGGTGGTGAGCCTGCATTGATGGGCACTGGTGAAGCTGCATTGGTGGGTGGTGAGGCTGCATTGATGCATTATTTTTGTTAAAGCTCCGTTGTTGCTATTAACATTAAATTATTTTACCACATTGTACCATATTTGTCTTGCTTCATAACCTCAACATCCATTATAAAACCAGGTGGGCATGGATGGTGAGCTGATTCGGTGGTTCAATGGGCTACTTGACTGGACTTGCCCCCCAGGCTTAAGGCTGCCAGCCCCCCCCCCCCTGGTCCCGGGCATGGTATGCTTAACCGTGCCCCGGTACAGTTTGGAGAGCCCACACTACACAAATGAACTGGACTAAGGCGGTGAACCATGCCAGGGGCACGGATAAAACACCTAGAGCAAGTACACCCTAAATATGATGGGCAATCCAAAAGGCATCAGAATCTGACCACTCTACCCAATGCATTCTAATTGTCCTGGTCTCTGCAGAGAACATGAGTGTGAAGTCACCTTTGAAGAAGGGTGATGCCAATACTCATCTATGTCTGCACGTGGGAGGAAAAAAGGGCAAATGTTCCCAATTTTAGAGTAAGAAGGGTTTTTTTCAGTTACATTGGAGAGGTTTTTCCTTTACTTCCTGTCCTGTAGACACAAAAGGAAGCAAGAAGAAATCACTCTAAAGAAATTCCATCTCAGACACTGAAACAAATGTCCCCATTGGAAGATTTCTGTTTCTGTTCTGGTGCTAGCCCAGGGTTTTGGATTTTCCCTTTCAGTCCTAGTCACAATGTTTTCCAGGACATATGGTGAGGATGAAACTTTCCAGTAGGAACACATACATTAGTAGTACTTGGTTTCTCTGGGTTTTGTAACTCCTGGATTGGATTCTGGAGTCTAGAGGCTTCAAAGAGTCTTTGAAGAGAGGAAGGCTCTAAACCCTGTGTCCAGGTCTTACTGGAGACCAGCAGGCTTTTTGTGCAGGTGTGCACAGCGCTTATAGCGAAGATCTCAACAGTAGTTCAGGGCTCCAACCTGGAGACAGTAGGGCCCTTGCCCATAGTCCAGGGTGTGGGCTAGAGTAGCAGAAAGCTGCAAGCGGAAGAGCCGTGAGAGCCGAGAAAGAGGTGCAGAGTTGCATGTGAGCTCAGTGGTTCTGAGAGACGATGTGAGGGTCCAGACCGAAAGTCTAGGTTTGAGACCTGAGCAGCAGCACTGTGAGAGGAAGCCAGGCTTGATGTCATTTTTCCTTTGTTTTCAAATTAATGATGGAAACCCCCAAGAGGGCAACAGTTTTGTGGAGCTTCTTTTTTTTTTTAAGTGGCCCAACAAACCATGGAACCTAAATTTATTGGAAAGCACCACACCTTGCGGGAACCCCCCTGGAATATCACAATATGTGGACTATATAATAGTAGTCAGTGGACTATACAGAGTGGGAGAAGAGGGTTGCATTGACAATCCAACACAATGGGCAGCACATTGAACACATTTTATAAGTGGTCAGAAACTTGTAAATAACTCATGAAAGAATAAAGTTACATTAAAACCAAGCACATCATTGTTTTTCTTGTGGAATTCCCAATAAGTTTGATGTTTCACATGACCCTCTTCCTATTGAAAAAACAAAAGTTGGATTCAAAATGGTCGACTTCAAAATGGCCACCATGGTCACCACCCATCTTGAAACGTTTCCCCCCTCACATATACTAATGTGCCACAAACAGGAAGTTAATATCACCAACCATTCCCATTTTATTAAGGTGCATCCATATAAATGGCCCACCCTGTAGATCTAGGGGAAGGGGGCCTGGACAGTATCTGTAGACCTTGCATTTCGCTTTGCTTCGAATTCTTGGGGAGAATCTTCTCCAGTCAAAGAAATTCAATCTTTAGGATCGTGTATGAGTTGAAAGCAATGAAAACACGGCAACCTTGAATGTCAACAATGAGAAGTAGTAGAAGAGGGAAGTCATGGTTTACTCTATTAATTAGCAAACACCAGAGAAAGTAAAAAGAGTTTGCTCATCATTAGCGCAAAATGCCTTCTACCAGCTGGAACTGTCTTCTTTTCAATAATGTATACAGGAAGGGTCAAGCTTCGGTCTCAAGTTTCTTTGTAATGTTTAATGAAAAGAAATAATGCAAGTGAAAGAGCACCTCTTCACCTTTGTATAGTGAAAGCTGCTGAGATAACAGATGGCATTCACCATGCTAAGGTGTGAAAATAAAACATTAGGAGAATCATTTACTTCCCACATTGTAAGTCCCACTTTGTAAGTCCCATAAATTCTGTGCTAATCAAGGTTGTCCGCCACCCATGCAGTCAAATTTTGGATGATGGTAAAGTCTGTTAAGAAAATACATCTCCATAACATTGATACATTTTTTTTCTTTTCACTGGCCTATTAACTAATGACAGTGTTCTTGGCACATGGTCATCTGATTCATATTTGAATGTGTATTTAATAGACCTTCCCAGATGGGTTGAGATACTTAATGAGTAGGGAATGTTCATTTAGCTAAAAGGGACTCTTGGGAAAAGAAAAAAATCTGGTTAAAGAAGAACCACCAGTGTGTCAGATCTTCCCTTTCTCGAAGAGCTACGCTTCTTCAGAATCCGGAACATTTCCAACTAGGGTTGCCACATCATCCCTTTAATCCAGGACACATGAATTACACGGGTTCTGTGGCTGATTAAGGTGGTAATTAAATTCACTTGGTGCCTCATCTGCATTAAATTAGCCTCAGAACCCATGTCCTGGATTAAAGGGATGATGTGGCAACCCTACTTCCAACAGTGTTGAATGCCTGGCTGATGGACAATGTCATTCCAGCCGGCAAAGGACAGTAGTGACATAACTACCAACTGGTGGAACCAAAATGTGCAACTGGAAATCCGGTATATGATGGACAAGAAGACTTTTCGGAATCCGACACACTTCCAAGAGCGTTTAACGCTTGGCTGTTGTGTAATGTCTGTCTACCAGCCAGAGAACATTAGTGACAAAGCTAACAACTGGTGGAACCAAACCATGCCTAGCTGTTGCACAATGTGGTTCCACCAGCCAGAGGACAGTAGTAACATAGCTACCAACTGGTGAAATCACAATATGCAAAGGGCAATCAGGTATATGATGGATCTGAAGAGTCTTCAGAATCCAGCACACTTTCAAAAGTGTTGAATGCCTGGTTGTTGTTAACGGTGACGTTCCACCAGCAAGAGGACAGTAGTGACCTAGCTACCAACTCGTGTAACGACAACGTGAAACAGGGAATCAGGTATATGATGTGAGTGAAGAGTTTTCAGAATCTGGCTCACTTCCAAGATTGTTGAATGCCTGGTTGATGGGCAATGTCATTCCACCAGCCAAATGACAGTAGAGACATAGCTACCAACCTATGAACCCAAAATGTGCAACAGGGAACAGGTATATCATTGGGCTGAAAAATCTTCAGAATCTGGTATACTTCTAAGAGTGTTGAATGCCTGGTTGTTGGACAATGTTGTTCCACCTATCAGAGGACAGTAGTGACAGAGCTACCAACTGGTGGAACCACAATATGCAATGGGGAATCAGGTATATGATTTGACTGAAGAGTCTTCAGAATCCTGCATAATGTGGTTCCACCAGCAAAAGTACAGTAGGCGGTAGCGGCATAGCTACCAATGGATGGAAACACAACGTGCAATAGGGAATCAGGTATACGATCTGACTGAAGAGTCTTCAAAATCTGGCACACTTCCAAGAGTGTTGATTCCCTGGCTGTTGTGCAATGTCGTTCCACCAACCAGAGGACAGTAGTGACATAGCTACCAACTGGTGGAACCACAATGTGCAGTGGGAAATCAGATATATGAAGAGTCTTCAAAATCTGGCACACTTCCAAGAGTGTCAATTCCCTGGCTGTTGTGCAATGTCGTTCCACCAACCAGAGGACAGTAGTGACATAGCTACCAACTGGTGGAACCACAATGTGCAATGGGAAATCAGATATATGAAGAGTCTTCAAAGTCTGGCATGCTTCCAAAAGTATAATAAAGGTGGAAATCTGAATGGCTGTACTCCTAGGATCTTCTAAAAAAATCATCTCTATTCAAGACAACATGTATCCATAAAAACAGCCAGATAGCCACACATAGGGGAGAGGGAATGAGAGGTAGTTAACATGTTTCAGTTTTTTGAGCTCCTCATAACTGCAGACAGCCAGCTGGAGATGCCGGGTAATGATGCGGGTCTTCTTGTTGTTGTGGGCGGAGTTGCCGTCCAGCTTGAGGATCTCTGCCATCAGATACTTCAGGAAGGCGGCCAGATTGACGGGAGCTTTGGCCCTGTCCCACTCCACATAGTTGCCCTTCCTGAGCAGATGGTGAACATGACCGACTGGGAACCGCAGACCAGCTTAGGATAATCGGGTCTTGACCTTAGCCCAATCCTCATCTCTCTGCGAGGGCTCAAGAGTGCACAAGAAGACCCACAACATCCCCCAGCGCCTTCAGTTGTCTGTCTGTATTAACAAGGAGGTCAACAAGCTGAAACGCTTTAACTAAGCTAAGCTAAGGCCAGGACTCAATCAGCCCGGGCTGGTAGTGCTAGCATTAAGAGGGCTGAAGTTCCTCCTTAAGCTAGAATCTTGAGCAACTCAACACACTCTTGTTTAAAAGTAACAACCCTGATAAGGGAGGGGGAATCATTTGAGCCCAGAGGTGTCTTAATGAATGGGCACTGCCCAGGGGCCCCATGTGTATGGGGGGCCCATGATCAGGGCCAGGACAAGGGGGCAGGCACTGTGGTTAAGGGTGTACTGGCGATCCTCTTTAACAGAAGTAACTGCAATGTCAGGAGAAGCGACTGGCTTCTGCTGGAGAGAAGATTCAGCTTTCTCCTCCATCCTGCAGCGAGCATAAGAGAACTGGCGCTGAGACTGAGAGCTCACCTCAGTCTCAGTGCAATAGAGGAAGGTGAAGCTACTATCATTGCAGGTGGGAAAAGTATTTGTGATCTGTGAGTTCGAGGGCGTATGGTGGCCACAACTCTGATGTATGGGGGCACTGTGATGGGTACACCTGATGTATATGGGCACTGTAATGGGGACAGCTGATATATGGTGACACCTGCTCTATGGGGACACTGTTATGAGGGCACCTGCTGAATGGGAACACTGTGATTTGTGACTGAGAGAACCTGATGTATATGGGCACTGTGATGGAGGAACCTGATCTATGGGGACACTGTGTTGGGTATACCTGATCTATATGGGTACTGTAATGGGGGAACCTCATGTATGGGGACACCTGTTGTATAGGGACATTGTGATAGGAATGCCTGCTGTATGGGACACTGCAATGGGGGGACCTGATGCATATGGATACTGTGATGGGAGAACCTGATGTACAGTATATGGGCACTGTGATGGGGGAATCTGACATGAGGGGGCACTGTGATGGAAAAACCTGATGTATGGGAGGAGAAGCTGCTTTCATTGCAAGTGGGAACAGCATTTGTCATCTGTAAGTTCAAGGTTGAAGGGTGGCCACAACTATGGTGTATGGGGGCACTGTAATGGGGACACCTGATGTATATGGGAATTGTAAATGGGGACAGCTGATGTATGGGGACACCTGCTCTATGGGGGTACTGTTATAAGGGCACCTGCTGTATGGGAACACTGTGATGGGAGAACCTGATGTATTTGGGCACTGTAATGGGGGACAACTGCTGCATGGGGACACTGTGATGGGAACATCTGCTGTATGGGGACACTGTGATGGGAACATCTGCTGTATGGGGGCACTGTAACGGGGGAACCTGATGTATAGGGACAGTGTGATGGGTACACCTGATGTATATGGGCATTGCGATGGGGGAACCTGATGTATGGGGACACCTGCTGTATGGGGACACTGTGTTGGGAACACCTGCTGTATGGGGACACTGTGATGGGGGAACCTGATGTTTGGGGACACTGTTATGGGGAAACCTGATGTAATGGGGTATTGTGATGGGAGAACCTGATGTATGGGGACAGTATGATGGGTACAACTGATGTATATGGGCACTGTGATAGGGGAACCTGATATAAGGGGACGCTGTGATGGGGACACCTGATGTACAATATGTATATGGAGGACACTGTGATAGGAGAACCTGATGTAAGGGGGCACATGACGCAGGCTGGTAGGGGCCCCAGTGCTTTACTATTCCAGGGGCCCATGATGCTATTAAGATGGCACTGTTTGAGCCCCTGAAGTGCATTGGATTTTGATGATACAAGAATCTGAATACATTAAATATGGAGTGTATACATTCTGCATTTGGCACTTTCCTCTTGCACACTCAGACGCTACTCAAGCAAAGTATTGGCCTTCAGCCATCACTGCTGGGAGAGTTGCTTAAGGATAATAATTCCCATTATGTTGCTTTAGACCTGACTAAACATACCTGCTGCATCCAGAGATCCAGCACCCCACACCTCTTGTATTTCTCAGCAGTTACAACCTGAAATGGGTTCTAACCCTTCCACATTTTTTTTTGCTCTGTGGGTGAAGGTCTTCTTAATTGGTTTGGAAACTCTCTGCTCAACTATATCATTAGAATTACCTATTAGACATGTGAGCCTAAAGCTTTTTTCCTCCCGTCAACCCCACAAGAATGCAGTCCTTTGTTAATACAACCTTTAATCACAGGTTATCTAAAGAATCCCAGAACCCGTTTTATCAGCTCGTAATCTGCCACAGCAGATGTTATCAATGCCGTCCTTGCAGGTGTGCCATGGAATTAGTATTTACTTTTGTTTGGAAGGTCAAAAACAAAAATGGTGACTATTATTTTAGATATTTTCTTTGATTCTGATAAAATAGACTCATTGCCAGCATGGATCACTTTAGTGCTTTAAATTAAACCAAAAAGTTGACAAACAGGTCCTCAAGTAATATGAATACTGTTTGATGTGCCATGATTGTTTTTTAACATTGTTTTCAATTTCTTCTTCCTTTAGAAATCCGTGCCAAAGAAATTTACAAGGAAAAGAGACACATCAAAAAAAAAAGTAACTAAGAAGACTATATTTTGAAGAAGACTGCAACCATGGGGTATCCCATAAATGTTTTTGCCTGCCTCTTATTAATGCTAAGTTCTCAGGTGAACAGTGGACTTATAAGGAAAGTGATCCGACACAAAAGGGCAAGCGGATTCAATGTCACCTTACCCGAAGACAATCAACCCGTAGTCTTTAACCATGTTTACAACATTAAAGTCCCAATGGGCTCCCTGTGTTCTATAGATTTGGACCCGGAAAGCACATCTGAAAATGAGCTCAAGCCACAGACAGAGCTTGGCAAAAACTATCAGGAGACCACCGTAGATGAAGGAAATCAGATTGTTTTTACGCACCGTATTAACATCCCAAGACGGGCATGTGGATGTGCAGCTACCCCAGATATTAAAGACCTTCTGAGCAGATTGGAGGAATTGGAAAATGTGGTGTCATCACTCCGAGAACAATGTACTTCGGGGGCTGGTTGTTGTTCTGGTTCCCAGACTGCTCAAGGTAAGAATATTTTATGTGGACCTATTGTATATGAGTTTGTTGGCCTTCTTATTCCAAAACCATGCTCGTTATTATGGAGTTGCCCTCCCCTCCCGGCCAACCTTTTGCAAGACAATGCTCATTAAAATGAGTTGGCCCCTCTTTGTGGCCTCTACTCTCCTGTGAAGGCTTTCCACAAGATTTTGGAAGGTGTCTCAAGATGGCTCATAATCGCCGTTCTAATTCATCCCAAGGGTCTTCATTAGGGTTGAGGTCAGGGTACTGCGCAGGACACTCAACTTCCGACAGCCATCACACCTATGTGAGCTTGTTGGGCATCCAATTCCAAAAAAAGTCTGCTGATCTGGAGTTGTCCCCTTTCACTCCCAGCTCCTATAAGATGGAGTTGCCCCCCCCCCACTTTGTGGCTATAACATACTACACTCTTCTAGTAAGGTTTCCCACAAGATTTTTGAGGGTGTCTGTAGGAATTTGTGCCTATATGTAAGGTCAGGTACTGATGTTGATTTAAAATCAGTGTTCCAATTCATCCCAAATGTCTTCAGTAGGGTTAAGGTAAGGGCTCTGTGAAGGACACCCATCACACCTATTGTTAGAGATCCAATTCCAACACCATGGCCACTGATATGGCGTTGCTCCTTTCCCCCCAGCTTTTTCAGATGGAGTTGCTCCCACTTTGTGGTTATAACATCCTCTACTCTTTTAGGAAGGTTTTCCACAAGGTGTCTGTAGTGCTTGTTTGTAAGGTCAGGTACTAATGTTGAATGGGAAGACCTGGCTTACAATCAGTGTTCAAATTCATTCCAAAGGTGTTCAGAAGGGTTGGAGTCAGAACTCTGAGCTTGCTGGGTAGCCTGTTCCAAAACTATGGCCATTATTAAGGAGTTGACTTTCTTGTGGCTCTAAGCTTCTCAACTCTTTTAGGAAGACTTTACACAAGAATTTGGAGGGCGTCTGTTGGAATTTATATCCATTTGCAAGACCTGACTCAAAATTGACATTCCAATTCATCCCAAAGATGTTCAGTAGAGGTGAGGTTGGGTACTTATGTTGGAATCAGAAGACCTGGCTCAAGTTTGGCATTCCCATTCATACCTAAAGTGTTCAGTAGGGTTGAAGTCAGGACTGCTTGTTGGACAACCTGTTCTAAAACCGTTACCATTATTACGGAGTTGCCCTTTTTTGTGGCTATAAGCTCCTCAACTCTTCTAGGAAGACTTTACACAACATTTTGGAGGGCGTCTGTTGGAATTTATGTTCATTGGCAAGACCTGGCTCAAAATTGGCATTCCAATTCATCCCAAATATGTTCAGTAGAGGTGAGGTTGGGTACTGATGTTGGAATCAGAAGACCTGGCTCATGTTTGGCATTCCCATTCATACCTAAAGTGTTCAGTAGGGTTGAAGTCAGGACTGCTTGTTGGACATCCTGTTCTAAAACCATGACCATTATTACGGAGTTGTCCTTCTTTGTGGCTATAAGCTCCTCAACTCTTCTAGGTAGACTTTAGGCAACATTTTGGAGGGCGTGTGTTGGAATTTATATCAATTTGCAAGACCTGACTCAAAATTGACATTCCAATTCATCCCAAAGATGTTCAGTAGAGGTGAGGTTGGGTGCTGATGTTGGAATCAGAAGACCTGGCTCATGTTTGGCATTCCCATTCATACCTAAAGTGTTCAGTAGGGTTGAAGTCAGGACTGCTTGTTGGACAACCTGTTCTAAAACCATGACCATTATTACAGAGTTGCCCTTCTTTGTGGCTATAAGCTCCTCAACTCTTCTAGGAAGACTTTACACAACATTTTGCAGGGTGTCTGTTGGAATTTATGTCCATTGGCAAGACCTGGCTCAAAATTGGCATTCCAATTCAACCCAAAGATGTTCAGTAGAGGTGAGGTTGGGTACTTATGTTGGAATCAGAAGACCTGGCTCATGTTTGGCCTTCCCATTCATACCTAAAGTGTTCAGTAGGGCTGAAGTCAGAACTGCTTGTTGGACAACCTGTTCTAAAACCGTGACCATTATTACAGAGTTGCCCATCTTTGTGGCTATAAGCTCCTCAACTCTTCTAGGAAGACTTTACGCAACATTTTGGAGGGCGTCTGTGAGTATTTATGTCCATTTATAAGGTCAGGTACTGATGTTGGATAAGAAGTTGCTCTTTGACCTCTGATTTTAGCCTGTCCTTTAGGTATTTTCACCGGTGGTACCCAAAGCGGAACACAAAAGGCACACAAAAGACACAAACGTATGCAGCTCATCATTTTTTTTAGATGCAGTGGTGAAAATATCAGAATTTTACCGGATATCAGCCTTTTGCGGTCCCCATACAGCAGGGCTGGAACGTAAGGGGAAGAGACAGCACAAAGAGGCAATCAGCTCATGTACTGTCAAGAAGCCTGCTCATAGGATGAGAGAGCAGAGTAACAGAGAGATGAGCCTATCACTATGCTGCTTCACTGTCAGGCCACAGGCTGGGGCGGGTCTAGGACAGCCTGGGCTTTTAGAAAGTGGCCATCAGAATGAGGACATCTAGTGGCAGAAAAAAGTACTGCAGAGGGGAATCTCTGGATTTAAGGTAAATATTGCAGCTAAAACTGCTTTGCTAGTTTATATTCTAGCAGGCTATTTGTTTTTGATTTTGTTACCTTTATTTCGAGTTCTGTTTAAGGCTCGGTTCGCACTCCTGCGACTTAGGATCTGACCTGTGAGGGACATTTGAAATGCCATGTATCTTTAACGAGAAGCCGTTCCCATTGACACTACTGAAGTCGCTGCGGCTTCAGGAACGGTTCCTGCACTACTTAGATGCGACTTTGATATGGCTTCGAAGCCAGAGAGTGTAAAAGTTATAATAAAGCCCGACTCCAAAGTCGCACTGAAAATCGCGTGACTTTGGAGCCGGCTAGTGTGAACCGAGCCTCAAGGTGCATTTGGTACGCACCAGGGCGCCTACATGTTAGGCATCACCGTGAACGGTGGAGTGAGATCAATAATTCCAGGTCCATTGTTGATGGTTAACCTGATCTCTAGGGGGCTTTGAAAGCGTCGCCTTTGGATAATATAGGGCAGTGTTCCCCAACCCAGTCCTCAAGGCCCACCAACAGGTCATGTTTTCAGGGTTTCCCTCAGATGAATCAGCTGTGGTGATTACTAAGGCAGTGAAACCGATCAAATCATCTGTGCAAAATAATGGAAATCCTGAAAACACGACCTGTTGGTGGGCCTTGAGGACTAGGTTGGGGAACATTGATATAGGGTACCGAAATTTGCCGCCATTTTACAGACGCACACAATTTTAAGCCTTGACACGTTGGGTATCTGTTTACTCATTGCAACCTCTTCTTTTATATTTTACCAAAAAATAATATTACATAATTATATTATATTAATTATTTTAATTAAAATATTATATAAAATATTGCGTTTATTTACCTTTAGTGTTTTTTTTTTTAAAACAGAAATTTTACCCTTATATTTTGTGACATAAAAAAAAATTGTAACTGCCGCCATTTTATATCCTAGGCAGGAAACGGCTTTCAGAAAATGTATAATGTTCGGGGGATTTATGTAATCTTCAGGCCTAAAATGTTTTTTCAATACGTGTGCAAAAAAATGCAAAAAATTGCTATGGCACTGAAAGTGTTATTGCTTTAACTACAGAGCCAATTATTTAATTATTGCAACTATTTCAAAAAATTACATCCTCAAAGCTTTGCTTTTAAAAACACCCCTAACAGGCCCCGAAAGCTTGCATTTAATTTAATGTAAAGCGCTGTGTAGATTGACGGCGCTATATAAGTACCTGAAATAAATAAAATATATTTAATTCATTTTAGCCAATAAAAAGATATTAAAGAAAACTCCCAACTTACCACATAGTCATTGGCTAACATGGTCTCTGCTACTACAAAAAAAAAATAGAAAAAAAAATACCCCATAATTAAAAAATTGCTGAGCATTCCGGCATCCTTTAATAAAGCGCGGTTGTTGTAATAGGAAAAAAGAGAAGGGCTGTCCTTCCACATTGTAAAGTCATATAATTACATGTCTGGGAGTGCTTTTTTTTTTTTAACTTCCCAGTAAAGTCTCGAAAGCAACCTCAAAGGATGGAAAACACGCGTCAGCTAATAATATCGTTCACCCAACTACGAGGGACTGAAAATGGATTCAAAATTGATGCTTTAATGAAATGGAACGCGTTTTAAAAAAAGGAAACGTTTCAAAAACTTTTCGTCTGAACGTTTGTTACAAAGTTGTGATATTGCAAAACTTTTTGGGTTTCCATTATTTTATTGTTACTTCCATATAAATATAAAAATTGAGGACAAAAATGCATTATTGGCATTTATTTAAAAGTGTGTTGGTTGATTGTGTGCACATGAAATATCTTTGTAAATATATATATACAAAGTAATAAATAATATGAATAATAAATCGTATGAATATGTATATATATATATGGAATCCATTGTGAAAAATGATTGATTGAATAATAAAAATAATAAAGAACAAATAATAATGATAATATGAATACTAATATATATACAGTATATATATATATATTTAATAATAATGATAATAATAAATAATATGAATAATACAATATATATATAAATATATATATATATATATATATATATATATATACATATGGAATCCATTGTAAAAAATAATGATTGAATAATAAAAATAATAAAGAACAAATAATAATAGTAATAATAATAATGAAAATAATATTAATAATAATATGAATATGAATACTTCTACTACTACTATTACTAATAATATTAATAAATACATTATATATATTAATAAAAATGAGAATATATATATATATACATATATATATATATATATATATATATATATATATATATATATATATATATATATATATATGTGTGTGTGTATATGTGGAATTCATTATGAAAAATAGTGATTGAATAATAAAAATAACAAAAAACAAATAATAATAATAGCAATAATAATAATATGAATACTACTACTGCTAATATTACTAACAATATTAATAAATACATCATGTAAATGAATAATAATAAGGTAATATGGAGCAATTTTGCTATGGACTTTTCACGATCTTCTCATGATTTTTTTATCATCACTTTGAGATTTTTTTGAATAATGTTTGTATTTTGGATACTTTGATTCATTAAAAGAATTTGTGTGCAGCAATCCTGGATCTGTTTGTTTATATATATATATATATATATATATATATATATATATATATATATATAT